>JAUMGV010000054.1:379969-569646 GCA_032432875.1 Phytophthora meadii | reverse complement strand
CCAATTTATTTCAATAATTTAATTACTTATTATTGTTTTCATGGATACGGCAATGATGGATTATTTTTCGCTCAGAATCCAATACAATTTTATATTTTATTTTCCGAGCACTGGCCACAACCGATACTCTTCATCACCGGGAGCGGGTCTTTTCCGAGCATCACAGGCTTCGGCTGCAAGCGTTGGCTGTATGTACACCATGTCGACCTTATAATCTCCCTAAAAGTTCTTCATCTCGGCGTACACCTTGCGACCTAGCTGGCCCGTTTCTCCCAAAATCATTCGTGCGCACAAGGTTGAACGCTTCGCCGCAATGGATATCAGCAACATTGTCCAGAGCCTTGATCAAGGATGGTCAAAGCTGTTTCTGCTTATGTGCAGCCTTGGCGAACGAGGAGTCACATCACTGCTTGCCTTCCTTTTCTTTGTAGAGGAGTGCGTCGTCAGCTCCGAAGCAGCAAACCAATGGGGAAGCTTCCCCACCACCACGTTTCCACGTCGAGTCACCCAGTCAAAAATCTCGGAAACGACGTCCAGCTCCCTCGACGTCAGTATTTCACTGTACTGGGCCAACTGATGCTTCAACAGCGTCAAAATCTGCACTTGCTGATGATCGTCCCCCATTTCTAACGTCATTTTATCCTCATCTTTTAAAATATTTTCGATTTCTCGGATCCACTCGAACCGTTCCGATTCCAACTTCTGATCCCAAATTTCTCGAATGTCAACTTCCAGCAAGTCGTTCATCCCCAACACCGACTCGATCGTGCGGTGCAGTAGCAAAATGACTCGACCGGAGTCCGCCAGTCGAAGAAGCAGGCGGTTCTCCAGCTCAAAGCCTCTCAGTTTCTTGTGCAGATATTGACCTGTACGCCATATCGTCATCCGTCGTTCTCGCGAGCTCCCGCAACTGCGACACCAAGTGATCACCGAGAAGGGTCAGTGACCTTACGAGCCCCATGTGACTCGAATGCCAGCGCTCGTCCACCGAGCACTGCCATCTAGGAAAATATACTTAGGATCCCCTTAGTTAATATGTTCTCTCATAAGTTAGACTATTTTTTTCTCGAAAGCAATTGCTGTTGCACGATGAAAAATACGGTCGATACAATTCTAGTGAGCAGCTCACTAGAATTACTACCAGTATCTGCAATGTATCCATCGTTAGCTTCTGCTAAAGACTTCTGCTACAAGATTTTTCGTAACTGTAGCCCTGCAGCAGTGGCCACGGATTGAAGCTAACAGCCCTTTGGGGATCATGTAACTCAGCGCGTGGCATTCACGCTGGTGGGCTTGGGTTCAACTCAGGCGAAAGCCAAGAGGAGTCCGGCAGGTATGCGTTGTATAGGTGTTCTCTCTGGCACCAAGGAACCAGGCAAAATGCAGCCACCGACCCGTGACCATATCTTTCCCAAGGAGTCGCCCCAGGATCCACTCTTGAGGGTCGTGAATCAGGCGCCGTACGCGCGCTTGCCGCCGCTGCACGATCCTCCATTCTCGAATTCGCCTCGGCGATCTCAAGTCAAGTCCAGCGCCGGGTCAAAAGAAGATGCTGCAGGCGAAACTATTGGTCGCCGTCTCGGTGGGGCTGGCGGTCACGACCTCGGACGTATACGCGTCAAGGCTCCGAGTCCGCGTTCACACAAAGGTGAGCTGTCCCAGTGGCCAACAGAGCATCGGCGTGGAAGGATGGAGCTCGGACGGTTGTGTCGCGTCGGGCAACGTCTGCGTTGCGAACACGTACGGGTCCTGCCCGAGTGGCGCGCACTGCGCGTGGCTCGACACGGGTGTGTACGGATGCAAGGACGGCGCGGAGGAGTCGACGCCGTGGGAAGGTTGTTCCGACAATGAGGACACGATCGGCGTGGTCGGCTGGGATCACGACGGGTGCATTGATTCCGACAACGTGTGCGTGGCGCAGGTGAGCAACGGTGACTGTCCGGCGGGTGCGTACTGCTCGCTTCTCGACACCGGCGTGTACGGTTGTGTGGCCAGCGCGAAGAAGCACCACCACCACCACCACAAGGAGAACCAGAAGGTGAGCTGCCCCAGCGGCCAACAGAGCATCGGCGTGGAAGGATGGAGCTCGGACGGTTGTGTCGCGTCGGGCAACGTCTGCGTTGCGAACACGTACGGGTCCTGCCCGAGTGGCGCGCACTGCGCGTGGCTCGACACGGGTGTGTACGGATGCAAGGACGGCGCGGAGGAGTCGACGCCGTGGGAAGGCTGTTCCGACAATGAGGACACGATCGGCGTGGTCGGCTGGGATCACGACGGGTGCATTGACTCCGACAACGTGTGCGTGGCGCAGGTGAGCAACGGTGACTGTCCGGCGGGTGCGTACTGCTCGCTTCTCGACACCGGCGTGTACGGTTGTGTGGCCAGCGCGAAGAAGCACCACCACCACCACCACAAGGAGAACCAGAAGGTGAGCTGCCCCAGCGGCCAACAGAGCATCGGCGTGGAAGGATGGAGCTCGGACGGTTGTGTCGCGTCGGGCAACGTCTGCGTTGCGAACACGTACGGGTCCTGCCCGAGTGGCGCGCACTGCGCGTGGCTCGACACGGGTGTGTACGGATGCAAGGACGGCGCGGAGGAGTCGACGCCGTGGGAAGGCTGTTCCGACAATGAGGACACGATCGGCGTGGTCGGCTGGGATCACGACGGGTGCATTGACTCCGACAACGTGTGCGTGGCGCAGGTGAGCAACGGTGACTGTCCGGCGGGTGCGTACTGCTCGCTTCTCGACACCGGCGTGTACGGTTGTGTGGCCAGCGCGAAGAAGCACCACCACCACCACCACAAGGAGAACCAGAAGGTGAGCTGCCCCAGCGGGCCAACAGAGCATCGGCGTGGAAGGATGGAGCTCGGACGGTTGTGTCGCGTCGGGCAACGTCTGCGTTGCGAACACGTACGGGTCCTGCCCGAGTGGCGCGCACTGCGCGTGGCTCGACACGGGTGTGTACGGATGCAAGGACGGCGCGGAGGAGTCGACGCCGTGGGAAGGTTGTTCCGACAATGAGGACACGATCGGCGTGGTCGGCTGGGATCACGACGGGTGCATTGATTCCGACAACGTGTGCGTGGCGCAGGTGAGCAACGGTGACTGTCCGGCGGGTGCGTACTGCTCGCTTCTCGACACCGGCGTGTACGGTTGTGTGGCCAGCGCGAAGAAGCACCACCACCACCACCACAAGGAGAACCAGAAGGTGAGCTGCCCCAGTGGCCAACAGAGCATCGGCGTGGAAGGATGGAGCTCGGACGGTTGTGTCGCGTCGGGCAACGTCTGCGTTGCGAACACGTACGGGTCCTGCCCGAGTGGCGCGCACTGCGCGTGGCTCGACACGGGTGTGTACGGATGCAAGGACGGCGCGGAGGAGTCGACGCCGTGGGAAGGCTGTTCCGACAATGAGGACACGATCGGCGTGGTCGGCTGGGATCACGACGGGTGCATTGACTCCGACAACGTGTGCGTGGCGCAGGTGAGCAACGGTGACTGTCCGGCGGGTGCGTACTGCTCGCTTCTCGACACCGGCGTGTACGGTTGTGTGGCCAGTTCCAAGAAGCAGTGAAGTTGTTGCGCTGAAGGTGAGCTGATCAAGAAGGTCTAGCAGTTGTACTTAGGTGTGGAAAAATTGTTCGCATGGGGTTTCCCTCTTTGCATATCCAAAGCAATGGAGTGGCTGGTTGTGGGCGCGGTTAAGCCAGCTATAACAATGCATGGTTTCGTTCAAACACAAGGAGAATTTGTACGAGCAGGGGCTTCCTCGCCAGCTACGGTTCAACAGAGGTACGAGGGGGGGGCAATACTGTCGCTCACGGTACTACCTAACTCGCGCCAGATGGCAGCTGTTCTTATAGAGGATACCCTGGCCGTGTATGTCGTACAGGGCAGGTAGCGCCTTAGAAGTTCGTCACAAGATGTAGCGAATGGTTCTCTATGCTCGTACCAGGTTTTGGCCGCGCCAGTGGTGTGTGTGGAGCGCTACGGCACAAGCGGCCTGACGGCAATTTTCTGTACAGTGAGCGACTTCTTAAACCGGACAGGCTACCGGTACGACCGGACAGGCTACCGGTAGCGAGTGGGAGTTCCTCTGCGAGGTCTTCACGTTCACCTCGACAACGAAAGTGAGCGGTTGATCTCTGTACAGTGGATTCGTGCGTTGTGAACTTCTTTCCTAGCCGCTATGCGACCGGCTTCAAGCACGTTCGTGAAGGCGTGTTAGATCAGTGCCACTAGCTATCATGGCAAATGTTTATATAAGCTTACAGCTAGCTTGGATGATCAAGAAGACTAACACTACCACTATGGTTTTACTTGACGTTGGAAATGCTCTGGCGTGACCCCACCGAGAGCTTCTCATTGACGATCTCGTTGCCGAGGTGGTCAAGTTCAGGTGACGATGACATCCCCATGTTCATCTTCCTCATGATAATAACGAAGAAGACGAAGTTGATGACGCTCACAGCGCCCACCGTGAAGAACATGTTCTCGAGATGGTCCTCGTTCAGGTTGTCCGACGGGAGCGACTTGGAGAACATAATAGTGAAGACCGACGTCAGGATGGAGCCCATGGAGCTCATGAACAGGATCACAGCTTGGGCCATGGACTTGAGTGACATTGGCACTGACGAGTACACGAGGTCGTACGAGGTCACGTTGATCAGACACTCAGCCAGCGCAATGAAGACGTAGTTTGGAATAGCAGCAGCCCACGATATGTCGTTCATGGGCTGCTCACTGCCACCGTCCAGGATCGGGTCACCATTGGCATCCTGCAGAGCACCAGCGTTGCGTCGAATGACCTCAAAGATTCCAGCCCAGAAGATACCGACAATGGCGACAAGAAGACCAATGGCGGACTTGCCGAACTGACTGGGAGACTTGCCCGCCCACTTGGTGTATGCCGGGTACACGATGGAGTCGAGAATGGGAATGCAAATGACGATGACAATGGGGTCAAAGACACCAAGCATAGCGCCAGGGATCTGAGAGCTGTCTGGGTCGCTGGTATCGAGACGCAAGTCGCACTGCTGCGTGATGGACTGGAAGTTGGCGTCGGTCTGGTCGTACGCGCAGTTCCAGATGATCGTGAAAGCGGCGTACGGGAGAACACGCACCAGTTTCTTGTATCCCTCGACGCGCTCGTCGTCGAAAGTTCCGCCCATGCTGCTCTTGGAAACGTCCAGGAAGGACTGGTCCTGGCCAGCGTAAACCCAGCCGACAATACCGGCAAGCACCAACACAGCAGCTACGTACGACAGAGCATTACCGACGTTGCCCGAGTCGACCGTGAATGCAGCAATGACATTGACAATCAAGGCTCCCAGGAGAGAGAAAGTAGCTGAGACGAGGATGAGGCCCTTGCGAGTCTGCTTAGCGTTGGCCCAGCCAAGTTGGCACATCATGGAGATGGAGCGGTCGTTGGGCGGCATGAAGACGTAGCGAGGGTAGCCGACGCAAAGCATAATGATGGCAAAGAGCATCACGACGGCGCAGATCATGTACGTGGCGAAGTATCCGTATTCAGCAGGGATCTGAGCGGAGCCGTCCACACACAGGATAGACAGGTAGCCGTACGAGAAACCGGCGCCAATATTGATACAGAAGTAGAAGTACGAGAAGTACGTCTCCTTCTGGTGAACTTCACTTGGGTCGTGCGGGTTGAACTGGTCTGCACCGAGGGTGATCACGTTGGACTTGATAGCACCAGTACCAATACCGATACCCACAAACAAACCGATGATGAAGATCGGATTCACAGCAGCCGAGTTGGTCATGATCGTCGGGTACGCAGCGATAGCCACGAGGAAGTCACCAACGCAGTACCAGATACCAAACGTCAAGATGGTACGGAACCGACCCCACCGTTCGTCAGCCATATAGGCACCGAACAAGGGCGTAAGGTAGCAGATGGATGTCCAGGTACTCTTCAATGCACTTGCGGAGACCAAACTCCATCCGATCTCCTGCATGAAGTTCTTGAGCCCTTGATTGATACCGTAGTAGCTCAGACGTTCAGCCAATTCCATCATGAGGATGAAGAGACAGACCTCGAATAGGACGCTCTTGTACTTGCGTGGACGAGCTTCCCACACAGTCTCTATGGTCTCATAGGGGACAGCCGGCGAACCCGCAGGCGACTTGACAGCGACTCCCATGGTGATTGACGGACTGCGCTCCAGAGAGGGAATCGGGAAATGAAGTGCATGAAGGAGCAGGGCAGGACTCGTGCAGTGCTACCGATCTACAGGGAATGAGCGACGTCAACGTGAACGTGGGCGTGAGCTAGGCGCATGTACATGTAGAGCATCACCTTGGAAGGGGGATGGGAGTTAGTTAGGAATTGTCGACGAGCGAGTCTTCATGGTGCCACTTGCAGTCAGTCCGGCTACAGCTTCATGCGCATCTTACGTTACCTGAGACGGCAGCTAGAAGTGCGTCGATCGGTTAGCATTACCGAAGTTACAAGCATTTGCTCAAACTTTAGGTCTTGTATGCAAACGTGGGGTTGCAAACAACGCGTTAATCAGAATTGTCACGCCATCTTCATCTCGAAGGCAGGACTTTGCGATTGAGGGTGGGGTTTTAAATGCATGCATTTGTGGTCACTGACAACGACAGCATTAGTTTGTAGACTGATCAACGCGATGGAGTCTAGGCGAAGCGCTGAGCGTTAAGGACGCTAGGTAAGGCACCCATGCTGTTAAATACTCTTGTCCCTTGAAGCCGCGACATGGATACGTATGCAGCAGCATGTCGGTCCGATATTGTCGGCGGGTGTCAAGACCTGCGTGAGGTCGGCGAGTCGGAGTTGCGTTTCTACCGAGGACAGTCTTCGTGAGCAAGCACCGCGCAGTGGAGAGCAACGTCGATGACAACCTGCGTGTCGAAGACTTCATTGGCGAGTTTGGTGGTCCCGCTCTATTCGGATTTGACAAGCATGTCAACTTGAGCAAGAAAGAAAGGGCATGGGATCATTACGTTGCCTCGAAATCTTCGCCTCATGGCGAAATGGCGCCTTGAAGGCGACGTTCGTCTCCATTTTCGCCACCGGCTCAGCCTGAGCCGGTGACATTCGCTGAGCCGGTGGCGCCTTCCACTAGTGTCGGTGTCTAATGGACATTGTTCATTAAGTGAACGTGTATTGCATTTTCAAAAGGTAGGAAGTTCGCCATCTCCGATTGCAGAGAAACTAGTGCCACAGGCTGACTGTACCAAGATGTTTACTTCCGTTTGTAGCGATTGTCAGACAGCGCAAGTGTATTCCGGAGGAACTGACGCATAGTGCTGGGTAGGACCAGCGTTCTGCTTGGGGCAGCGCGACCAAAGTTCGTCTACATGTATCATACCAAGTGAGGAGCAGAGGCTTTATCTGTCGTGGGTCACGCAGGTCTCTTCTTGTTGAGCTTCTCCAACAAGTTCTCGCGTGGATTACATCAAGAGATACGGACCTACCAGCCCGAGCTTTGTGCCACCGTGTCAGCACAATGGGGATGGGTGCATGCCAGTCCTCGGCGCTTGGTCTATCTCGCCGGCAGTCATCGACGGACACAGAGCGCAGTGCGTGGAGTGACTCCACTGGAGTCCACTTGCACGTCTTTGACTCAAAGGAAGAGTTCCCTGAAGTCATAACTGAGGTTCTCCGCAGCGGAGTCCGCTCAAGGCGGTGTTAAAAGTCTTGACACGCAAAGCTCTCTTACACTTGCAGCATTTTTCGCTGCAGGGAGGGTACATTCGGGAGGGGTATCTGAGCCCGGGGTTACGTCGACGCGTCGCTTGTCACGCGTAACCCCGACACTCATTCTGTACACAATTTGGTGTATCTGAACATCATATTTCTTGCATTGATTGGCAAGGAAGACAAGATAAGCAGACCTCATGGTTCTCTACGTGGTTGGACTCGGGCTCGGTGACGAGCAGGACGTGACGCTGCGCGGCCTCAACGCCATCAAGAAGTCGAAGAAGGTCTTCCTGGAGAATTACACGTCCGTTCTGGGCGTGGAACTGGACAAACTGGGCGAGTTCTACGGTCGCGAAGTCATTCTGGCTGACCGCGACTGTGTCGAAACGGGTGCGGACCAGATCTTCGCTGATGCCAAGGACGATGACGTCGCTTTCCTTGTGGTGGGAGACCCTTTGTGTGCTACGACGCACTCAGATCTGATTCTGCGTGCCAAGGAGCTTGATATCAAGGTGGAGGTGATCCACAATGCTTCGGTTATGGGCGCCGCCGGAGCTTGCGGTCTGCAGCTCTACTCCTTCGGTCAGACCGTGTCCATCCCGTTCTTCAGGGACGAGTGGCGTCCTGACAGCTTCTACGAGAAGATTCAGTACAACCGCCGTGGTGGAATGCACACGCTCTGTTTGTTGGACATTAAGGTGAAGGAGCCCGACTTCGAGGCCATGTGCCGCGGCCGCACGGTCTTCCTGCCTCCGCGTTTCATGACGGTGAACCAGGCCATCGAACAGCTTATCGAGATCGAAGAGAAGCGTCAGGAAGGAGCTTATAGCAAGGACACAATCTGCGTCGGCATGGCGCGTCTCGGTCAAAAGGATCAGACCATTATTGCAGGCACCATGGAGGAGCTGTTGACCGCCGACTTCGGTGCCCCGCTGCACTGTCTTGCGATCACTGGAGAAGTGCACCCGCTCGAGGAGGAGGTGCGTGACTGTTGTTGTTAAATGCGTTGCAAGGGTTGTTCTGACGTTGTATTGTTCATGTTTTGCTGTTGGTGTAGATGCTCAAGCAGTTCTACGTGAAGAAATAGAGGCGTCACTTGAGCAGAAGACGATATGCTTGCATACACTAACCACTTAGATAAGATATCCATCGTTCCGTCCTCTACAATTTTGCTCAGCCACTCCAGATCTTTTTTGGCACGGAATGCCCATCCCCACGTGATGCAAAGAATTGTAGACGAAAATGTAGACGAATATCAATACATGTAGCGAGCTTTGGCTATCGACGGCATCTCTCTAGCTCGTCTGCTAGAGATTGATGCTGCTGCTGTGGCTGCATATTGCAAGCTTCTACATGTAGCAGCTCCAACTCGAGGGGTTCATATGTGCCTGTACATGTACAGGAATTTTACTTGTGGCGCGTACCATAAACGTTTGTTAACAATGTATGTCGATATCAATCTCAACTTGTTATTACGATGGTAAAATGGAAAGTGAGCTATATCACTGTACACTACTTCATTGCCTGGTTCGAACTTCTAGCATCTAGAACCCTGATAAACTTGATCATTCGTTCGCGAAGATTCGACACTGCACTTGTCATGTACAAGTTGCCTTTGTGTATTGTACACAATCTGCGACGTGATACGGCAGATGTGTACAACCTTAACACTCCCCCTCAAGTTGATGCTCGCTGTAGCTTTCAACTTGCTTCTGGTTCACCAATTCCGCTCAATTGAAGTAGCAACACAAGCTGCGAAGTAGGCAAAGGCTTTGTCATGAAGTCCGCCAACTGTCGCGCTGATGGTACGTGAATCACGTCAATCGTTTGCTTCGTCACGTGGTCTCGCACAAAGTGGGCACGTAAATCGATGTGCTTTGCTCGTGGTGTGTACCCGTGATTCGTCGCGATACTAATCGCTGACTTGTTGTCCACGTAGACAGGTGTAGCTCCAGCCGCCTTTAATCCCATCTCCTCCAGCAAGTGGCGAAGCCACACTACCTCTTGCACTGCGAGTGCCATCGACATATATTCCGCTTCTGCCGAAGATAGTGCCACCGTCTGCTGTAGCTTGCTCTTGTAGATCACAGGTGCTCCAGCTATTTGAATAATAATACCTGAAGTTGATCGGCGTGTAGCGATATCTCCACCCCAATTTGCATCACAAAATGCGGCAACACCGCATGCACTGGACTTCGGTCGCTTAAATTTAATTCCTGTGCTGGATGTGCCTTTGAGGTACCGAAGGATGCGGATTCCAGCCTGCCAATGCTTCTCTCGCGGATTTTCCAGGTAGCGCGACAATGCTCCAACTCCAACGCAAATGTCCGGACGTGTAGCGTTAGCTACGTACAATAGTGAGCCAATTAATTCTCGGAATGGCTTCATCCCGGTAACAATGGATCCGTCTTGAACGTGCAGATCTTGACCGAGTACGGTTGGGTTACGCACAGGATACGCGTCTACTTGACGAAACTTCTCCAACATCCGGTCAATAAATTGCTTTTGGCCCAGCCAAAGCTCCCCCTTCTCCTTGTCATACCTGACCTCCATGCCCAACACGTAGCGTACGTCTCCGAGAGACTTCACAGTGAAATGTTCAGCAAGTTCTCGACGAATAGCCTCCGCGTCCTCCTCGTATTTACATCCAATGAGCAGATCGTCAACGTACAGGACAACAAATACTGGAGCATGTCCTGAAAGCTTCACGAAAAGGCAAGTATCAGCTGCACATTGAACGAATCCAGCTTTGTGAAAAACGTCTCGAATAGTCCGGTACCAAACTGCTGCAGCCTGCTTGAGCCCGTATAGACTTCTACGTAGTACACATACCATTCCCTTTGGTACTTTCATTCCTGCTGGCGCTGTCATGTACACGATTTCATCTAGGTCACCGTTGAGGAATGCCGTCTCAATGTCATACTGCTTCACAAAGTAGTTCAGGCAGCAGCACACAGCAAGAAAGGTTCGAACAGTGTTCATACTCGCAACCGGCGAATACGTGTCGGTGTAGTCTACTCCAAATGTCTGCAAACACCCCAGGGCCACCAGCCGCGCTTTATATCGCACAATAGCGCCATTTTCGTCACGTTTAATAGCAAATACCCACTTGTGTCCAATAACTTTGACTCCATGTGGTTTCCGCACGAGATCCCAGGTATGATTGCGAAAGTGAGCTCGCAGCTCCGCTCTCATAGCCTTCTTCCATTCATCATGCTCAGGGGACTCAATAGCTTCACGATAGCTACGTGGTAACTCGACAGCCGCCAGTGCGATCTCATATCCATCGTCCACACGCTGCCGCTTGGCATCGGGCTCTTCTTCATCACTGCTTACACTGTCAGATGAAGCCTCAATATTCTCTGTAGCAGGTCCATTTTCGAGTAGTGCGGGAGCATGATACGTCAAGGCCGTTCCACCTGTCGCATTGTAAGGAGCTTGGCTATCTGGTGCGGGTACCTCCACAATCGAGGATGAGGTGTCTAATAAACCACCAGGAACAGGTCTCTGCGTCCGTTGGGGCAATCCACCACTGAGAACCAACTGCTCTCCCCCTCTCGACAACGGGACCAAACTTGTTGTTCGAGTCAGACTGGATACTGGTGGTAGCGAATCTGATTCAATCCGAACCTGACGTGGACACGACACAGAGCGAAGTCCATCGTCATTGGTAGTAGCGTGGTGGGGTATGATTGAGTTAGAAGCTTGCTGAGGCACATCATCACCAACCTGATCAACATCCATTTCCTCAGGATTTTCTGTTGCTTGTTCATCATCAACCTCCATAGTTGTATCAGTAGCTGGTGAAGGCGATGCCGTAGGTGAACTCGAGTCTTCGTCGTCAAAGATGCTCCATTGCATCACGTGCTCCCGGGTTTTTCCATCTGAATACGCGTTGCAATGCGAAGCGGGTGGACGCTCATTCAGAAGAACCGTACGAGTCGTCACCACGCGTTCCGCCTCCAAGTCCCAGACGCGGTATGCTTTAGACGTCTCTGAGTATCCCAGAAGGATACAGTGATGTGCCTTGGGGTCCCATTTCGATCGTTTTGACTTGTCTACATGCACGAACCCACGTGCCCCGAACACACGAAAGTGTGAAAGTTCTGGTTTCTTGCCGTAAAACGTCTCGAACGGCGATACAGAGGGTCGAGCAGTGTTTGGCAGCCTGTTGATCGTGTAGACTGCTGTACGAACTGCTTCTCCCCACCACTCCAAGTCTAGTGCCATGTAGTGCACCATGGATCTGGCCATTTCGACGATGGTTCGATTCATCCTTTCAGCGAGTCCGTTTTGCTGGGGGCTGTAGGGAGCGCTGGTTTGCTGTACGATACCATGCTCGCTAGAAAATTTGTGAAACTGTTTGTTGATGTACTCTGTGCCGTTGTCGCTCCGAAGACACAGCAGCCGTTCTCCTGTCTGCTTCTCAACTAGATTCTTGTATTCCACGAAGCTCTTGAATACCTGGGCCTTCGATGATAGCAGAAATACATGCACGTATCTGGAGAAATCGTCGATAAAAGTCACTACAAATCGTGCTCCACCCTTGGAAGTTGATCGCATCGGTCCCATCACGTCCGAATGTACCAGTTCGAGCAATTTTGTTGTCTTGACAGTGCTTCCTGACTGACGAGCGAATCCTCTCACAGAGAGTTTCCCCATAGCGCAACCCTCGCATAAATCTTCCTCGATCACTTCGCTGTTCGAAACTGACACACCATTAGCCGTACGCGCCACATTTGACATCCTTGCGGCTGAAATGTGTCCAAGCCGGGCGTGCCATAATTGCGCGTCTGCCGAGCCCACGGATGCGGCCGCCACTTCATCTTCTTGTGGTTGCTTCGCTTCTCCAGCGACACTCCGCGCTGGCCATGGAAACAGCTTCCCTTCCTTGCGCACACGCGCGATCAATTTCCCACTGAGGCGAATATCACAGTGGTCCTTCTGGAATAAAACCTCAGCACCTTTTGCGACTAAAGCTGCAATTGAAAGAAGCTTCCTGTCCAGACGTGGGACATACAATACATCTGTCAGTTTCACAGTTTGGAAGTCTTCCATTGCAAAACGCACTGATCCAACACCACACACTTGCAGCTGTTGCCCGTTTGCCACAGTAACAGTCATTGGGGCGCTCAATTGCCGATATTCACAGAACTCCTCTCGTGCAAAGCTCATGTGTGAACTGGCGCCACTGTCTAGCAGCCAACTTGATGCATGCTTGCAATCATTAACTGAAAATACGACTTCACCGGAGTTATCACCAAAGTCCTTGCGTTGTTGGGGACAATCGGCACGTTTGTGTCCGAATTCATTGCACTCGAAGCATCTTCCTCTAAAGCGTGATTCCTTCCGTTGTTGGTCGCGCTGCTGACCTCGTCCCCTGCTATGGCGTCCACGACCTCCCTGGTCTCGAGCACCACTACGGTACCCCATGTCATTACGATTGCGACCCTTGTTCGCAAGCTGCGCAACCGCCTTAAATGCTCCTTCTTGTTTCTCTCGTTTCTTCAAAGTTTCATATTCGCGTCGTAGCATCTCCTTTGCGCCAAGCAGCGTCACCGACCCATGCGCCTCGATAATTTTAATCATCCCATCATACTCAGCTGGCAAACTCCCCAACAGAATAACTAGTTTTTCGTCATCCGTCACTGTCTCGCCCACACCGGTCAGCCTTAGACAGAGGTCCTCAAATTGCATTAAGTGGTCCATTAAGTTTTCACCGGGGGCCATCTCGAAGTCATGTAGCTGCTTACGCAGCTGTACACGGTTGTGAAGATTCTTCTGCACGAAGAAAGTCCGTAGCGTCTCCCACGCCTCGCGCGCTGTCGACGCCTCTCTAACCATCGTTTGGTACTTGGGGCTCAGCAACTGAACCAGAATGCCCAGAGCCTTCATGTCGGAGGCTTCCCACTCTGCCGAGCGTGGCTCCATCGCATTCTCCGACTTGACTTGCACATGACTGAGGAGGTTCTTGCGCGCTAACGCCATCCTAGCGTTGAATTCCCACAGGAAGTAGTTATCGTCTTGTAGGACATCGTTCGGGCCAAGCGTTTTTGGGCTCATAACCTTAAACAATGTATGTCGATATCAATCTCAACTTGTTATTACGATGGTAAAATGGAAAGTGAGCTATATCACTGTACACTACTTCATTGCCTGGTTCGAACTTCTAGCATCTAGAACCCTGATAAACTTGATCATTCGTTCGCGAAGATTCGACACTGCACTTGTCATGTACAAGTTGCCTTTGTGTATTGTACACAATCTGCGACGTGATACGGCAGATGTGTACAACCTTAACAACCACCAGCCCCCTATCCAAATCAATCTTGTGAGCTGTTGGTGGTGGAACGGCAGTCACGCAGAAATATGCAGCGACTCTCCTTCAACCTCTCGAGAGCATCTGATTCTGACGGCCGTAATGCTGGCTGCACATTGCGTGAGCCTGGTCAAGTCTCCGTTGGTTTGTTCTGCTTTGCCTCCGATTCCAGTCGAAGGCAGTTCGTAGGCATTCCACATGGTTGCAGTAATTCCCCCTTCCCCCGTGCTGCCTGTGTTGACAAATTGGCAGGCAAAGCTCGAAACCTTGCGCTGCTTGGTGCATTTGACTCCAAAATGATTTGAGTTAACGTTGGCTTTGCAAATTCAGAGGGAGATCAGGGTTGACGCATTGCTACACTTCGGCGGAGCCAGGCGGTTGCTGTGAGTCGCCAATTCCGACGCTTGACGTACCACCTGCTGCTTGGATCAGTGCGATAGATCAAGTGGATGCCGGTTTGTGTGCGACATCGAGGACAAGATGGTGTCGATGGACGCACTTCAACCACCGCGCAACATTGCCCAGCTCTACAACAGTCACAAGGAAAAAAGCACGCAGGTGTTCATTGTGTTTTCTGCCTGACGCATATTTTTAAATATTCAAAACGTTCAGAAATTCTTCATTTTTGATCTTCAAACTCTTATCTTTCTTGGATGATCTTCAACTTCGTTTCTTCTCTACGCACCATCTCGTTTCTCAGCAAAATTTGTTACCGGTACATGTATTATATAATACATTGTATGAACGTCTAATGCTACACTCTATAAATTCGTTGGAAACACAGTCCGCCATATCATGAGGAAATGCCACCGATAAAGAGATCAAAGATAATACGTTCATGGAAGAATTCAATGCAGCAACTCCTGAAGAAAGTGTCAAAGACAAGAAAGAAGAATAGCTACCGTCCAAGTCTACCGTCGTCATTCCGATGTGTCGCCAGTACTTGATTGCAGCAGAGTGGGTATCTTGGAACACCAGTCTAGTAGTGTTTGTCCCCAGTCTTCGGCGTCTTCTTGGGGTGATGGGGAGGCTTCTGCTGTTGCTGTTGCTGTTGCTGAACGGTGGCAGAACTGGCCCCTGGCATCTTCACTCGCAGGTTACGGTGCTTCTGCTGGACTGGACTCGATCCCTTGTTCGCAACCGTCGGCGTCGGTGTTTTCTTTGGACTGGTGGGTTTCGTGGCACTTGGGGTCGCTTTCGGTTTGCCCTTGTTGGTAGTCGACGCAGGTGTCGGCTTAGGCTTAGGCTTAGTCGGCGTATCCTTCTGTTTGTGCGAGTTGCTAGATGATGCCGCCTTCCCCTTGGTTGCAGCTGGAGTGGGCTTCGGTTTGGCCGCTGCTGGTGTCACCTTGGGTTTCACTGGTACTGGAGTCACGTTGGAACTGCTCGTGGTCGTAGAGGCAGGCGTAGGTTTCGGTTGGTTGGTCTTGGTGGGGGAAGGTGTCACCGTCGAGCTGCTCGTCGTAGTGGACGCTGGGGTCGCTGCTGGAGCTTGGCCCAGAACACGTCTCGGAGCCCATGACAGATCCTCGTCGACAGAATTCACGGACATTTGGTCAGCCAGTGTGCCGGGGACGCTGAGAGAAGCTACAACGAGCATAGCCATGATAGCGAGGATAGAGAAGGAAGTTTTCATAGCGAAGGTGTTGGTAGTTCGATGTAGAAGGCAACTTCGAGAATGAGCAAGGTGGAATTGAAGATCGAAGTGTACTTTTGGCAAACCATCCGCGTCATCAAAGGGTCCATTTGAAATTCCGCAAGATTTATTGATCTGCTAACATTGGAGAAGAAGAATTAGCCTCACGTTTCGGATGTTGAAGATCTTAACTTGAAGGGTTTAGTATCCGGATAAACGAAGATAGTCAGATCCTTATCCGGACGAAATTATTTTGCCCATTGTGGATGGATGGTATCATGTTTACTTCGTAGCAACCAGGAATAATCAGTTAATCAACTTCAATTTCCTTCCTGCTTACTTCCTCGATTCGTTAACATCCACCCGTTCCGTATCGACTAAACGTGGGCTCGAATGATTTCTGGTTCGCCGTCAACTTGAACTCGGAACGTCTGGCGCTCGTGGACGCCGTTCGTGACGATAATTTCGTACGATCCTGGGAAACTCACCAAGTTTCCTTGTTCGTCAACTAGTGCTAGTGTACTTCGTTGAACTGTAAAACTCATTTGACTCTTCTCTGTGGGCTTTAAGCTCACTCGGCGGTAGTCGAACAACTGCTGGTTCAGTAACGTTGCAGGTCCTGTAGCTCCCGTAGTAACGGGACGGAAGTACGCGAATACAACTTCATCACCAGATACAGAACCTGTATTGGTAAGCTCCACGGAGATCGTCGCATTTGAAGTCTTCGATATCACAACATTAGCATTAGAACCTGAACTGGCCAGTGAGAAGGTAGTGTAGCTGAGTCCCCAGCCGAACGGGAACACTGGTTCTCCCTTGAAGTATCGATATGAACGACCAGGCGCTGCAGTCATGTTCATACTCTTCATATCGATGCTGCTAACGTAGTCCGAACGGTACATCGTTACTGGAAGTTTCCCACCAGGGTTGGTATCACCAAACAGCACATCAGCCATAGCTTGAGCGCCAAAGAAACCGGGGTAGAAAGCCTCCACGAGTGCATCCGTCTGCAAGATGATGTCTTCGGCCCCCAATACGCCACCGTTAATGAGCACCACAACCACTGGCTTACCTACCACTCGGATACGCTGCAGGAGTTGCATCTGAATGGCTGGTAGGTTGATAATCATTGCGATCATTCACTTCCGCCTCAATCGTCTCGTCGATACCGAGGAACAATACGGCCGCATCTGCCTCTTGAGTTACATTACATTAAAGGGTGAGGTATATTGTGTTACTGGATCCTGCTGGACCTGAACTCTAATATCCATTCCGAGGGGCCGTACTGGCCTCCTCAGTCGCCACTGCGCAAAGCACACTGCTTCGCTTTCCGTCCTACTCAACTCCTGGTACTCGTCGCTCCGATGCCAGCCAATGGTCTACATCTCCACCCCGAAGATCCCTCAAGTCAAGTGTGAATCCTAGTCGTTCCTGTTCCTCTGGTTCCGCTAGAGCTACACTACTGCGTGTGTCCATAGCGTAATTCGCCAACCAATCGGCCATCTTGTTGTACTTCCGGTAATGATGACTCCAGCTCTGCACCCCAATCAGATCCGCCAACCTGGTCGTGATTCGATACCAGTGTTGTAGATTCCGCGCCGTTGGGGACCTCCTCAGCACCATCATCCTTAGGATGAGGGCACTATCGCCAACTACATGCATCTTCTCCCATCCTTTCTCGCTCGCGTATGCGAGCAATCGTTGCAAGCCCACAAACTCCGCTTCATTGTTCGTCATCTTGCGCCTGCCTAAAGCCGTTGCTGCCGCCCACACGATGCGCGCCGAGTCGCTGGTAGGTCCCACTTCAACTATCACGCTACCGCTGCCGGCAATACCCGGGTTGCCGCGCGATCCTCCATCGAAGAATCCCACCCGCGTTATCGATTGGTGACCCGCTGGCCTCTCCCTAGACCGTAATGTGCGCCATCTGCTGATCACATAGTCCGCCACCTTCATTTTCATTACTGTGGCCGCCATTACTGGATATAAGCTGAGTCGATAGCGCTCGTATGCCTCTATCACTCCCGCCTGATATCGCTGCAGACCCCTTTCAAGTGCTGGGTCGGTCCCGCCGATTTTATGTTTTCTATCCACGTTACGCCTCCATATTGCGGTTAAAGTCACGGCACACCCTAGAGCCCACATCTCGTTGGCCACAGTTTCCAATACATCCCAGTGCTGCTTGCACGTCTCCGATCCCAATTCCACGAGCCACCTCGGGGGTCGTCTACGCTGTAATCTAAATATCTCTTCTTGCAAATCTGCCTCTTGAGTTACTTTCACTGCTTCATCAAAGCCAGCAGTTGAGTTGCCAGAGATGTTACAGCCCAAAGAAAACGATGTACTAGCAGCACCGTTTGTTGCTGTGACAGCCTCGAGCGGAGTCTGGATACACCCCACTTCATTGTAATCTCCATGACACATTTGACCCAGGTAGTTACCGATGAGTCCCCGTTTGGCTTGAGCGTGTGGACCCAAGACTGCGAGTTTCATCCCCTTTTGCAACGGCAACACTGAGTTGTTATTCTGCAGTAGAACGATGGATTTTCTAGCGAGATCGAGACTTAACTGCTTGGCCTCGACTGTGTTGACATCAGACGGCTTGACTTTCCAGTACGGTTGATCCTCAATAGGGTCAAAAAGACCCAATTCAAAGCGAAGCTTCAACGTGTGACGCAGCGCATCGTCCAGCGCTTTTTCCGAGAGTAGGTTGCTTCGGACAAGATCCGGTAAGCATTTAATGTATCCAAACAGCCAGCCACTGTTCACATCCGTTCCAGCAAGGATCGCAATTCGTGCAGCTTCACAGCGAGTGGCAACGTAGTGGTGTCTGTCGGATATGGCTTCAATAGCTCCTGAGTCACTGGTGATGTAGCCGTCAAAGCCCAGTTTGTTCCGTAGTAAGTCGTTCTCCAAAGCGTTGTTGGCGCACGTCGGGACGCCATTGATACTGTTGTACGAGCACATGACTCCCTTGGCCTTACCGTCGACGATAGACGATCGAAAAGCGGGGAAATAAGTGTCTGCAAAGTCGTACGGCGACACGATGGCATCGAATTCCTTACGGTTGCCACCTCCGTAGTTCTCGTACGAATAAGCGATGTAGTGTTTGAGTGTTACCACAGCTTGAAGGTATCGCGGGTCTTCACCTTTGCCGTACTGCAGACCTTGTGTGTATGCCACACCGTACTTACTGTTAACCAGTGGGTCTTCCGACGGAGTTTCCGTGTTGCGTCCCCATCGAGGATCTCTGTTAATGTTGATGTTCGGAGACCAACAGTCCAGACCCAGGTGAGGGCCTGCCTTGTAGTTTTCTCTCGCTCCTTCGAGCCACAGTCCACGTAGCTCCCAGCCAATGACTTGAGCCATTTCACGCACGGCGTTTGGATCGAAAATCGCTCCCAGGTTCACCGGGTTCGGGAATGATGTCGGGCAATTGGTACCGCATGTAGACTGGACTCCATGCACGCAATTGGCACCCCAATTGTATTCCGGTAAGCCGATGCTGCTCATGTTGCCGCGTGGACTTGCACGAGCGGTGAGAAGGATGGCCTTCTCGTCCAGCGGTAAACGCGACAAAAGGTCTTCTACGCGCTCCATCGTCGATAACGAAGTGTTGCAGAATGGGAATTTCTGGTTCTCTTCACCGACACAAGCCCGAGGGATCTCAGCCTTGACGAACGCGACCACCAAGCTTGCAGCGAGAAGCAACAGAGGAGGAACCATCGCAGCGGAGGGAGAGTGATCGTGGGGGTGAGCGGAAGAAATGACAATGATAAAATAACTCATCAAGCCGAACGTTGGTGGCACCAACGTTCGGCTTGGTGCATCCCGGGATGGAAAATGAGACAGGAGTCGGGCTGACTGGTTACCTGTCCGTGCAGGATAGTCTTAACGTTGTGTTGTTTTGATGACTTGGAGTGCAAGGCATCACGATTGGAGTAATCTACTGGAACTGATGCTGAGAGCTTAATGACATCAGTGACTTCGGGTGCAAAGTTACTGATTCTCTAGGTTATTGTACTCTGCTTTCATTATCATGGTGAGCTATCGATGCTACAGGTAGTTTGTTTACTACTGTAGAGTTCGCTACACAGCGAATGCTTTCAATCGAACAAGTGTACGTAGCAAATCTCTATCCTCTACTCAGTCCCCCAACTCGAGTAAACAGATCATACCATACAACTTTTGATTACCAGCCTCAACATCGCAGACGTAGATTGACCAATCACATTACGGTACTTCCTCTATTTAAGTTGCACAACATTAAGTTGCGCAACATAACAAATCCATGCCACGTCAGTCCAAAATGAGCTCTGCAACTGGAGTTCTGTCTCGAGCTGTGCGTGGCGGTTCCTACCGCTTCCTTCAGCGCCTGTTAACTTTCGCTGCCAACTCTTTTGTGCTGCGTAAATTGCACCTCAATGTGACAGGCGCCGTGACTGTACGGTTGGAATTGGCTTTGGCCTCCATCTTCCTTTTACGTGACGGATTCCGTTTGGCATTCTTACGGATGCCTTCGCTCGACTCCCGACCCTCTGTCAATGGTAAAACACACATACAGCAGCTAGTAAATGTTGCATGGTTGTCGACAGCAATTAGCTGGGCTGTGGCTGGACTGGTGCTCGTGTATTCAGCGAATTGGAATTCATCAAAAGACGACGAACCACTAACGGGATACTCGACTGTTCTAGCCATGTACTGCGGGGCTGCAATGGTCGAAGCATTGGCGGAGCCTATGTTCGTATTAGCTCAAGCCAGTGTACTGGTAAGTTGGCAAGTGGCGGCTCAAAGTGCCGCCTTCTTGGTTCGAGCAGCGGTGCAGTATATCGGTGTCGTTGTGTTGGACTTAAGCTTGACGGCGTACGGAATCGCAGAGTTGTCGTATGCTCTAACGTTGCTGGTGATGTTCGTGGGCTTCTTTTGGCGAAGGATTAATGGAAATTTGAGTGGAGAGGGGAATTTCGCGTTGACGAAAATGATGCAGTTACTACCTGCTAAACCGGAGGGAAATGCGGATTGGTGTCATCAAGAGCTCATGACGCTTCTAATCCCGCTAAGTGTGCAGAGTGGAGTGAAGTATCTGCTGGCAGAAGGAGACAAATGGGTGCTGACGGGTTTTGCGTCACTGGAGCACATGGGAGTTTACGGCCTGGTGTCGAATTTGGGTTCTCTCGTTCCTAGAATTGTCTTCCTGCCAATTGAAGAAGCCACCAAGACCATCTTCAGCAAGCTTGCACTTGCTCAGAAGCAGAAGAATGATGATAAAGACGATACGATGAGCAAGAAGAAGAGCTTAGCCGATGGACAGACGTTGTTGCTAGTGTTGCTGAAGCTCATGAATCTCGTGGGACTCGTGTTCGTCTGCTTTGGAACCAGCTACGCCAATACATTGGTGCTTCTTTTGTACGGAGCTGAGAAGGCTCGCCAAGGTGTGGGCGCTGCGTTAGCTGTCTACTGCGTTTACATACCATTCCTAGGTGTGAATGGAGTCACTGAAGCTGTGGTACATGCTATTGGAGATGACCAGGAGTTGATGCGGCTGAACAAGTTGCTTGGCGTATTTTTCGCTATTTACGCGACAACTGCACTTGTGTTCATGCAAGTGCTCAACTGGGGAACACTCGGTCTCATTCTGGCCAACTGTGTCAATATGGCTTGCCGTATTGTGTACTGCTTGACGTTCCTGGCTTCGTATTTCCGTCTTGTGGCCCCACAAGCCCAAAGCAGCAATGGATTCCTCAATGGTCTTGCGTTTTGGCGTCGATCACTACCTGATCGACTGGTTTTGCTCGCTTTTTTCGGTTCTCTGGCAGTGACTGCAACTTCTGAACGAGTATTGTTGACTACTGAGGCAATTTCTTTGGTGGAACATGCTTTACACGTTACAGTGGGGGCACTTTGCTTTGGTGGAACAGCTCTCACACTTTACATTAAGGAGCGTCATCTTCTAGGGGCCCAACTGGCAGCTCTGCGAGGTCAAGGCAAGGCTCATGACGACTAGACAGCTAGAACTAAAGCAATAACAAGCTTTATGCGTTTCCTACTTTGGAAGAGACTTTGAACCGTCGTTAAGCTTGAGAAATGAGCAAGCACCAAGGCTTCGGAGGAACTTTACGTGCCAAGCTGGAGGCAAATGAGATTGAGCAGCCAACTAACAAGACAGAGAGGCCACCGCTAGGATTTCTAACTCCACTTTCCGCTGAGGAAGAACACAACCAGGTTCGAGAAGAACTGAAACAGGTGAGGATATGATACTCCCCCACATGAATCAAATTGTATCAGTGCTTACGGCTCTTCTTCAGATGCCTCTGCTGTCGCCTTGGACCAGTTACCAAGCATACGAACCCTCCTTCAGTGACGAACTCAACCGGTACAGCAGTAACTCTCTGTAAAATCTGGTAAGCAACTTGGTAATAACTCTTGTAGTGAGCTTGCCCAGCGTGTTGAAGATCAAGTCCTTGATAAGCTGGTAGCTCTCCAAGAACGACTAGAAAAACTTCACGCCCAACGAGAAAACTCCGGTGTGCTACCAATATCCACACTGGCGACATTACTACAGAGTCGCTTGATCGTTGAGGCTAAGCGAAAAGTGATCCCATCACAAATCACTGAATACGTACGGGGTCTTCTGCTCTTGAACTGGTAATACTGCTTTCTAACGATCTCACTGATCAGACGGTGGCAGCAATGAGAGCTGCTGCCTTGCACTTGACATCACAAAACACTTCGTCTCCTCCGACTGCGATGGCTGTAAGTAAACGTCGTTCGATCTCTGTCTTCGCCCCAAACACCAGCCGAAGACGCTCCCGAGTCAAAGCTAGCAGCATCATCTCCCCTCGGATGCGCACTGTTGTCGACGAAATGGACATTTCACGACGACAACGAAAGAGCTCAGCAAATGATTACTATCTTGTCAACGACACCACTGATCAAGACACGGACAATAGACGACCTTCTCAACCGCCAAAAGGCATCCAGTTTCCGAAGCACAGCGAGATCAGTAATGACACTGACGCCAAAGCTGGGGAAGATGAAGAGCACAAGGCCATCCACTTTCGATCACGGCCAGTAGCCTCTACAGCTATCCAAGATATCGCCACGGTCGCTACGAAACGTGAACCGCGTGAACCTCGCGTGCGCTACATCATGTCGACTCGTCTCGGAACTCTACCGCCTACAAAGGCCATTCTGGACGAGTATCCAATCCCCAAGGAGGTTTTAGACGCGCTGGAACGACATCGACACTTCCACGTAGATGACTCGTCACCTTTAACTGCATTTGAGCCGATTCGACTACCTCTTGCTCCAACAGAATGCGACAAAGCCGAGTGGGAGTGCTTCTACAGGCGATCAGTGCCTCTAGAGCGATCACCAGTGTCCTTTGTGTTAGCATCTCTTGCAGTATCCCCCGAAAAACCATTGCCGGCCCCCAGCGATCTTTTCCATCAACAGCAACTTGTTGCGGCTGCAGCAGACGACACTCTCTTATTACACGAAGTACGCCGACTGTACGACAGCACCTACGACGCACACCGGGACTTCCGAGGGGAGCTACACCGACACTTGGATCTCCAGTATCTAGTGGACTTGTCTTTCCGTAGCTCTCTTACCTCCGCAAGTTATTTTGTCGATGATGAAGACAGCGAAGAACCAGGAGCGACCGACCGTACAAATTCCGACGCACTTGCATCGTCAAAGAGTCATCAGCACTGCCGAGAGTGAGGCAGCTGGGGCATCAGCTAAGTGGAAATCCCTCCTCAACGGTGTACACCGCATGACCAATCGACGAGGAGCGATCTCTATGGTCTCCAAAAGTGAAGCGGCCGTCCAAGCCCAGCGTAGCGATCTCCTTGCTCAATTATGCACGCTGACTCCACAGGATGTCGAATTCCTAACGTTGTGGTACAGCTACAGTCCAGACGCTGAAGATGAGGCGATCATCACTGCTAACACTGACGATGGAGAAGGAGTCATCCGCTTGGATCCGGTGCCAATGAGTCCGCAATGGAGTATTCGCTTCGAGCTTGTGTGGAAACAATTAGCACTGCCGACCACCGAGAGACTTGATCTCGCTATCAAATACTCGTCGAGCAGGTGTTCAACGCGTCTACCGGATGCAGTGACTCTCTGGGAAACGGCAGGAGCTCTCATTATCGAACACGAAGACTTGTTGCGACTGATGCGGTCGACTCTCACCACTTCAAAACGAAATACTGCTACCGGTCTTGCTGAAGATACTGCCATGCTTCAAGCACTGATCGCTAGTGCCGCTCACGTCCGCGAAATCCTGTTGCTTACATATGTCGAAGTAGGTGACTTCGTCACGTATCAAGGCAACTTCTACTTGGCCAAAATGGAGCGTGACGCAACGGAGATCCGACGGCTAATGGAAGAAGGCAATGACGTTAAATCCAACCAGCTCCAACCTCCTACAGCAACAAAATAACCTCTTCAACTGGATATCCAGACATCTCCAAGCTGCTAAAAGAAAGAGATAAAGTAACATTCATTCAGGCAACTGAGTAGACATCTATCATACCTCCTCAGTCTTCCTCTTCTCCTTCTTGGCCTTTTTCTTGAGCTTCTTAGCCTCTTTCTTGGCTCTCTTCCTCTGTTTCTCCTCCTCTTCATCCTCATTCGTATCACTACTCGTCGTAACAGCTTCTTCACTATTCTTCTCTTGTTTCTTGGTCTTCTTCATCTGCAACTCGTCTCGTTTCAGCTTCCCCTTGCACGATCCGTACGCTCTACGGCCAAAGAGTTTGCCTCCAGTAGCAGCAAAGAGCTCTTCATCCGTAGGGATACGGAACTTCTCTTGTCTTTTTCTCTTTTTCTCCTTCTTCTCTTTTTTCTTCTTTTTCTTTTCATTTTTCTCTTCATCCGACGCATCCACCACAATTTTACTAGCCATTCGGTCGTATACATTGTACCACCACTGGTTGCCCTGCTCTTTCACCTCTTGTTTCTCTGCTCCGACGCCCTGAAGCTCCTCACGCCTCTTCACTTTAACGTGCGACTTCATCCCTTGCTCGTTCTTGCCCAGTCCTTTGCCTGCCGACCAGCCCATCTTCTCCATCTGACGACGCGCAAAGTCCGACACCTCAGCCGCCGCACTCTCATTGGCCATTCCACCCAGTTTACTCATCAGTTTCTTCCCTACGAGGGGCACAGCAGCAGAGGAAGCGTCACCTGCCATGGTCGAGAGCTAAAGACCAAGTGATTGGTTAAGGATCAAGCGAGAGTGAATTGTACAGTAATGTGTGTGGTTGGTGGCAGATTAGCTGTATTCAAACTATTGTCACCGATTGACTCGAAAAACTTGTGAATATAAATAACCTAACATAATGGTTACTGTGATTCTGGGAATTTAATATTATTCTACCTGTATCTAATGATATCAAACGATTAGTGAAAAGTTGAAGTGATTGCGAAGCTATCGGAAGTGTTTGAGGCTTGTTGAGGTTAGGGCTCGTTCATAGGGACCACCTCTACACCGTGTCTTCTATAAACTAATAATGAAGAGACACGGTACTTTTGACTCTAATAAATTATGTACTAAAATGTCTGTGACATCAGTACGATGAATGGTAGAGGCAATTCTAGACTACGTTTCTGAATGCCGCATACTATTTTCTAGTGAGTAGCTATATACTTTCTTAAACATTAATCTTACTTCTTCTTTTTCTCTCTTCTACCCTACTTCCTTCAAGCTGCGCCCAAGTTCCCCGCAACAGGTCATGAGCCCTCAGCAAGCCTCAAGTGACGACTTCCCCCGACTCTCTGGAGCTAAGAACTTTGACGTCTGGAAGGCCCGAGTCAGTGCATCGCTCGATGGCAAGCATCTGCTCGGTTTCGTCACCAAGAAGGATTACAATGGGGTGAGTGATGACGAAGATGAAGACTCCGACGACGACCTGGCTGACTCCGACGGCGACGAAGCTGCCTCCAAACCAAGTTCTCCGGCTGGAATCGACTCGGATGAGGTCGACTTCGAGGAAAGCTCGGATGAGCTGCAGCCCAGCGACGATGACGACACTCCGCCATCAAAGAAAACCAAGCGCGCTGATCTTCCCATCGTTCGCCCGTTTGCTGAGCGCGACGCCAGCCGGGATCGCAAACAAGTCAAGCGACGCAAGCCTACCCCGCCGTCTGCTCGACACCTTCGTCGTATGGAAGCGCAAACCAAGGCTTTCCTGATGAAGACGATGGATGATACTCATATCCGTCTTGTCAAGAACCTGACAACGGCCTTCGACATCTTTCAGGCCATCTGTACCAAGTACAAGGGTGCGGCCTTTCATGGCGACCCCTACTTCATCCAGCATTTCCTTATGGAGATCAAGTACGAAGAAGGCGGTGATCTGACCAGCTTCTTCCTTGAGCTGGAAAACGCGATGAAAGCCGCGTCTGAAGCAACCGAGTCTCCCTTGACCGATGGACAGAAGTCATTATACCTGTTCCACTCGATGCCAAAGACTTGGAAGGATGATCTCCGAGTTTGGAAAGGTGTGCGGAAGTATATCCCGTACGATGAACTCAAGATGAGTATTGAGACCAAGGTTCGCGAGATCCAAGCTCAAGAACGTTACAGCCGCATCAAAGGGACACCTGAGAGTCTATCAACTCAGGCTGAACGGGCCCTCATTGCTCCTTCTCAGGATTCTGCATTGGCAGTTCAAGCATCTGTCCCCGTTGATGTCTGCAGCTACTGTCAGAAACCACGCCACAACATCCGACAGTGCCGTGCTCTGCAGAAGGACTTACGTGATGGATGTGTCAAGGCAGGCACTGTTCTTCCTGCCAACTTCGAGTTACGAGGTCCCAACAACTACCGGTCGCATCCTTACAACAACAACAACCAAGGGCGATCTGGACGTGGAGGTGGATCATGGCACCAAAATGGTCGCGGCGGTCGTGGTGGTGGACGTGGCCGCGGTAACTACGGTGGAAATCGCAACAACAGCAACAACAACGGCAACAACAACGGCGGCAACAACAACAACGGCAACAACAACAACAAATCCTCTCGTCGCGATGAAGGTGGATACGATCAGTCACGCCGCAAAGAGACCCTGATTGCAGTTGTGTCGAATGTACAAACGGCTGCATCCGCTATCAGTCTCACGGCGCAACCTAGCCAGGACTTTGATTTCAGCTGGACGATTGACTCAGGTTGCAGCAGCCACGTCACGCAACATGTGGAATGGTTCAAGACTAAAACACCTGCAAGCGGAGGCATCACTGTCGGTGGAAAATCGCAAGTCCCCATCGAAGCTATTGGTACTGTAGAGCTCCAGATCACGGACTCCAAGGGCCAACTGCGGACGCTCACGCTTCACGATGTCCTCCTTGCGCCGAAACTGCAGTACAACCTGCTGTCAGTCGCTGCCGCTGTCGACGATGACTTCCGTTTTGGCTTTAAACGTACTATGTGTACTGTCCAAACAAACCACCGCTTCTCGATCAAGGCGATGAAATCCGCGACATCGAAGCTCTACCAATTCGAAGCCTCTCCACTGCCGAAGGCCGAAGCTCACGTGGCTACCACAGGTAAGCCGACTCGACTCATGCTACTACACAAACGTCTTGGTCATCCTAACATCCGTGTTTTACAGGCACTCACTAAAGACCAAGCTCTTCATGGACTGGATGCACCAGCTGTAGTTAGACCAGATTCTTTCTTTTGCACAGCATGTACTTACGCGAAGTCACACCGCGCTCCTTTTCCATCCAATAGACATGTTGAACGCTCTACTAGCCCCTTACATAAAGTTCACTCTGATATTTGTGGTCCTCTTCCCGTCCCTAGCCTTGGCGGCTGCCGCTACTTCGTCGTATTCATTGACGACTTCAGTCGCTACATGTTTACCTATCCGATGAAGGCACGTAGTGAACTCTACTCATGCTACAAAGACTTTCGTATGAAAGCTTTGAATATATTCCGAAGTGATGTTCATACTCTTGAATATCTCTTGCCACCGCCGGATGTGGACATCCAGGCCTTGCAGGCTGACAACGCTAAAGAGTACGAGAAACTGGGACGCGTTATTTTTTCTAAGTATGGAACGCACGCTCAATTTACCAATGCTTATACACCACAACAGAATGGTGTTGCGGAACGCCGCATGCGTACAATCATGGAACGTGTACGAGCGCTCCTGTTAGATGCCTCGCTCCCCAAACCACTCTGGGCAGAATGTGTTACACATGTTACGACACTCCTCAACATGACACCAAGCGCTAACACACAGGATTGCACACCGTTTGAGTTGTGGTACAATCGAAAGCCGACTGTTCAATATCTGAAAGTGTTTGGCTGTGCTGCGTATGTCCATATCAACGACATCTACAGGGACAAACTTGATCCCCGTGCCAAACTGTGTATTTATCTCGGAATTCCCGAGCACAAGAAAGGATATCGACTCATGGATGTCAAAACCCATGGTGTCGTTTACAGTCGAGATGTGGTTTTCAATGAGATTGACTTTCCGACTATTGAAAATATTGAGGTAACGTCGGGACCGCTCCAGCTACCGGATCACCTAACCGAAGCGCCTATTATTGCTGACGAACTTCCAGCATTTGTTCCATCGGAAACACAAGCCTATCCATCCCAGCCTGAATCTCCAGGTAACTCAGTTGTAGAACCACAATCTGCATCTACTTCCGCTTCGAACCAGCTTCCTTCTCTTGGGGAGGCTCTGGAACGTGGCGTCTTGACATACTCTTTTGTTACGGAGACGCCGTCACAACCGTCGACCACAAGTGTAAAACGCCCACGGTATGACGAAGAAATCGATCTAGGCGCATTAAACTCCCTTGAAGACATCCAGGAAGTAGAGGAACGCACATGTCTTGTTCTTAGCCTACTTGCAATTCGTCATGTGCCGGAACCAAAAACGTACCATGCGGCGATGCGCTCGTCCTACGCGAATAAGTGGCACGCAGCTGCTGACTCGGAATACCAGTCCCTAATGACCAACCAGACGTGGATCCTGGTACCTCCTCCCAATAACCGCAAAGTACTCCAAAACCGGTGGGTCTTTGTTGTTAAATACACTGGCTCAGGAGAAATCGATCGCTTTAAAGCTCGGTTAGTTATCAAAGGCTTCTTACAGCAATATGGCGTTGATTACGATGAGATATTTGCCCCCGTCATCCGTATGGAAGTCCTACGCCTGCTACTACCGATTGCAGCTCTTCTTGACTTTGAAATTCACCAGATGGATGTCAAGACAGCGTTTCTCAACGGAACCCTTGACGAGGAAATATATATGAAACAACCAGAAGGGTTTGTAGTTCCTGGAAAGGAAGGCCTCGTTTGTAAACTTCTCAAAAGTCTTTACGGTCTCAAACAGGCACCTCGTATCTGGTATCAAACCTTGTCCGCTTTCTTGGAAAGCCTTGGATTCCACAAACTGATTAAAGATCGATGTGTTTTCATGGCAACACTCGAAGGCGAGACATGTTACGTAGCAGTCTATGTTGATGACTTACTGATCATTGCACCAACTGTCAACCTCGTATGTCAGATCAAATCTGCCTTGAACAAAAGATTCTCCATGACAGATTTAGGGGAGGTGAAGTACATTCTCGGCTGGTCAATCGAACGAAACCGCGAAGCCCGAACGATATTTATCCACCAACGCAAGTATGCACGCACAGTGTTAGATCGCTTTAAAAACCTTGTAACATATCCAGTGGCAACTCCATCAGACCGTAATGCCAAACTTACAACTCAAATGCAACCAAATACACAACTTGAAAAAGAGCAAATGGAAGGTATTCCCTACCGTGAAGTTGTAGGTAGTGTCATGTATCTCATGGTTGGCACAAGACCCGATCTAGCATTCTACATGCGCGATGTCAGCCAATTCCTTGCTAACCCTGGGCAGGAACATTGGAAAGCAGTGATTAGAGGGCTTAAGTACCTCTCAGGTACAGACGACCTTGGTCTCCTACTGGGAGGGTCAAAGTTGGTCAATGCAGCAAACCTTGCAGACCACCTCACGGCGTACACTGATTCAGACTATGCCAATTGCCCTGACACAAGACGCTCTGTTGGTGGCTACATCACTATGGTAGACCAAAGCCCAATCTCCTGGCTTTCGAGGAAGCACCACACAGTTGTGCTCTCGACAACAGAAGCAGAATACATTGCACTATGTCACTGCATGCAGGAGTTAATTTTTCTTAAGCTACTGCTCAAAGAACTTGGTTTCTTAACCTCAAAAGCAGTCAAGATTCAAGAAGACAATCAAAGCTGTATTAAGATCTCGAATAATCCGGAACTACACGGAAGATCAAAGCATATTGATATTCGATATCATTTTGTACAAGAGAAGGTTGAGCGACATGAATTTAGTATTGTATACTGCAACACCAAATCAATGGTAGCAGACATTTTTACTAAAGCGCTTGATAAGCATCAATTTCGAGACTTAAGAAACAAGTTAGGCATGCACTCTCTTGCTAAACTTAACAGTTAAGCCTACTTTAAAATACACGATAAATTTCATCATTCATATATTACTTCACAACTAATAAAGAGTCACGTAGTAACATGAGTTTTCCCTTTAAGAGCTTTAACAGTAAAAGGTTTTCTCATTTACTTACGGTAAGGTTTTATACTCAAAGAGTTTTCCCTGGCACACAGCCGCCAAATTTACATTTACTTTTACACAAAACAAAACGTGAAGAAACAAGAATGAAAATATATTTAGAACTTAATCAAAAAGTACAACCGCTGACGAACTGGACAAAGTCGTTTCTGCGACCTCCATTGACCTACTTGTCGACAAATTTACAGCGTCCTCAAAATCCGTCCTCAACAAGCAGTTATACGGACACTTCTTACGTCGACGCTGTCGCTCGGTTATGGACCCTTTTGGCGAAAGGTGGCCGGTGGTCGACGGGATTGGATGCTGCGTCGAAATTCGGCACTGGTAATGCCGTAGTCGTTGACTCGGTGTATGTAGATGGACTTGTAGTAGATGAAAAACCTGCACCGAGGTCGAAATCGAGCCTGTAGTTGTCTCCGTAACCGTAGCCATTCTTGATGTACCAGTTGGATTGAAACTTGTAAAAGTTGCCTTTGAAATATATTCCATAGTTGCTACAGTCCTTATGGGCAACCTGTGCTGACCGATGCATGATCTCTGAAGCTGGCGTTTAATAACTGAGCCCCAGACCAATCTGCACGGTCACCACGGTCACCAATACGGTACAGTAGGTTGTACGAAGTGCCGAGCTCTGGAAATGCTGCTCAGGGTCGAATGGCTCTCTTCCCCTTACGCTGGCGTAGTTCTTCAGACGCAGGAGACGCTGGACTGGCCCCAGGAGCTTATGTACTTGACTTGGAAACGCTGTGCACGCTGAGGAAGGGCTGTGCACGCTGAGGAAGGGCTGTGCACGCTGAGGAAGGGCTGTGATGCTTCGGAGTGAGATGAATTGAAAATGAGCTCTACAGTCTTTCATAACATAGCAAGTAGCCTTTGCCTAACTGCAGAGAGCACGTGGAGACCTGATGGCACCTTTTTAACATGCGTTTCTTAAACGCTTGGCCTCTGTAGATGTAGTAGCCTACGTTGCCACGCACGTGCAGATAAGACAACCACATGTATTATATAACTTCAACAATTGTACCCTCATAATTTATGACTGTCAAAACTAATTAGTTTTGAACATTTGGCTCACTTTCTATTCTGCCACCTGCTGCACAGGTGGCCAAATGACGATTTGGACTCTGCCTCGCCAGAAAACTGCCCTGGCGAGTAGAGTCCAAATCCGGTCTCCGTTTGGCCGTAGGGCCTCTAGGAGCTTCAAAAACGAAAAATACTCGATTTCGTGTAGCCATTTTGTGAATTGACTGAACACTTTTAACAGGGTTTTAACAGACCAATCAAAACACGTGTATTTTATTATCCAATGATGTTCCCTGATGTCGATCCAGGGAGGCTGTTGAGGTTAGGGCTCGTTCATAGGGACCACCTCTACACCGTGTCTTCTATAAACTAATAATGAAGAGACACGGTACTTTTGACTCTAATAAATTATGTACTAAAATGTCTGTGACATCAGTACGATGAATGGTAGAGGCAATTCTAGACTACGTTTCTGAATGCCGCATACTATTTTCTAGTGAGTAGCTATCTACTTTCTTAAACATTAATCTTACTTCTTCTTTTTCTCTCTTCTACCCTACTTCCTTCAAGCTGCGCCCAAGTTCCCCGCAACAAGGCTCAAGTTGTGTCTGGCATAAGAGATTCCTCCCCCTTGGTGCAAATGCTGTCGATATCCCAGCTCCAGTACAGCAAAGGCAGTTCTATTCTTCTCGGTCTTTTGAGTGCAGCAGCTGTCTCCACTGTTGTCTACTCGATTCGCGTTTGGAAATCTACCAACAATGTGTCAGACAGGAATATCGTTCGAGTACCGTTCCTGCCTTCAACTCCTCTACTAGGTAATACACTGGAGGTGGCAGCGAACGGCTCACGTATGTTGGACTGGGAACTTGACCGCATTAAAGAGCGCAATGGGAAGCCGTTCGCAGTGGCTGTTATGGGAAAAAGCGACCTCATCTTCACTGCCAACCCTGAACACTTTGAACATATATTGAAAGTTCAATCCAGTAACTTCAACAGAGGAGCTTCTTCGCACGATATGTATGCGGACTTTATGGGGGAGAGCATCTTGATCGTCAATGGGGATCGGTGGAAGTACCACCGGAAAGTGATTGTGAATCTCTTTAGTGCTCGAGCACTACGAGATGTCATGACACCAATCATCCAGAAGAATATCGGGGTGGTGGTGGATATCTTGACAACAGCTAGTGAGAAGGGAGAAGCTCTCGATTTCCACAAGTTGGTCAACAAGTTCACGCTCGAGACGTTTGCGGAGATCGGATTTGGCAGGAAACTAGGCAACTTGGCTTCACCCGAAGACCATCCGTTCGAGAAAGCGTTCGATGAGGCTCACCACATTAGTGCCATGCGGTTGATGTCTCCAACGTGGCTTTGGAAACTCAAGCGGTGGTTTAACGTTGGCACGGAACGTCACCTACGAGAGTCCATGGTCGTCATCAACGAGTTCCTCATGGAGACGATCACCAGTATGATGGAACGTCGCGCTTCAAAGGAAGAAACGAGCAACAAGGACGTTTTGTCGATCATTTTCGACACCATGGAGTCCAGTGGACAAACGATCACACCGACTGACATCCGTGATATCGTCTTCACTGGGATGATCGCGGGTCGAGACACGACAGCGGACGCTTTGGCCTGGTTGATGCACGTGTTGCATCTTAACCCACGCGTTGGGAAGAAGTTACGTGAGGAAATCTTGACCAAGTTGCCGAAATTCGCAGAGTCTGAGAGCTACGTGCCATCGATGGAGGACGTACAGGGTCTGGTGTACTTGGAGGCCACGATCCGTGAACTCCTTCGTCTGTACCCAACCGCACCTCATATCGGTTACCACTGTATCCGAGACACTGTGTTCCCCGATGGCACATTCATCCCAGCCGACACGAACGTGATGATATCTCTCTACGTTTCAGCACGACTCGAGGGCGTCTGGGGTGCTGACGCGGCGTCATTTGCCCCCGAACGATTCATCGATAAGGAAACCGGTGGAGTGTTGCAGATATCTTCATTGAAGTTCGCCACCTTCAGTGCTGGTCCGCGCGTGTGTGTTGGTCGTAACTTAGCGATGCTGGAGTTGAAACTGGTGACGGCTTGTCTCGTGAGTCGTTTCAAATTGGAGGAAGTGAGTGGCCAGTACGTCACTTACACCAGAGGAGTCACCATTGGGATGAAGAACCCGCTCATGATGAAGGTTGAGAAGATTTCAGCAGCGAAATCGTATTGAAGAACTTATGCGTAATGCGTTAAGACACAAAATGCTTTAATGCTGGTGTCCACAATACCTCGACCAGTCGCTACTAGCGACTCGCTAGTCTGTGAGTGCTCTACTATTATTGAAGATTCATTGAAACTGTGGTTCCCCAGTTCTCTGACCACTCTCTGCATGTGAACAAAATCACACCCCTGGGACGAACCAAGCCAAAATTTCATCGGAAACCGGTCTAGTCTCGGTTTAGAACCGGTGACTGTAAAAGTTTTAGTTCTTGTCCGTATTTAGCGTCGGTAATGAAAAGTTCCCCCCGTAAATAAAGGGAACCCTGGCAGGCCCTGTTGGGAGAGGCGAGAGTTCTCCCATTTGAATCAAATCATTGGCTATTTTTCGGTGCGTTTTAGCAATTTTTTTATCAACATAGCCAGCTAATATTTGACCTGCTTCCAGCTATTTGCGATCTTCAGCAGTCGCTCAAGGATCCCGAGAGAACACTTCAGCAGTTGGCATGGAGCCCGAGAGAAGAAGACGCCGTGACGAGGCGACTGACGTACCGATCGCAGTCAGAGACGCCATCCAGGCCTTTGTTCCCGATGCTGGCACGCAGGTCCTAGCGGCGAAGTCGAACGAGACTTCATTCGTGTACGACTGGGGCGTTCGCGTGATCAACACGGCCAACAGAGGCGCAACCGCCGTCTGGATGTGCATGGCCAGTGAAACTTGCCGCACACAACGCACCAAGATACTGATGTCAGGTGGGAAGACATCCAAAGCAACTAATCACCTGAGCAAGGCTCATGGCGTTGGTTCTGACAAGACTGCCAGCGAAGTGGCCAAGAAGAGAACGCGGGAAGAAGAGCTAACCATCTTGCGACGGAGCCCACTCTTTCGAGATGACCCTGGCCGCGCGTACGTCATAATCGAGACGTTACACATCGTGAATAACAACCTCCCTTTCCGCATTGGGGAATACGAGGAGTCGCTATTACTCCGCGATCTGATGCTCAAGGAGGAGGCTCGAGTGACTATAGATGCCAAAGTCATACGTCATTCTGTCGTGGAGCTCTACAACTCGACAAAGCGCCAGGTCAAGGCGATGGTCAATGAAAATCGAATTGGATCAGCGAAATGCTTCTCCATTGTTGCTGATTTTTGGTCGGCACCCGTGATAAACACCAAATTCCTGAGATTACGGCTGTACTTGGTGGATTCATCTTTCGAGTTTAAGTCAGTGCTACTGGGTATCCGTCACTTTGCCCCGCAGTATGGTGAACGTGATGGCGGAATACGAGGACCCTTTTATCGGTGGATTAGAGATGTTTTAGCTGACTTTGACCTGAGTCGCGATGACCTCTTCGGCTCAACAAGCGACGGAGGGGCCGACGTCAAGTGGATAATGACGACGGGTCTGAAGTTGTGTTGGGAGTGGTGCGTGCCGCATTTTACCCACGCCGCCACCAATACTGCGTTCGGTATCGTCGCCGACAACAGCACGTCGAAGAATCCAGCGATGACCGAAATGATCCGCCGAATAGTGCAAACGGTCTACCAGACACAACACGTTGAAGTTATGGGCACTTTGTTCAGGGAGCTATGCAGTGTCATGACTGAAGACGATATACACGCCAGACAGCTACTCAACTTCCGCATTCATCGGTTTCTGGGTCTTGCGCGCGTCATCCGGCGCATCCTTTTACTGTGGGACCCACTTGAGGCCTGGTATGAAGAGCGAGCGACCAAAGCCAGACGCGAAAATGTGGTTCCGCCGGCAGCTTTCCCGCTGGCTCGGGACAAAATGGAGCTTATCCAGGTGCTGTCACTACTTGAGCCATTTTCAATGCTCAGTCACATTGGCCAGGCCGAGTCGGGCAACTAGTGCAATGTGCTCCTCTCGCTCTACAAATTGCGAATCTCTGTGTTGGATGTCACTACACCATTGAAGGACTACCGATCGACCAAGACGGACAAACAGTTTTTCAGGCCGGATGACCTCTCTATTTTGGCAACGACAACTCGTGCTCTTCTTCATAAAGCTTTCCACCGAGTGTTCTTTCGAAGGTACACTGACCGCCACGTTACGAACTCCTGCTCCTACGCCTTCGAGATGCAGCTGCTTTTGCACCCCAATTTTAAAAATCCCGATGGAGCTTTGAAAAAGGTGGTCCTAAGGTCTAACCTACAAGCAGGAGCTTCACAGCAGGTGGCCGACCGTCACTACGCCAAGGTTAGGCGCAAAGTGATCGATGGAGTTCGAGACAAAATGGTTGCAGTCGATACGCAGCCTACTTCGCCTGCTATCGTTGCCCCACCACCCGAAGTAGATTTTTCTGGAGACGTTATGGATCTGTTTGTCGAGACAGTGGACGAAGTCATACCACCCCCAGTGGATACGCAGACAGCACTGCACGAGCAGCGAATTGACGAAGAGCTGGATCGCTGGTTAACTACCCCTACCTCACTGCGAGCGGTACGCCCAGGAGAACCTAAACCGGTCCTCAGCTTCTGGAAGCGCCAACAAGAGCACGGAAACTTTCGGCTTATCTGTCTGGTCGCGCGTGTCTCGTTCTCGATTCCCTCGTCTTCGGCCCAAATTGAAAGAGATTTTGGAACAGCCGGGAGGATGGTTACACCACAGCGCAGCTCGTTGGCTCCATACAACGTGGATATGGCGACTTTTCTAAACTGCAACAGAAGCTACGTGGATATAACGCAGTGCCCAAAGCTATCCCCTAATGTTGCAGAAGAACGGTTGCCGTCAAACGTCTTGGTGAACATGGTACAAGATCAGGATGATGAGTTTGGGTCGCTTGCGAATATGATCTCGGGTGAAAGCATGGACTTAGGCCTCTCGGATACTGACGGCGTGGACGAAAGCTAGCTGTCATGGAAGGCTTCGGAGAAGTACGTATGTAAGTGCACACAATACATGGACATTAATGATGTTATCATGAAAACCGAACTTTGGATTTCTGGCCGAGCAACTCCGCCGCTCGAGTAGCTGCACGGGCACGTACAGCAGCCTGTGCCTCGGTTTTAATCCGATCAATCTTAGCTCGATCTCTGCGCTCCTGACGCCGCAATACGCGACCTGCTTCATCTTCCTGTACTTCATCCTCTTGAGCTCGCTTCTTCCTACCCAGCCGTCGTTCAGGTCTTAGTTTTGACTTGTTAGAAGCGGTTATTTTGGTTGGATCTGTCGGTAACGTACATGTCGATGCTGTCGAAGTCACTGTGCTTGAGCACGTCAGCACCGTCGAACTCACCTGCTTAGCAACCACATCGATGCCTTGATTTCCGCAGCAGACTTGGCCACTATCACCACTTGCCGGAGTCGCTCCTCGACATGATCTTTAATGTCTTCGCTCTGTTGCTCCTGACGCTCCCGTGATGCACTGTCGTACTGGTCAAGGATTCCTCGGACTAACGCGACAACTCGTGCTTCAGATTGAGCAAATGCATTCTCGTGAGCAACACTGCGGCCCTTCAGCTCTTCTTGCACGATGCCACGTGCATTGCCTTCTGCGTGCTGAAGTGCGAGCTGGAAGCGATCTTCAATGCACTTGTTGATGTCCTGGCGTAAATCCTTGGCACGCTGGTCAGCGCGCCTGGTGACCTCCTGTTCAATGTGCTGAAGCGCAGCGTGCATACGCTGCTCCACCAGTTGATGTAGCGCAGCCCGCTCAGCCAATTGACCCTCGGCAATGGATCTAGCTTGATCCTGGGCTCCATGTTGGAGCTGCTGGAAAACATCGCGGATGCGCGCGTCGACGCGGTGCTCTAATGTAGATGGGTCACCGTAGGTTTGCTGGGTGGCAAGAACTAACGCATTGATTCGCGCTTCTGCCTCCTCTGGTGCAGCTGCTACACGCTGCTCGATGAATCGCTGCTGCTCTTCTTCATGGAGGGACTGACGATGTTGAAGCTTGATCTGGTGCTCTGCGATGCTGTTTGCCTGAGCTGACACATGGGCGAGCGCCAACCCGAGCCGTTCGCTGTCGATGTGGTAGTGCTCGGGCAGCTCGACGATTGGTAGATTATCCATCGGAAGTTCTGCGGCGTTGAAGTTGCCAAAATGCTGGTTGTGCGGATCTAAATCATTGGTAGCCATCATAATTTTTACCAATGAATAACAAGTAACTTGGCCAATGAGAGGCCCGGGCTTATGGAACGAGCCGGGTTCCCCCTCAGGTCCGGTTCGCCGTCGTTCTGTGGGAATTGGGCTCTCTGCCCAGTTCGGGTTCAAAAATAACAGTAGAACCGTGGTTCTGGTTCGGTTCGTCCCAGGGGTGCAAAATCACCAAATTCAGTTACCCGTGGTTGACGACGTAAACCACAGGAAGGTGAAAGGCGAATCTCCACTTGTGGCCTGTCCTACTACCCGATAGAGAATCTCCGTTTCACAACTCGTGCCGGGCACGCTTTGAAGATGAACATAGCTACTATAACCTGTACACAGATGCAAAATACGGTCCGGGCCTATTTTTTGAAAGCTGTGCAGACTCCGGCTAGAACGATGGTTGATGTCCATACAGACTTGCCATCGCCAGTGGACAAAACGGACTGAGGAGGTGTGCTCCATCTTGGAATTGAAAAGCCGTTGGTGACATTCTTTGTCGTGGATAAAACCAAGTCTGCAGGTCCAGTGTTCAGTAGCTACGAGTTCTTGACACCTAGTGATCAGCATTTCACAGATGAGGGCGCAAACTACCAGCGATGGAGATGCCTAAGTGGCAGTATAAACCATACTTGCGTTAGGTCGGTAGAATTGGGGAAATGTTACTACATATATGAGACGATAGTTTTCTAGGCAATCATGGCAGTCAATTCACATTACGCGTCTTAACCCTTCAACCCCATAATATAATTGTTGGAGCCACCAACATAATGGGTGTATAGCTCTTGAAAACCTAACCACAGCATCTATACGCATGTTGGAGGCTCCAACATAATCGATTTTAGACTTGGTGTTTGTATAAAAAATTGCTTAATACATTAAGTAGGTATAATTTTCGTACAAGAGCTGTGACGAAGCACAGGTGTAGGGCTAATGGGAAACAGTTAGGGGAGAACAAATAATGTGACACAAACAGGCTACGGTGAAATGACTGGCCTAGCGCTCATTTGTGATTTTTGCTGTTGTAGGAAACATGGTGGCCCCCGCAGGAAAGCAACCGGCGTACAAGCTCAGTGCGTCTGACAAGAAGAAGATCGAAGACCAGCGTCGGCGCGAGCGTAGACTGCGGCGCTCAAATGACCCACCGGTACGTTGATTGCCATCTATCAAGATTCGGACAGCACTGGCGAAGAAGGTGGCGGCACAAGAGGCGGCGGCACAGGAGGCGGCGGCGGCGAAGGTAGTGACTGCTACAAAAGAAGCGTCTGATACAGAGGAGGGTGCTGACGTTCCTGACGACGGGCACGAACATCAGAAGAATGTCTCGGCTCGCAAGGGGAAAGCCACATCCAAGGGCAAGGCGAAAACGACGGTTGCTAGAGGCAAAGCTGCTAAAATGAAGAAGGCTAAGGGTGCGAAGGTGAATGGCGAGGTCGTTGAAGGTGAGTCAGGTGAATCTGATGAAGCAAACATTGTCGTAAGAAGCACGCTCGATAGGCTTCTTGACGACTTGGGTGGTGATGATTCCAGTGACGGAGATGGCGACGAAGTAGTTGAGCATGATGCTCCTCCAACATCCGGTCCAACATCGAGTGAGGTGGTACAGAATCCTCCAACGTCGGCTCCAATATCTGAAGCAGCAGTTGCTGAGTCTCCAACATCGGGGCCAACATCCCGGACTACTGCTGGTCGACCTCCAACATCCGCTCCAGCATCGACGGCAGTTCTAACATCCAGTCGTCCTAGATCAAGCCTTGGAAAACGGAAGAAGAGGTCGGTGACACAGCCAGAAGATAGCAGCAACGACGAAGAGTGTGTGGATGAACTAAGTAATTCTGATGAACAATTTGGTGGAGACGCTCCCTGCTTCGGTGGAGTCGGTGAAGCGGAAAAAGATACGTTGTTGGACTCTGAAAGTGAGGACAGTTCGAGTGAAATTGGTGAAAATGTCGTGGAGGTGGAGGACATATGGGAGCTTGAGTGCCCGTCTGACGAAGAGGATGACGCTGCAGAACTGCCTGACAGCGAATTTCTCCGTACGGCCACTAACAAGTCTTTGATGAAAGATATGCGGAATACTGGCTGGGAGTATGGTAAGCTGTTATTATTTTGCATTTTACGCGTCTCGTGTCACTAACAAAAAAATACTACTTGTAGACCCAGCTAAATTTGGACCTGATCCGACTTACGACGATCTCTACGAGGGTCCTTATGGCCCCAGCGACTCTGTAATGCGTATTGTAGAGGATCCTTTGGCGCTGTTTTTCTTTTTTATGCCTCCCCAGCTCTGGAGACAAATTCAGCGAGAGACGAATTTGTACCACAAACAGAACATCGAGAAACGCGTGGCTGAGATTCGAAAAGCGCAAAGGAAGGCGAACCGGGATGACGTTGAGGCAAAGAAGGATGTTCGTCCTCGACTCTGTGCTGTGTCCTGCGTGGAACCGTACGAAATATTGCGCGTGATTGGTTTGCTAATTGCGAGAATGTTGTGTCCGTATGCAAAGGGATTATCAGGGCATTGGAGAAAGAGTCAGCATGGTGCAGCCTGTCGGAACATTTGGGCAGTGGCTGTCCCGAAATCGCTTTGACCATGTGATGCAGAACCTGCATTTTACCAGCAACACCTCTCCTCAAGCAAGAGTAGATAGAGGATGGAAGGTGCGAAGTGTGGTATCGACCCTACAGAAGACATTTGCGCGTGGGTACAACGTTGGTCCTGTCATCGCATTTGACGAAGCTATCATTCCAACGCGTTCGCGTAGAAACCCAACGCGACAATACCTACCACAGAAGCCTCACAAATGGGGCACCAAGTTCTTTGCGGCGTGCTGTGGTGACACTGCCTACTGTATGAGGTGCGTATCTTGTTTTTTTCTAACTTTTTTTTACGTCGAGCTTCGGCTCGTCGTTTTTTTTTTGACAAAGATATTTATGTTGGAGGTGGCTAATTTTGTGAATTGGTTTCCAACATTTGCTCCAACATAGGATTGAACTTTACGTCGGGACGAAGACCCATTTAGCTGTCCCCCCCTGTGCAGATAATTCGTGTGGTGCGGCCGCTGTTATTCGGAATATGGATGCACTCGTGCCGCGGAGCCCCTCTTTCGAGCTACTGCACAGGCGTTTGTACTTCACTGGTACAATACAGACTCGACGTGCTGGATACGCAGCGGAGGTTATCACCAAGAAGAAGGTTTCCAAGAAGACACCGAGTGATCCAGCGCGGGGAACCGTGAAACTTGCTGAGAACAAGACGTGTCCACAAATTACAGCGGCCATGTGGATGGATAACACTCCTGTTCACATGCTCTCCACAGGAGGCAGTCGTGCTTTAGTTCCAGTGTGTAAGTTGATTATGTTGGATTTTATGTTGGAGAATGATTCACTAAGTGGTTGATATGTTGGATATACAGATCGCAAAGTTGGTGCAGATAGGCAAAACTTTCCAGCCCCAGGGCTAGTGCGTGACTATCAGAAGTGGATGGGGGAGTCGATATCCACGACCAGCTTCGCATGCAGCGATACAGTATCCAGCTCGCGTACAAGCCCAAGAAGTACTACCGTTCGATATTTTTTGGCTTGACGGACATGGCGGTAGTCAATGCGTTCATTGTCCATCGCTACTACATGAAACTGACAAACCAGAAAGCTCCAGATCACTACAAATTCATGGAGACTCTGCACGAGCAACTTCTTGCAATTGATGATGAGAAATTCAAGGAAATTGAGGTAATTTTGATGTTCGGTGAGGATATTGCTACGGAACTGATATCTCTTTTGTTTGTAGGCCGCAACGCGAGCTGAGGATCAGACAGCAGCCTCTCCAGTAACGACTTCCGCAGTGGGCGGTACAAACGGAGACGAACACTACTTGGCAGAGTGCCCAGACTTCGTGGACTCGAAGAAGGGGAGAAAGCGCGTTGCCAGAACCTACAAAGTGTGAACGGTCTACCAAGTGCTGCCGCGGAAGTTCTCCAAGTGGTATTGCCCAGGATGCTCGGTTGATACGCTGCGGTACGTTTGCTGCTGTGATATCTACATCATTATTTCCTGCTCTAACGATGTTTCGGCGTAGGAAGCACCTGTGTAACGTGGCACGCCCAGGAATGGAATGGAGAAAACTTGCCATCAGATCTGGCATGAGGACTGGAACAATGGTCTCAACATTCCCGAGCGACTGCTGAACGGCCGCCGCGTACAGGACCGCCGACCAGGTCGCAAGCGCCCTCGCACACGCCGCCGCGTCGACATGAAAGAAGCTAAGACTGGAGGAGGAGGTGAAGAATCCAGTGGTGACGATGAGTAGGCGATAGGGAAGTGCACATGCGCGGCTCTGCATGCATTTAGTGTGGTTGTGCTTGGCTATCTAACAAGTGTTCGTGCATAAATATGATTTCTAATAAAAAGAGCAGTTTTGAATGTTGGAACCTCCATCAAAACCATAGCATCTACTGCTAACATAGAGACCATTATGTTGGAGATGGATCGATTTTGCACGAGACAAAGACGGAGACTTCGATACCCCACCCTCCAACAAATTCGTACTTAGAGTAAGACATTTACAAACATCAAGTCTGATTATGTTGGTGGGTCCAACATAATGATCAAATTGTATATACAGTCACTGTATTACAGTGTATCACTGTAGCCATTGAAGTTGGGTCGAAGCCAAAGGGCACTCATAAGAGATCCTGCCCCCTTCCTGCAATGCTGTCACTATCCCAGCTCCAGCACGGCAAAGGCAGCCCCGTTCTACTCAGTCTATTAGCTGTAGCTGCGATCTCCACAGCGCTGTACTCGGTCCGTGCTTGGAAATCCGCGAACAATGCGCCAGACAAGAGTCTCTTTCGAGTGCCTTTCCTGCCGTTGATTCCGCTATTGGGCAACACGTTGGAGGTGGCAGCGAACGGCTCACGTATGCTGGACTGGGAGCTCCGACGTATCAAAGAGCGCGACGGGAAGCCGTTCGCAGTGGCTGTTATGGGAAAAAGCGACCTCATCTTCACTCCCAACCCTGAACACTTTGAACAGATATTGAAAGTTCAATCCAGTAACTTCAACAGAGGAGAATTCATGCACGATATGTATGCGGACTTTATGGGGGACAGCATCTTGATCGTCAATGGGGATCGATGGAAGTACCACCGGAAAGTGCTTGTGAATCTTTTTAGTGCTCGAGCACTACGAGATGTCATGACACCAATCATCCAGAAGAATATCGGGGTGGTGGTGGATATCTTGACTACAGCTAGTGAGAAGGGAGAAGCTCTCGATTTCCACAAGTTGGTCAACAAGTTCACGCTCGAGACGTTTGCGGAGATCGGATTTGGCAGGAAACTAGGCAACTTGGCTTCACCCGAAGACCATCCGTTCGAGAAAGCGTTCGATGAGGCTCACCACATTAGTGCCATGCGGTTGATGTCTCCAACGTGGCTTTGGAAACTCAAGCGGTGGCTCAACGTTGGTACGGAACGTCACCTACGAGAGTCCATGGTCGTCATCAACGAGTTCCTCATGGAGACGATCACCAGTATGATGGAACGTCGCGCTTCAAAGGAAGAAACGAACAACAAGGACGTTTTGTCGATCATTTTCGACACCATGGAGTCCAGTGGACAAACGATCACACCGACTGACATCCGTGATATCGTCTTCACTGGGATGATCGCGGGTCGAGACACGACAGCGGACGCTTTGGCCTGGTTGATGCACGTGCTGCACCTCAACCCACGCGTTGTGAAGAAGTTACGTGAGGAAATCTTGACCAAGTTGCCGAAATTCGCAGAGTCTGAAAGCTACGTGCCATCGATGGAGGACGTGCAGAGTCTGGTGTACTTGGAGGCCACGATCCGTGAACTCCTTCGTCTGTACCCAACCGCACCTCATATCGGTTACCACTGTATCCGAGACACTGTGTTCCCTGATGGCACATTCATCCCAGCCGACACGAACGTGATGATATCTCTCTACGTTTCAGCACGACTCGAGGGCGTCTGGGGTGCTGACGCGGCGTCATTTGTCCCCGAACGATTCATCGACAGGGAAACAGGTGGGATGTTGCAGATATCTTCGTTGAAGTTTGCCACCTTCAGTGCTGGTCCGCGCGTGTGTGTTGGTCGTAACTTATCGATGCTGGAGTTGAAACTGGTGACGGCTTGTCTCGTGAGTCGGTTCAAATTTGAGGAAGTGAGTGGCCAGCACGTCACTTACACCAGAGGAGTCACCATTGGGATGAAGAACCCGCTGATGATGAAGGTTGAGAAGGTTTCAGCAGCAGAATCGTACTAAAGCCCCTACCAACGATGCAAAATCTTGAAACGGAAGAGTTAGTATGGCATCTAAGCTTTTTTAATGGAAAGTATGTGTTCAGTAAATGAATGTGTGCCTTTATCTCTCCGGATTTAAAGTATATCGACTCATAAACAGACAATTGAATGCGGTGCCGGAACTGTGCCAGTGCACCCATGCCATTGCTGTACTGATCGAGTCGAAGTCATTCTTCAATTTGCAGCCAAGACTTACGAAAAATGGAGCTGTTATCGCCCGCAGTGGAGGGTCCGGATGGTTGGGAGAGTTGCCATGAAAACAGTGAAACAGCTACGGACTACGGGTTAACAACGGATACTACTCAGGGTGACCCCCTTTTTAAGTGGCCATTACTCCTACCTGTAATGGAAGAAACGAGCGTAAGACCGCTGCCAAGTTTCATGCGACGCCTCAGAGGTGTAGCGAATCGTTGGACCCACATTGATGAATCCGACATGGCAATCAAAGAATTGATCCAACTGGAAAACCCTTTCAGCGAATCGGTGCTAAGGGACATCAAGCGAGTTTTAGTACAACCTCCAATGACTTTGGCTGATCGACAACGCCTTCACCACTACCAGAAAAGCAAGCAGAGAGCTCTCGACAAGTTGTCTGAGCGTGAAGATTACAGGGCGGAATTTGTTTTTAAAGTACTTGTCGTTGACGAAAACACAACAGATCTGGAGTCTAGGTACGTCGTACAATACGCTTCGGATCGTATCCCGTACGACCAGGTCATGGCGATCACCTATGCGTGGCACGAGAGTGACAGCAAGGAAGAATACAGAGTGACTCGACAAGACGGTGAGCCCAGCATCACGTTTACGTTGGGAGTGGAATGGGACGTTAAAGCAGTTCTTGACACGTTAGCTGAACTCTCCGAAGACAAATGGATCTGGATGGACCAGTTCTCGCTTATCCAGGAAAAGGTGACGACCGAAGTTTTAGCTTCTGACATCCCCACCATTTATCGTAACGCTCGTGTGGTGGCTTTCCTGCCGTACAAAGTTTGTGACAAACTATTGAGTCGCATCAATAAATTTCGAGATGGTCAGGATCATGACGTGTCCGCTGCACTCGCAGAGGTGATGTTCCATGATTTAGTTTGCAACTGCACTGATGGGCTTTATGGTTGGCTCAGCCGGTTGTGGACTTGGCAAGAATTAATGCTCGCATCGTCGTTGCGATTTGTTTGGGGGCTGGGTGAAACCAAGTGGGCTAGACGGGGGATGTTTGGCGATGTGGAACCATCGCAACACCATGAAGAGAAGAACCGGTTGTGGACTCCTGCAAAATCCGTAGGGAGGCTGTTTGCGGATATTACGTTGTCTGTTTCTGACCAGCCAATTACCAAACTCATGAAGGAACTGACTCAGCGCAATACAGAGAGCGTGCTCGTCCCTAAAGAGGAATCGGCAACTCTCTCGATGGGATATTATTTCTGTATGCGATTATTATGTGGGGCTGAGGTTTATATGCCAAGTGCTTCACGAACTGCACCTATCAACTGCTTAAAAGTTCTCCAGCAAATTGCGAGCACTGGGCGGAAAGGAGGTCGCGTGTACGACTGTTACTATGCGGCTTCGGCATTTATTCGTGACGTCGGATTTCTCCCCAAGAAGAAAAAATCGATTGCAGAACAAAACCAACAAGACAATAAGGATGACCTACACGACGAGATAGCTCTTCGAGAAGCATATATTCAGCTCTACGAGCGTGAACATTTCCGTCTACGTCTACCACTTCAGTACCAAAACGTTCTGGACGACCCGAAAACTGCTCTACAAGAGTACACCAAGCTTTACTTCGAGCAGAACAACCGATATCCCGATATAAATGGCATAGACAACGCAGAGGTTCGACAAGCTTTTATCGATCTCTACCACGATGTTCACAACAGTGTTTTGGTCAAGTACACTGGGGCTCCTGTGTCGACCGAATACTACGTTAAGCCAGAATACTGGCTTATGCCATACTCCTTCATGGACCCGTATCGTGTCCCGATGCAAAAGGAGTCCTATGTAGCTGATTTTCATCCGATAGTGTGGCAAACGCAGTGTCAGTATCGGCTCAATCTCGAAAGATTAATCTCATCGCTTCCAGTTGGAGGTGGATTGCCTAACGCGTTTGTTCTGTCTGGAATGAACGAAGAGATGTTTTGTGAAACCAAAAACGGCGGAGAATTTTTTTCCGGGGACGCGTACAATATTCTCTCGATCAAACGTATCAAAGTTGGCCGGAAAAGTGATCTTTGCTTCAATTCCATCCGCAAGATTGCTAAACACTTGCACCCTTCTCAATTGACTCGCGTGAAGAATTTCAATACGATCCCGAGTGGCTTGAGGTCGAAACTATTCCCACTTGCCCATGCAATTCTCCATGCGGCGTGTTTCGAAATTGATCCACACCCCTCCCATTACTATAAGCTTTTTTCGGCGTTCCTTCAATCGCGGACCACGAAAGACTACGTTGATGCGGTGACCATGCTTTTATGCGAGAACTTTGACTTCCTCTATGAAAGGGATGAACGCAAGACGAACAAATTTGAATTGGCAAAAATCACTTTTGCCAGTGGAATGCGCTGTCTTGGTGTCATTTCAAGCCGGATGAACGATGTCATAATGCAAGACTTTACGGGTTCAAATATCGCATTCAAGAAAACAACGGCGTCCTCTCTAGTGGCATCTGCAGTGAAAGTAGTGAAGACTCACCACAGATTGTTGCTGTGCGGTGGTGTTTTGTCTGATTGGAGCGTTATAGGCTACATTCCTGGATTTGATGCTGAGGTGAATGAAACTATGCTGGGCCCAGTTTCACATTCAGACGTCGAGTTCGAGAGACTCGTTGGATGAGCTTCATCGTCTCGCCATGGGACTTGACCAAGTACATGTACAAGCGAAGGGTTAGTAGTGACAGCTCGATCCTGATGAACTTGAAACCGTGAGCGATCACACCATTGTGAATACCGAGAAATAAATACCAAGTAAACAAACTGTTAATCCTGTATTTGAACGCGCTATCTTGCAAAGCGAAGACGAGCACTGCCTTCATGAGCCTACGCAGATTCAGCCATCGTCTCACTTACGCGCTTAACGTTCACCATCAGTGGGTCTTTCATTGTCAGAGACAGCGCCAACTTGTACCGAACCGTTTGGCCAGGCACCTCCTCCAAATGGTAGCGACCCACAATGCTAGCGATCAGCAGCTTCATCTCCATCGTAGCAAGGCGGCGGCCAACGCAAATGCGAGGCCCAGCACCAAACGCAGCGGAAGCAGCAGCTGGTATATCGAGAATGTCACCACTTTTAGGGTCTACGAAGCGTTCGGGGACGAATTCTGCAGCATTTTCACCCCAGACGCTTTTCAGTCGAGCCATCACATAGTGAGGCAGACCGAGAACCGATCCAGCAGGAATAAAAGTGCCGTCTGGAAAGACTGTATCTCTGATGCATTGGCGGCTCGTGTACGGGAAGATCGGGAGCAGTCGAAGGTTCTCGTTGATCACAGCGTCAAGGTACGGGAGATTCTGCAGTTCCTCCAGTGATGGTATGTACTCGACCGACGCCAGCTTGGGCAGTTTTTGCAGCAGTTCAGCTCTAAGCTTCTCTTCCACACGTGGATGTTCATGCAGCATATGAAGGATCCAGCACACAGCGTTTGCAGTTGTGTCTCGACCGGCAATTAAGGCCAAGAGAGCAATACTACGGACTTCACCCATGTCAACGGCTTGCCCATCTGTGTGCATGCGGTCAAGAATGATTGATACAATGTCACGCCCAGTACGCTCCTCTTCATGCTCGTGTTGCTTCATCGCACTGGAGATAACCCCCATCACAAGAGCGTCCATGACTTCGACAGACTCTCGCAGCTTCCGTTCACTCCCCACATTAAGCCATCGTTTGATTTTCCACAGCCATCTTGGCACCATTCGTCTAGTTGCAGCAATGTGCAGCGCGTTATCCAAAGCCTTCCCGAACGGATGTTCTTGACCAGACTGGAGACTGCCAAGGTTGCTACCGAAGCCGATTTCAGCGAACGAGTCCAGTGTGAACCGGTGCAGGAGTTCGTTGATCTCGAACGGTTTCTGCTGTACTGCAGCGTTCTCAAAGAAATCCAACAAGACCTGTGTGTGTTTCTGAACGATCGGCATCATGTGTTCCCTCAATACTCGCGCACTGAAGAGACTCACAAGTACCTTCCGCTGGTATTTCCAGCGTTCCCCTTCAATGATAACCACATTAGGTCCAGCGACGTCCACCAACATATCGTAGAACTGGTCTCCCTTAATGAAATTGTCGAATTGCGTCTTCAAAATCTGCTCGTGGTGTTCTGGTACAGCGTCGATCAGTAGATCACTTCGACCTAGCAATTTCAGCAGGAACGGTTTGCCGTCTTGATCCTCAGAGAGTTCCAACAGCCAATCCAAGAATCTGTCGGCGTTGCGGACCATGTCCAGTGTGTGGCCAAGAATCGGGAGTCCGTTCGGGATGGAGGAGACAGTAACGGGAGCTTCTCCGCCGGACAACTTCTTCTTGTCACTTAGACGCTTGACATTGGAGGTGTAGATGGCTGCAACAACTGCAGCAGTGAGTAGACCTGACACAAAGAGCGAAGGTTGGTGGTGAGTCAATAGCGGAAGCATGGAGGTCGGGGTTTTGGATGTGGAGGAGTTTGGCGGTCCAATTTTCATGCCCTGGCAATGTTGAGGGTGGGACCCATGGAGCTGAATAGCTCTACTGGAGCCTCCAGCCTTGAATTTTGGTCGGGAAGGTTGGCAACAGAAGCGATAGAATACTTAAAAAGGTTTGTTTCTTGAAAAATGATCTTCTTGTACCTTGGGGCAAACAAGTATATCGCACAGCACGTTGACCAATCTCTACAGCACTTGAATCTGCAGGTTTTCTGCTTGGTGCTAAACACGCACGTTGAAGCAGAAAAATGATCCTAAACGCAGTGGTTTGCGCAGGAGGCTTTATAGTCGACCTCTTGGCAGCAGGTTACGCGCCAAAAGCCTTCAAATTCTCCAGTTGAGCTCGAAAGCGCGCCATATTTCCGGTGAGCTGGCCCGTAATGCTCTGCATATCCGACACCCCGCGTAAAGAAGTCTCAGCTCATGACTTGGCGACTAACCACGCCCTCCATGAATGGCTCTCGTCGCCAGAATCCTTACGTTCATCGTGTGCTGCTGTCAACCTCACTTATCATTCAGCCTAGTGCCTCCAGCATCCATTTCACTCAATCAACTATGGCTCCGTCCCGTTCCGCCGTCGAAGACGTCTACACTGAGGTGAACCCCGCCAACGAAGTTAAAACCGCTGGCCTGCCCACTCTCAACACTTCCACGGCTCTCGCCACAGCGTCCTCCCCGATCATTGACGAATACCTCGACAAGATCACGTGGAAAGCTGCCGAGAACTCGAACGTGACATTTTCGCTGCAGGGTTTGAGTCAGCACATCGCCACTAGTATCGTCGAAGAGTACTGGCTGCACAAGCTGTACTCGGAAAAAATTCGTGAGTACGTCAAGGAGAACCGCTTCCACATTCACGATCTGGGCTATTTGAGTGCCTATTGTTCAGGTTGGAGCACGGAGGACATCCTGATCCACGGCTTTGGCGGTGTGCCCAACAAACTGCAGTGTCGTCCTCCTAAGCACTTCAACACGGCGCTCAACCAGATCGTCAACTTCCTGTTCACGCTTCAGGGTGAAATGGCTGGTGCTCAAGCACTGTCAAACCTGGACACGTACATCGCCCCGTTCATCCGAGTGGATGAATTGAGCTACACCGACGTGTTCAAGTTCATCCAGTCCTTCGTGTACTCGTTAAACGTACCCACCCGTAGCGGCTTCCAGGCTCCTTTCACGAATGTTTCTCTTGACTTGGTTTGTTCAAGTGTTCTCGCAGAGCAGCCTGTTATCATCGGTGGAAAGCAACATCCAACATGGGTGTACGGCGACTTCCAAGAGGAGATCGACATGTTCAACAGGGCGTTCGCCGAGGTCATGATCCAGGGCGACGGAAACGGATCGATCTTCAGCTTCCCCATTCCGACTTACAATCTCTCGAAAGAGTTCGACTGGGAGTCTCCACGTTTCAAACCCATGTGGGAGATGACAGCCAAGTATGGCGTGCCTTACTTTGCTAACTTCATCAACTCGGACTTGAACCCGGCGGATTTCCGATCCATGTGTTGTCGTCTCCGTCTTGACACCCGCAAGCTCCACACTCGTGCAGGTGGGATCTTCGGAGCTACGCCTTTGACTGGTTCCCTGGGTGTTGTGACGCTCAATCTGCCAAACCTTGCTATGCGTTCTAAGTCTGTGCCCAAGTTCTTCGACATCGTGAAAGAAACAATTGCTGTCGCGAAGGAATCGTTGGAGATCAAACGGAAGGTGATCGAGGCCAATATGGAGCTGTACCCATACACGCGCTTCTACTTAAAGAGCGTCTACCAGCGCGCCAAAAGCTACTGGGCCAATCACTTCTCCACGATCGGTGTCATCGGTATGAACGAAGCCTGCTCCATCCTGTTAGGTCGTGGCATCTACCACAATAAGGATTTCGCTGGCAGTGTGTTGCAATTCATCAAGGACGAACTGCAGGAGATCCAACTCGAGACCAACCACCTGTACAACCTGGAAGCTACTCCTGCTGAATCAACGTGTTACAAGCTTGCCAAGATCGATCACGAATTGTTCCCGGATATCAAACTGCCGGAGTTCTACACGAACTCGACAATGCTGCCAGTCGACTCGACTGACGATCTGTTCGAAGCTCTGACACACCAGGAGTCACTCCAGACCGAGTACACTGGTGGAACTGTGTTCCACGCGTTCCTCGGCGAGCGCTTATCGAGCTGGACCCAAGCTCGCGACCTTGTCAAGTCGATCACCACCACGTATCGGATCCCGTATGTGACGTTGACTCCGACGTTCAGTATCTGCCGTACACACGGTTACCTTGCTGGTGAGCATTTTGAGTGTCCTCAGTGTGGAGAGAAGGCTCTCGTCTACTCACGTATTGTCGGCTACTTTCGCCCTGTGTCCGACTGGAATGCTGGTAAGAAGGTCGAGTTCAGCATGCGCAAGATCTACACAGCCATCGAGAACGAACCCATCGACTTCCAGATCGGAGGCTTCACCAAGACGACATACACGGATTTTCCGGGTAAACCTGTCGCCTCAATCCTATTCACTAAGGGTTGCAACCTTCGATGTGGTTGGTGTCACAACAGCGACCTCGTGAACGAGAAGCCCGAGGACTTGGACCCTCACGCGATTCTGGACTACGTCGCATCCACTGAGCACAGGAGTTTGGTGATCTGTGGGGGTGAACCCACCATTCAATCCGGTCTGATGCCGTTCCTCCGCCGCGCGAAGGAGCTTGGAATCACCGTCAAGCTGGACTCGAACGGAAGCAACCCGAACGTGCTCCAGAAGGTTTTTGACGAGCAACTCGTTGAATTTGTCGCTATGGATGTAAAGGCGAACCCTGAGCGCTACGCTGAGGTCGCCGGCAAATCTCTTCGTCCCAAACTTCTGAAAAAATCAATCGACATCATCAAGAAGTCTGGCGTCAAGCACGAATTCCGTACGACGGTGGTACCGGGTCTCGTCGATATCGAAGACATCGCGGTGATCAAGGGCCTCATTGGAGAAACACCCATGTTGCAGCGTTTCCGCGCTTCGGAAACTTGCATCGACGCCAAATTCCGTACACACCAGGAGCACAGCGAAGACGAGTTCAAGGAGATTGTTGACACTGCTACCAACCTGTAGTGAGAATGATTGGTCTTTTTCTTTGAGTGTTTTTATAAAATGTTTTAAACCATTTAAAAACAATCTATTGTGCGAAAGCAACTTGACGTTAATTCACATCTTTAGTGCACTACTGCGATCTCGATGGCATTGCCGCACTCGTCTCTGGACGCGAGCGCGTTGATCGTAATGGCTTGGCCATTTATTGTGTAGTACACGTGTAGCTCACATCAGAATTGTCTGAGAAGCCCCAAGATCTCTTAACAAATACAGCATGTTGCAGTCGTTCTTCAGCGACAAGTTGAGTCAATTTAATCCAGGACTGCCTGGTCTCGTTGCTGTGGCTGTCGTTGTCGCTTTCTACTGCACCAATGGAATAGCAGAATCAACTGTCGAAGCTGATGACGAACAGGATGGAAAAAATGTTTCCAAGCACGTCCGCTACCTGCCGTCGAAAATCCCCGTACTCGGTAACGCTATGGAGTTGTTGGCCAATTCGGAACGGATGTACGATTGGATCACTGATCAAATGGTGCCTTTCGACGGCGAACCGTTCAGATTAAGTCTACCAGGCAAGGAGGATATGATGTTCATCGCCAAACCGGAACATATCGAGCAGGTGCTGAAGACGCAGTTTGACAACTTCCCAAAGAGCCAACACATCCACGACGTGTTTTTCGATCTGCTTGGAGACGGTATTGTTATCACTAATGGTGACACGTGGAAGCGGCAGCGTCGAGTGCTCGTGAACCTCTTCAGTGCCCGAGCGCTACGTGAGAATATGACGCCGATCTCTCAAAAGTATGCGGTGCAGTTGCGCAAGATTTTCGAGAAAGCGGTGGAGTCGAAGGAGGCTGTAGATGCATTCGGCCTCATGCATCGGTACACGCTTGATGTGTTCGGCGAGATCGGCTTCGGCACGGAGATGAAGTTGCTTGACGGACGCTATCAACCACTTGCTGAAGCGATTGAGGAGTCCCAGTACATCGTATCGGCTCGTTTCAAGCAGCCTGATGCACTATGGAAGATGAAACGCTGGCTGAATGTCGGTAGTGAGAAGAAACTACGTCATGCTATCCAAGTCATTGACGAACACGTCATGGGGATCATATCTGGCGCTATTCAGCGTCGTCAAGAGCGAAACGAAGCGATTCGAGCCGGAAAGGAAGTCACTCACGTCGACAAGGACATCGTGTCGATCATCCTGGACTCCATGGAGTCCAACAACCAGGTCGTGGACCCCGTTGAGGTGCGCAACATTGCTACTGCCGCGTTGATCGCTGGTCGAGACACAACTGCTGATGCCTTGGGATGGCTCTTCCACGTATTGAGCGATAACCCAAGCGTAGAGGCCAAGCTGCGCTCCGAATTGCTGAAACACTTACCCAAGTTCGCCACCGACGCCGAATACGCACCTACTCCTGAAGAGCTGAACAAAGTCCACTACCTCGAGGCGACGATCCGTGAACTGCTACGGATCCTTCCGGCTGGTCCATTGATCGCTACGCAGTGTGTTCGTGACACTGTGTTCCCTGACGGTACTTTCGTGCCGAAAAACACAGATATGGTCGTCGCATTCTACACAACTGGCCGTCTCACAAGTGTATGGGGCGAGGACGCGTTGGAGTTCAAGCCGGAGCGCTTCTTGGACCCCGAAACCGGCGAGGTTATCAAAGTATCATCGTCCAAGTTCTGCGCATTCAGCGCCGGCCCTCGTATCTGTGTGGGGCGTAACTTGGCGTTCCTCGAGATGAAGGTCGTGATCGCCAACATTGTGAGTCGCTTCCATCTCTTGCCGGTGCCTGGCCAACCGAAGCCAGCTTACACACAAGGTATTACGCTGGGCATGCAGGCGCCTCTCATGATGCGCGTTGAAGCCATTGCATCGCTAGACCCCAGCATTGATACAACAGCGAATCATGCATAAGTAAACGTTGGAATGTGACCGCAGACATCGGCATCGAGCCCAAAACAAAAACTACAACGGCAGGTTCCGCTGGTGCTGTCACCAAGTTGCACGGCGCTGCGCCACCAGAGCAAATCGAATGGCGAACGTCGTTGGCCTTACAACGCCACGTGGAAACTTCCCATTGCAATTCGATTGAGATGTCCTCGCATTGCTCTGGATCGGATCGCGGCCACATTGCGATCAAGCGATTCCGTTGCAACCGCCCCCAGTTTCAAGCATGCTGCAGTCGATGTTCAAGTCTCCCGTAGTGCCAAGTCTCGTCACGGCGGCGCTGCTTGTTACGCTCTACTGGACCAAGGTTACCAAGATCGCTAATAAGTCCAAGGGTGATAAGGTAAAGCACGCTGTCATTCTGCCGGGGACGTTGCCTGTGCTGGGCAATGCGTTGGAGTTGGCGGCCAATGCACCACGCATGCACGACTGGTTGGCCGACCAGTTCGCAACCACAGACGGCGAAGCGTTCATTGTGCGTCTTCCTGGGAAGGACGACATGATGTTCATCGCTAAGCCCGAGCATCTGGAAGCTGTGCTCAAGACCCAGTTCGACATCTTCCCGAAGAGCGAGTATATCCACGACGTGTTCTGTGATATGCTGGGCGACGGCATCGTGGTGACCAACGGTGATACTTGGAAACGTCAACGCAACGTCGTTGTCGGTCTTTTCAGTGCACGTGCACTGCGTGAACACATGACGCCGCTTGTTCAGAAGTACACAGTGCAGCTTTGCGATATCCTGGGTGATGCGGCAGCCAAGAACGCACCACTGGACGTGTTTGATCTGCTGCATCGCTACACGTTCGACGTGTTCGGTGAAATCGGCTTCGGGGCCAAGATGGGGTCCATGGGCGGCGCTTTCCAGCCGTTCGCTGAAGCTATGGATGAAGCGCAGTTCCTGGCTGGCAAACGCTTCAAGCAGCCCATGTGGTACTGGAAGCTGCGTCGTTGGCTGAACGTTGGTGACGAGAAGAAGCTCAAGGAGAATGTGCGTGTGATCGACGAGCACCTGATGTGTATCATTGCCGATGCCATTGAGAGACGTCGTCACCGCGTCGAAGAGAAGAAAGCTGGTCGTCCTGCTGCTCTTGCCGACAAAGACATTGTCTCCATTGTGCTGGACACCATGGAGTCCCGTGGTTTACCGGTGAACCCGGTTGAAGTGCGCAACATCGCTGTCGCGTCTATCATTGCTGGCCGTGACACGACTGCTGACTGTATGGGTTGGCTGCTCCACATGCTCAGCGAGAATCCGGGCGCCGAGATCAAGCTGCGTGGTGAGCTGTTGGCTAAGATCCCTCAGCTCATTACCGACAAACACTACACACCAACAGTGGAAGATGTCAACAAGGTCCCTTACCTTGAAGCGTGCATCCGAGAGCTACTGCGTTTGTATCCGCCTGGACCGTTGATCACCACGCACTGCATCAAGGACACCGTTTTACCGGACGGCACGTTTGTTCCGGCGAATACGGATATTGGTATTGCTCTCTTCTCCTGCGGTCGTCTCACGAGCGTCTGGGGCGACGACGCTCTTGAATTCAATCCCGAGCGCTTCATCGACAGTGAAACAGGTGAGATCATCCCGATGACTGCGACTAAGTTCGCTGCGTTCAGTGCCGGTCCGCGGATCTGCGTTGGTCAGAATTTGGCGTTTGTCGAGACCAAGATTGTGATCGCCAGCATTGTTGCCCGTTTCGAGATGACACCAGAGCCGAACCAGAACGTGGCCTATACGCAGGGCATTTCACTCGGTATGATGGACCCTCTTATGATGCGTCTTAAGGCGGTTGATGCTGCTACGCCAGGAAACATGAAGTAGGCATAAAAGTACGAAACCATTTTTCCTCATTATGCTAGAATAAATGACGTAGACGAAATACACAGTCCTCAATTTTTGACCATACGATCGTTCGCACTCATTCCACCAAGATTCTCTTGATATCATCAACCTCACGATGAGAAGCAGGGCCCAACGCAGCCTCGTTCGCATCAGCGTCGAACCCAGGGATATAGCCGACAATGCTCCATTTCGATAATTCTCCACCGCAAAGCAACAGCCTGTGGTGAGACTTCACCACCTTGACAGCACATGCTTCCATCGAATGTCGGACGGGTGTCGCCAATGTCTTGATCAGAAACTTCCCAAATGTCGAGTCTGTCTGACACGAAACTTGTTCAACCAAGAAATCTTTCATCAAACTTGAGACGACTCCAACACAGCGCGTTCCATCCAAAAACTTGATTTTCGCCAGTTGAAACGTGTTCTTCTGCAATCGTGGGGTGTCTCCATGGTTGTCCGAGAGGAAGTTGAAGCCCTCACCCAGAATCATCGTGACCGCATCAACGTAGTCTTGAGTGGTCCGGGAACCAAGCAGAGCCGAGAGAGTGTTCACTAAATGAGCTGGATACGCTTCAATCTTGAAACTTGCAGCATTAATAATGGCGTGTGCAAGGGGGAAAAGCGCTGACATCATACTAGTCGGGATGGTATTGAAGTTTTTCACACGGGCCAACTGGGACGGATGCAAGTTCCGAACGATCTTATAGATCGAATTGATCCAAGCGTCTTGGATGCGGCCAACTTTAATGCGGTCGATTGACATAATGTTGTATGCCGTTCCACAGAAAGTTCCGTCTTCTCTGGTTTCGCAAAATGCCTCTTCCTGCATTCCAGACAGGACAAATGCGTTAAGAAATCCGCCTCGGATATCCTTGTTCAGGAGGTACGCCAACACTGTGTGATCCGCTTCGTACTGATCACCCAACGACTCCAACTTAGCGAGATTGCGTCGCGATTGAGTGTTCCTTTCCCAAGCAATCGGGTAGTACTCATCATCACTGTCATTGCAATCGACATTTGGCACAGGAGCCCCAGTGTACTTGACCAGAGTAGTGCGTTTGACTTTGTGGTAGAGATCAACATAGGCGTGTTGAAGTGCTGATGTGTCTTTACCCGTTAAATCTGGATGTCGGTGGTAACTCTCGGTGTAAAGCTTGGTATACGCCTGTAGGAGTCTATCCGGGTCGTAAAGCACTTGTCGAACATTATCAGGTAGCTGCAACCGGGCATGTTCACACTCATAGAGACGAACGTACGCCTGTCGGAGGTTCGTTTCATCTTCTAAGTCATCATGCTTCTCTTGTTTGCTTTGGTCATCAATCGTTTTCTTCTTCTTCGGAAGGAAACTCGAGTGGTCAATAAAGGCCGCTGCGGCGTAGTAGCAGTCATACACTCGACCTCCTCTCCTTCCGGTGTTGGCAATTTGCTGGAGAACTTTCAAACAGTTGATGGGAGACGTTTGAGACGCCCGTGGCATGTAAATCTCAGCTCCACACAGCAAACGCATACATAAATAATACTCCATCGAGAGTGATGCTGCGTCACCTTTAGCGATAACCACACTCTCGGTGTTGCGCTGGGTTAATTCTTTAAGCAGTTTGACCAGCGGTTGCTCGAAAACGAATAGGTCGGTAAGCGAGTGATTGACGATCGTCTGAATTTTTCTCACCTTTTTCTTAGCTTTTGCTAAGAGATGAGATACCAAAGACTCTTCTTCTTCCGGTTCTTCTTTTGGTGCCACTTGTTCGTTGAAAAGCTCGCGTCTCGACCACTTACTTTCACCAAGGCCCCAAACAAACTGCAACGATGTCGCAAGCATCAACTCCTGCCACGTCCATAGGCGACTCAGCCATCCGTAAATCCCATCGGTGCACTCGCAGGCCAAATCGTGGAGTAAAATTGAAAAAAGCGCATCGGATACATTGGGTTCGTCTACCCGAAAATGATCGATGGTTTCGAGAAGTGTGTTACAGACTTTGTACGGCAAAAAAGCCACTACACGAACGCTCCGATAGATTGTTGGGATACTGTACGACAGCGTCTCGGTGAGGTCATCCTCCTGCATCAGTGAAAATTGGTCCATCCAGATCCAATACGTTTTGGAAAGCTCCGCAAGCGTGTCTAGAACTGCTTCCACATCCCATTCCACACCCAACTCCATAGGTTTTCCACGTTTGCCAGCCACTGGAACCTCTTTCTTGTCCTCCGTTTCATGCCACGCATATGTGATCGCGATTATATCGTTGTACTGGATGGAGTCGGAAGCGTATAACGCACGGTAAGGACACTTGGGATCGCCTTCATCATTGCAAACAAGTTTGAAAAGATGAACCTTTTCAGGAGAGAACACCGAAATCTGAATACATTGAGCTTCAGTTTTATAGCGGCGCAAATGTTCTTTATCCTTCGAAGTCATCGCTGGCTGCATTGCAACCTGCATCATCTGCATCAACACTGGTTTGATCGCCGGGTTTACAAGTTGGATCACCTCATTGGCCCTTACATCGTCATTGTCACGCAATTCAAAATACCTTCCCAAGGCCCCACCGACGCGAGACAGCAAACTCGTCGATTCTGTGGTGGTAGTTTTCCGCATAGCAGGTAATAGCGGTGGCCAGTCGAATAACCCAACAGTCTCACTTTCTTCTGAAGACGGTTCTACCTCATTCAAGTTCTCATCTGCGACTACGGGCATGTGTTCCTCTGGTGACGGCGTCTCCATGGTGGCTTGAGCTGTTGGAGGAAAAATGAGGAATGACTTGGATTCGACCGGTGGGAAGTTTCAGGTTCTTGCCAACCCATCGGCGATCATCTTTTGTGATATTCTTCAGACGAGTCGTCTGGATAGAGCACCGTTCATGATGTTAAATGTGCAACCCACTGAAATTTTCAGTATATAGCTCACTCATACATGTGAGTTGAAGGGTACTGTTGAGTTATCACTGCTGATTCAGTATATCTTCTGGAATACTCTGGTCCACGTTTCTGCAACGTTCATTTTGGATCGGTTGTTATGAGTCAACAGCCGACTAGAGATCAAGACTCTTGATCTTGATTCAAGAGTAACGATGGAAGAATAGATATCAGTGAAAGATGGTGTGCACCACATCATCGTCTTCTATTAATACATGACAAGTAGCTGGACAAATGATTAAGAGTGAGCTGAAACAAGAGGATGAAAACATCCCAAACTCAATACGGTACATATTTATTTACTTCATCGGCAAGGCAATTCACGCACTACACGCGGCGGGAGACACATCAGAGCTGTCACCTCCCACCGTGTTGAGCTTGATATGAACGCCAGAATGGGAAATCGGACCGAGCACAGCTTTATTCGCCTCAGCGTCGAATCCAGGGATGTACCCCACAACACTCCAATCCGATACATCAGTATCTCCACCAGTACAAAGTAGCAGTCGGTGGTGAGACTTGACCACCTTGATCGAAGCCCTCGCAAGAGAAGACGCAACCACCGTCAGTAGTTTCTCAGTTGCATACTGTTTCGTCGGCTCCACCACGCTCTCCTTGACGAACTGTCGAGTGGCAGCAACTACTTCAGATGCCGTTGCTTTCTCCCGTATTAACTTTTTCCCCGTCGCGAAGAAGTTCTTCACTGCCGCTCGCTTTCTACCAGTCTTTCTTACTTCAACACCTGAAGTGGAGACCGATTTTTTCACCAATGTATTCGCCATGGAATATTTCAGCAGCTTCGAGACTATCCCAACACAGTGCGTTCCGTCTGAAAAAGAAATTTTCACCAATTCAAACTGGTTTTCCCGATTTTTATCCTCGTCCAAGATGAAATCGAACCCCTCACCAACCAACAAGGCCACCGCATTGACGTATGCTTCAGCAGTGACTTTTTTCGCAAGAAGACCCGATAACACTTGAGCCAAATGAGCTGGATGCTCCTCACTCGAGTAACGAGTTGCATGGATGATTGCATGGGCGATGGGGTACAACGACAAGTTCATCTCCGTCGGGATCGTGTTGAAGTTTCTCGCTCTAGTCAATTGCGACGGATGCATGTTGGCAACGATCTTGTAGATGGAAGCGACGCAAAGGTCAAACGTCCCCCCAACTTGAATCGGTTTAAACGATTTGATGTCGTAAGCCGTTCCGTATAACACTTCACCTCGACTTTCGCAGCGCTGGGTTTCGTAAAATGCCTCCTCGTTCATGCCAGACAGGACAAAGGCATTGAGAAACCCGGCTTCGCTGTCTTTCTTCTCGTCAGAAGCAACTTTTTGGCGCATCTTCAGTAGATTCTGACATCTCTCCTTCCCGTTCTGGTCTTCCGAGGACGAGTTCAATCGTTTGAGGATATCGCGAGAAATGGTTGTTCGATTCCAAGATAGTGGGTGGAAGTCTTCCACGCAGTCTGAGGCTTTTGGAACTGTTGCATTGGGCACTGGAACACCGGAATGCTTCACCAACACAGTATTGTGAACGTTGTGGTAGACATCAGCAAAAGCTTGTCGAAAATCCTCGTTGTCTCCTCCCTTTAATTCCGGACTTTTCTTGTTGTACTTTGTGTACAGATCGGTATACTCTTGGTAAAGAGCTTTACGGTCGTCCAGTACGTGCTGGTACCGCAAGGGCAGTCTCAGGAAAGCATGTTCACGTTCATACAGTCTGAAAAATGCCGCTCGAAGGGCCAATTCTTCTTCAATTTCAGGTTCTTCAATTCTGGTAGCCTTGACTTCCTTGCCATCTTGCTTAGCGCTATACTTTTCTGCCACGTTACTGTTTGTTCCTTGCTGGTTTCCAGTCTTCTTGAACTTCTTTTTATCCGGGAGAAACGTAGCGTCCTTAAAAAACGCCCCAGCAGCGTAATAGCAATCGTAAAGTCGACCTCCTTTCCTTCCAGTGCTCGCAATTTGTTGGAGAACCTTTAAGCAGTTGATAGGTAGAACATGATACGCGCTGGGCATGTAAACTTCTGCCCCACACAACAGCCGCATGCAGAAGTAATAGCCCATCGAGAGCGATGCTGTGTCCGCTTCATGGATGATCACACTCTTAGTGTTGCGCTTGGTTAATTCGTTCAACAGTCTGGTAATCGGCTGTTCAAAGACTGAAACGTTTGTGATGGAGTGTTTGACGACGTGCTTGATACTCTTCCCGGCATCGCGAATAATACCGAGTGCTCGTGATACCACGTTGTTGCGTTCTCCTTGAGGCTTAAGATCTTCCTTGAAAATCTCATGCTTCGTCCACCGACTCACGCCAAGGCCCCACACTAAACGCAGCGACGACGCGAGCATCAATTCTTGCCATGTCCACAGGCGACTGAGCCAACCATACAGCCCGTCAGTGCATTCACATACCAAATCATGGAGCATCACTTCAGCGAGTGCAGCCGACACATTTGGAGTTTCTTGCTTTCGAAACGCGTCGATGCGATCGAGTAGGGAGCGGCAGATTTTGTATGGCAGAAAAGCTACCACACGAGAGTTGCGGTAAATGTTAGGGATATCTCTACACAAAGCCGTGGTAGTCACTGTGTCTTGAACGAGCGAAAACTGGTCCATCCAGATCCAATTGTCTTTGGAAAGCTCTGTAAGTGTCTCGAGAACTGCGGTCATGTCCCATTCAGCACCCAATTCAAACTTGAGAGGTTTTCCGATTTCACGAAGCACTTCGAAGTGTTGTTTCTCCTGGGTTTCATGCCACGCGTACGTGATTGCAATGACGTTGTTGAATGGGATGCGCTCGGAGGCATAACGTACACGATACTTCTTCGAGCTCTCATCAACTCTCTCGAGTTTGAAAACGTTGTCTTCAACATTCGCCTTGCAGTCATCGTTGTCGGGAGTAACCTGCTGCTTCTTATGGTCTTTCTTATATTTGCGTAGACGTTCTTGGTCAGCAGGTGTCATGGCTGGTTGCTTGTAAACCCTCTTGATGGTCCTCAGCTCGGATCGAATGATAGGGTTCAGGAATTGGCTAACCTCCTTAAGTTCAAAGGTGGTAGAGCCATCCAGCAAGCGTTCCAGCAAGCCATCTAGACGGTCACCAACACCAGCCAGTAATCCCGCCTTGGGCGAATCGATCGGTTTCCGCTGTGCCTCTGAAAGCTCAATAGGCCACTCGAAGAATTCCACCGGTGGATTTTTACCACAAGTCGATGGCTGATCCTGAGCTGGTGTGGGTTTCTTCTCTGATACTTCCAATTGCTCTTGCTTGGGCGTTATGTCAGCCGTAGAAGCAACCAACTGGGGCGCCATGGACATCCCTCGAGAGTTCATTTCGCTCCACCCAAATCCCTTCATCGCGTACAGATAGTAGTTGGTTCGCCCTGAAGATGTCGACTCTCGAGTGCAAATTGTAGAATGACCTCAGTTTCACTAGAGCTTCGAATTCATCTCGAGAATGCCAGGATTATCCTCCGCACAGCGATGGTATGGTCAAGATCTTATTGACCCATCGATCAAGGAGGTGACACGTTAGATTTGTTTTGAACGACAGGCGCAAATGTTAGACGTCACAAAACTCGGATAGCTCTGGATAAACCTACTGGACGGCGTCCAGTGGACGTACATCCTCTTGCAATATAAAACGATCCAGAGCCCAAGGTTTAGCTCAAACGAAACGAACAGGCTGTTACTCGTTGTGTCACACACTTTGACCCTTGTTGGTCCTTCTGCCTGCATCCGTTGTACCCATCGACGTTCAGTACCTGAGCCAACCTCTTGTGGTCCCACATTTTGCTGCAGCTTAGCTGACGCATCTCGTTAAAATTTAACGAGATGCGTCAGCTCATTTAATGAGCCATTACACTGTCAAATGCGAGCTGCAACTTGTAGTCATAGTTACACAGATCCGCTAGGTTCAAACTGAAAGTCGAGACGCACAAGACGAATACGCGTGCTCAGTATTGGCAAGACCGCCGTACGCTACATCTTCTAAAGCCCCGTCGATCTGGCCAGTCGCGACGATCAACGGGACGTGGGACGGCTTGACCTTGGCCAGAACGCTGTCCTCGAACAGCGATGGTATATCCCGCGATTATCAGATAGTTGAAGCTGGCGAAGTTACTTGCTCGAAGTCCAGGCTCAGATATGATATATAGGACACATTAGAGAGTACGCTCTTCTTGCTGAAATCCTCACATTGAAGAGGCTGCGATTCGCTAGACTATCTGCAGGACAGCACTCGCGTAGGGAATGGATTTCCGTATGACATTCTAGAGCAGCGCACAAGTCGCAAACCCGTCTGAAAGCGCACAACAGTGTTAAGTGTAAGAGAATGCGAAATCGTAGCGGACACCACTTGGAAGTAACCTGTAAGAACATATTCACTGGCTAAAATGAGTCGCTCAAACGTAAAAAACAGAAGGGCGTTCAGAATCGTGTCTCGGAAATTTTATTTCCGGCTAAGGGGCAGATCTCAGTCGCCTGCTATTCCTCTACTTTGTAGTAGGTCACACTTTAAAACACACAAACGCAGTCGGGGGAATCTGGCACTTCCTTCACTTGTTCGCCAAGTGTATTGCGCTTGTCGGCTTCGAGGTAAAACCAAAAGTGAGAAGACTAAACATGCATGTCAACTAGCTGCTCTACGTCCCGTCACCAGCGTCTCGGTGGTGGCGCTCTTCACAACACTCAATAAGAGCTCCTTACTGCAACTTGCACCTCGTACCAGCTTGAGTTGGCGAACGCACGCATGATGCGCTCTTGAGCACGCTAAGCCAGCTCTCGCTAAGCAGCAGCGTACATGGCTGACTGTAACCACATGCTGGCAGCAGCACGTTGCCTAGCATTGTCGCCGTACTCGACTGTGTGTGGTCATTAGGCTTTCATGCCACGTGCCACCCACTACATACTTTCCTATCGCTGTGAAATTCGTTTTGGCTGTTTGGTCTGTCTGGTTCAACTGCTATACGTTATGGTTTATATAAGGGAAATGGTCAATTAAGAGCCGTGTCAGAATCGGTGCAAGCTCTCGATCATTCCTCGGCAACCACTTTGAAAGGGGTAAAAAGCAACACAGTTCTAGAAAGTGCATTCTCTCCACGATTTTTTGAAGGTTATTACATCTGCGAGCGAATGAAACTGCGACCAAGGCACGCGTTGCTGTGGAGCCCACAAATTTGCCGGTCTTGCCAATTAAGAGCCGCTTTTTACCTTGCTTTCACTAAGAAGAACGTGCCCCGAAAATTTGCCAGCTGGAGGTATAGGCTCCATCTTTTAATATTCAGTATCAAATATCAAATATACCAGTATATACATTACTGTAGGTGAAGGCCGATCACTGCTACTACGTATAATTCAGCTCGAGCCTTCGGGGAGCAGGGCTGCCGCTTTCTCTTTTCTGTTACCTTGGTTGACTGTAAGCTCTTGCAGGACTTCATGGGTTAGCCAACGTCCACCCACTGTCGTATAGTCCGGGCGTCCTTTGGTCTTCGTAATTGAATGCTAAAACTTTAAGGGTTTTCCGCCATATTTTTTGAATAGAAATGTGCAGGTATTCGTACTTATGACGTATTAGCGAATAAGAGGTGGTAAAACTCAAAAACACTGCATGATAGGTCAAAATGGAGGATGGCTCTTAATTGGCAATCGGCTCTTAATTGACCATTTCCCTTAATTTTATAAATTTGGACGGATGCTGCTCTTGTCGTCTACCGGCAAAATCAAATGGTAATTTAATAACAAGTTTATTCGACCAATCATAGCAATATAAAACGTATTTTCGCTTGCGCTAATTTCGTCGTGGAGGTATGTGACGGAATGCTGTCGATAGCACTCCGTCGGCATTGAAGTGCAAGTTGATGCACTGTAGTGCAATCTACATACCTACATGTACCCACTTTATAATTGGCTAAAACTAGATTCTGGTGGTTTACGCCATTCAGCTGAGACATTGAGAGACTCATTGGCTGAAATTCGAGAAGGTTCTCGAAGCTTGATTATGGGACGCCCAGGAGTCAAGTAAACATTGCTACGTGGAAGTTTATAGGAAAATCATTGGTAGATAACCAAATCAGAAGATAGGAAAAGATCGGTACACTCTACTGGATATTTGAGAGAGCTCTGTGAGCCACCAGTTAGCTTAGGACCGTAAGAGCCTTCCTCATTTCAATTCACTTTTCAATTTACCAACAACCTCAGTGGCCCACCAACTGGTCACGCCTCCCTGGGTCTTCTCTCCGCCGTCCAAGTCCGGCCTCAGCTTCCTCGCCCCCGCGCGTCTACTGTGTTACATAGTAGCGCTTGTCGGGTCAAGCTTCGCTCCATTGTCCAAGGTCGAGTCTCTCGAGGGCGGCATAGCCAGAAACGAGTAGATCCTTGGCTATTAGCACCAGCCAATTGCTGGGGAAGTGCTAGGCCTAAAGGGGTCTCTTTTGGGTTGTCTTTGGGAGAGTTCGTGGCCGTCACAGGTCAGGGAATCAACTTTGAAAGGTTGGTATATCACTGCCTAGTGAACGTAACTCTTTGGTCGCTACTAGAAGCCGGTTCAGAGCTTGGAACGCTCTTAAGTGCAGCTTTTATTTCCATCACTCCCCCGGTAGCTTCCAATTTACCCTTTCTTTTGGTGTTTGGGTCGGTACAAGCCGAGCCACTCCCATTTTCTCCTTCTTTCATTGGATTTTTGGGTTTTATTGGATTGAGTTCGTGCTACGAAAAGTCCACTCGAAATGTCATCTACACGTGGTAGATCGAGTGAGCGCGACTCTCCAAACCCGCGTCCGCGTAGAACGCCTCGAACGCCTGCCAGGACGGCTCCTGATTCACACCAGGGCCAACCGCAGGCAACAGCCAGGACGGCACCTGATTCACACCAGGGCCAACCGCAGGCAACCGCTAGGACGGCTCCTGACCCATGGGGCCAACCGCAAGCTACGAATACGTCGTCGGGACAAGCAGGCGCAGCATCAGACATGCAACAGATGTTAGTTTGCTTAACGCAGCAGCAACAGTCATACCAAGCCCAGATGCAAACCCAGTTGCAAGCGCAGACGCAGCAGGCCAACGCAAGATTCGAATATCTAGTTGCGTCCAGGGGTGAGCAAAGAAAGAATACAGGATGGTTTAGTCCTACCGGTTGGAGACTGGATTGCATCCGACTCTGCGTCTAATCCGCCGCGTTGACGGTTGGGTCGTAAGCTAGCTGTGGTGGTTTTGCCACTACCACGGCGTGGGATGTCCGGACGACTTCTGCAGGTAACGCTATCACTCGCTATACTCGCCTGCTTCTCTGGTGTCTCTGCTGGTGCAATATCGTTCCTGTTACGTGCCCTAAGTTCAGCTACATTCACCACAATTTGTTAGAAACTCTCCAGATTCATGGTTCTGAGCCATAGCGTACCTAAGTCAATACTGTCCAGGTGCCTCATTAGTTCCTCTTCACCCACAAAGTAATCTTTCCCACGGACACCGCCACGCTTCTTTTTTCCCGGCACCACATACGTGTAGTCATTGGAGAGGCCTGTTGGTTTGCTGGCCTTCCACCCGAGCTTTGTGAGCTCCCGCCAACTGGCCTGGAAGGCCATCTATGCTCCACACGTACAAGTTTTCGTCGTTCCTAATCGTGTATTGGCCTGCTATCATGTCCAGCAGACAACGTGGAAGAAGTAGAACCTGTCGTTTCGACCTCAGCTCCAACAACACCTTCTCGCAGCATGGTGGTCATTGGAGGTGTCTCGCCACACGACACAGCTCATGGTGGTGAAGATGAGCCGAGCTCAGGGCCCGACAACGATGGACACTCATCAGTTGGTAAGTTCCTGTATATACACGTTTAGCCATACATCTACCACTCACTAAGGTGCATACGCTTTGGTAACGTGGAGCACCTTCACCAGAGACTCGCCGTAACCTAAGTCGACTTCGGAAACGCTGCTGAGGCACTTGATCCACCCCCCCTTTCAGACCACTCAGCGTGGAGGTCTCTCAACCACAGCCGAAGAGACAAAAGACGGCGAGACTCCAACTGATCCGGGTGCGCCAAACTAGTACATACACGATTATCAATTGAATCTAACGTGTATGCTCATTCTATTTGATGTGTGTAGTCGTAATCGACCCCGAAGGAACCAGCTCGGACGTTGTGCAGTGCGTGTCTTGACTCAGATGGAGAGAACGATGAAGGCTTTGGTTGGGACTACGACGAGCTCACTGGAGAGGGCGACCTGTACTACGGCATTGACGAAGATAATCCACCTCAGCCGGAGCTTCTATTTGATTCATCGCTGCTGAACGCTGTTGGGTGCGTTGATCGAATTGCTGTGGGAAACGTGAAGGCGCCGTTGCTGAGACAAATGGCAAAGAATGGCTGGGGTCCGCTGAAGAAGCAGACGCCGTATGAATACCTTATAGAGCCTTACGAGCCGCGACCATCGACAGGTATGAGGACGGACTATCCTAGATTGTATAACGGTGAATATGGACCTACCACACGGGCGTTGCAAGCTGCTGTCACACCGTTGGGCGCCTTCTTCTATTTCATGAAGCCGGGACTTTGGGAAGATATTGCAAATGCTAGCAACGATTATTTTGATGACAAGCTAGATGAGCGTGTTGAGGCCATCTACAACAAGCAAGTTGCCCGAGAGAAGAAGAATCCGGGGTTCAAGCGAAAGGAGCGCGTCAAAATCAAAGCTGACTTCGATAAAATCGAAGCTATATCTGGACGAGAGCTGTGTGTCTTCATCGGGCTGCTGATTGCGCGGACCATCTGCCCAAACAAAGAAAAACTGGAGAATCACTGGAAGACGACTACTGAAGGAGCAATACCGCACGGATGCTTCGGTCAATACATGGTGCGAGACCGATTCATGCACTTGTCAAGAAATCTTCACTTCAGCGATAACTCAGATCCAGAGACTGTCAAAGATCGAGCGTGGAAGCTCCGGCCCGTCATCAACTCCCTGCAACAACGATTCCAGGCTGGATACCTGCCGCCACCTGCGATGCCTTTCGACGAAGCCATGCTGCCTTCCCAGTCAAGCTTCAAACGAATGCGAGTGTTCATGAAAGATAAACCGCACCGTTGGGGAACGAGGCTATTCATGCTATGCTGCTCTACGACTGCGTATTGCATCAGGCGAGTCTCAAGTGGTCCGCCAGGGCCACAATTTTGTTTTGGCGTCAAAGTACCTTTATCGTGGACCGGACATACTAACATGAACTCTAACGTGTATCATACAGGTTTGAGGTGTATTGCAGGAAGCAAGAGCGCCAACGTTCTGGTACTTTGACCGACTATGATGCTGGCCCTGCTGCTGTTGTGAGGAATCTCCAAGGGGTATTCGGCCCTACTGGACCGGGAACAGGAGCCATGAGGCTCATCGTGACCGACCGTTACTACAGGTCAGTGCCATTGGCGCTGCAGATGCTGACCATGGGATTCTACTCGATTGGGACTGTGCAAACAGACCGCCTGGGTCTGCCAGTGTCCATCGTTGGTGAAAAGAAAGAGGGCGAGAAGAAGAAGAAGAAACCTCCGAAAAATCGACCGAAAACCATTGAGTACGGCGCGTTTGAAGTGACGGACCACCTCCAAGTTCCTGGCTTACGAGCGCTGCGCTGGTGGGATAACAAGGCCGTTTACATGCTGGCTTCTGGCGGTAGTGTAGAGCTTGATCGAGTTGTCCGGCGGGATAAGCTAAGTGGCGAACAAGCTGAAGTGACGTGCCCCCGAGTACTCAAAGACTACCAGGCACTGATGGGCGGCGTCGACGTTCACGATCAACTCCGCTTACAAAGGTAAGTCCACTAAGATGTATGTACACGTTATGCCACTATGCTAAATGTGCATGTTCATGCTGTTCATGTACTCGTTGCAGCTTGCGATAAAATACAAGAAGTATTACAAGTCCCTGTTCCTTGGGCTCGTTGACCTCGCAGTGATCAACGCCTACATCGTCTACAATGCCCGCCGTGCTGCTGACGGCATGAAAAGCTCAGCCATGTGAAGTTTCTCAAGAAGCTTCATTTGGAGCTTTGTCAGCTCCGTGATGAAGACTGGTTTGCACTACGCAGCAATACAGACACCACGCCATCAAAGAGGCGTACGCAATCAACGTCGATAGGGTACAACCGAGTCCAGAATGACGAATGGCGGGCTGGCAACGACCAGACTGGGTGCAAGAGGAGGACGCGTGTATGCAAGGTCTGCTCGTTGCTGAAAGGGTCTGATGATGTGCGGGGCGGAGACTCCTCGGTATACTGTAGTGATTGCAAGCTCACCACAACGTCAAAGCGGCCCCAAGTATGGCGCGTATTCCTGTGCGACAAAGCCCGACGTGAGTACAACGGTGTGACCATGACCTGCTTCGATATCTGGCATCGTGTGTGGAAGAACGGGATCCTGCTGCCGACGCTAGCGAGAAAGCGGAAGATCCGCGCTCGCACCCCTGCCAAGAACCGCTCCGAGGAGGAAGCTAGGTGGGAGAGTGAGGCGTCAAGCGGAAAATCAAGTGAAGACGAGGACGCTGGGGAGCCGGAGTCAGGAGGGCGACGTCAACCGAAGAGAGTGTGCACCGACAATGCTGTGGACTAAGCAAAGGATGTCTACATGTTGTTGTTGTTTTCAGTATGGTAGTAGTGATTTTGTTTTGCGGCTGGATCATCGATGACAACATCTGCCTTGCTCCATCTCGATTTTGTACTGTGTCGCGTGGCTTTATCCAGTGCTGTGACCGGTCTTTGTCCACATAAATACACGTTTGAGTATAATGATGTATATTCATCGCTCCTTATCATGAAGATACACGATAAACGAGGAGCCGGATTAGCAGGTGCAGGGTTTCGGTGCGTCTATCAAGCATACACGATATAGAATCGTATAAGCTTTTGTATTGTAACCCTAACCCAGACATACAAGTTTTTTTTGCGGATGGGGGCCAAGGGGTTAAACCGTAGATGGCCTTCCCCAGCAAACACACTAGATCATCATCACCCGTAGTTCCATCCGGCATCTCCATGTAGACACGGTCCATCAAAACACTGTTCAGGAACGCTGTGTCCGCATCCAACTGTTCCATGATGTACTCCGTGTACCCGATCACATCAAGGAGCTCCGTGGTCGTATTGTGCCACGCGAAGCTCCAAGTGCTGTGGCAGACCGCAGCACTCCTCGTGCAGGGCTTACCCCTGCAAGTTATGGTGGGCTTCGTACGCCATTACCATTTCTGGAACGTCATCCATCAGGACGTTCCGCGGCTCCCATGTATCTCACTGGGGAGGAAATCCTCTCCAACGAATACGAAAACGAACCCCTTGAGAGTTCGTTCTCTGATGAGCTACGATCCGCTGGATTGTGGATCGTTCCACGCGCGTCGAGCAACGGCAACGGAGGGTGAGGGAACACTCCCTCCGCATGGTCAACGCTATGACCATGACGATCGTGCCCTGCACGATCGAGTTGCTGCGCTGGAGCAGGCACAGAGCGCTGAGATAGCGGCTCTGAAGCAGCAGGTTCGTGTCCTCCGTGCTGAGGTCAGCGAGGCAGCTCCGACTGCCTCGAACCTTTCGTCCGGTCTCGGGACGAGAGTGAACCGGTTGACCGACCGAGTTGACAGTCTCGAGAAGGCCTTCCAGGCCTCTCGCACTCCTACCACCGTAGGTTGTCCGTGCTGCATGTACGGCTTCAACTGCCCGACGTAGAAGGTCGGGTGGAGCCTCATGCTGGACGGTATGTCTAGCCGGTGCGCGTTACCATGCCGTTCAAGTACCTTAAACGGTCCAATGAATCTTGGAGCAAGCAAGCTTGCTCCAAAGTCAGATACGGCATGTTTAAGCAGGTTTTGTGTAGCTAACAAACTAATGACCCCGTTTCGAATTCGTTTATGTTGCCCCTACCAATAATTTTAGCTACGATAGCATCCTGGACAAACCGTATGACGGCTTGTCGTCGCTGGACAAAATCTAGCGCACCCGAGCTGAATCCTTTCAGCTTGTCGCCCTTGTCAGCAGTAGGCCCTGCCTGGTCGCTATCATGTCTCATGTCTGTGTCCAGCACAGACATCACGCGCTCGTTCCTGCTCGAACAAGACGTCGCACGCGTCACCGCAGCTGATAGTGTGCTGCTATCAGTTGCATTCTGCGGCTGTTCGGACGCAACCGTAGATCCTCCCCCACTTAAGGAGGAAGCTACCCCACCGAGCATGCTCGGCAATCGTGGATGCCTCATGGCATTTACGTAGAACGATGTATGCCCTGTCGAGGCATGCACCGAGTTGTTGATGGCAAACTCTGCCATCGGCAAGCACTCGCTCCAATGCCGGAACGAGTGAGCGTAGCTCTTCAGCGTGTCACCCAGTACGCGGTTGACACGTTCGGTTTGTCCGTCCGTCTGCGGATGATCCGCAGTCGACATTGATAACTGTGAACCAAGAAGTGCAAACACTTCTTTCCAGAACCGCGCTGTGAAGCGTGGATCACGGTCCGACACAATGTCGAGCGGCATGCCATGATGTTTAAACACCATGTCAACAAACCGTCACGCAGTCTGCGCGGCTGTAACAGTAGCCGGGACGGCAGCAAGATGGACCATCTTGTTGAATGGTCCACAAAGACGACGATGCCCGTCCTCCGCTTGCTGCCAGGCGGAAGACCGAAGACAAAGTCCATGGACATGGACTGTCAACACTCCGACGGAGTCGGAAGTGATTGAAGAGGAGCCCGCGAGAACCGCGCAGGCTTCACGCGTTGACAAACCTCGCAAGCACGTACGTACTTGCGCACCCACTTGTACTGGTGGTGCCAGTAGAAATCACTCGTGAGAAGAGTGTATGTCTTCTCACGACCCGGATGCCCTGCCGTGGGGGCATCGTGATACTCGAACATGATCCGCAATCGGAGGTCATGACCATTCGGAACGACAATGCGATCCGCATTGTCGTCTACTGCACTGTACAACAGTAGGCCTTCGTGTACACGATAGCGGTGTACACGAGCTCGAAGATGAGGGGTTAGCTTCCGATGTGCCACGTCGGAATGTGCTGCTAGGAACTCCAGCAGCCCCTTCGCGTCTGCATCCCTTGCATACGCGTTCTTCACGTCGTCAATCAACATTGACGACGGCACACTTGTCCTCACGACGCCAACTGCGTTGGCGTCAACCGTCTCCACAGCTTCTTTCTTAAGAAGCTGTGACAACGGGCGAATCTTGCCCGCGTAGTTCTCCACGTACTTGCACGTACGTGGCAAGCCCAAGGAACTGCCTCAGTTCCTTCACATTGGATGGCGTGGCCATTCATTGATCACTCTGACCTTCTCTGGGTCAGCGCGCAAGCCGGCTTTCCCCACGAGACACCCCAACACGGGTATCTCGCTCGCCCCGAAGATACATTTGTTCAGGTTCGCATATAGCTTATGCTTCCTCATAAGCTCTAGCAGCCTTCGGAGATGCACCTTATGCATCTCAATGTCCGTCTTCCCGTTCACAGCCCTGCTGTGGACGAATACGTCGTCGAAATAACTCGGTGCGAAGTTGCACCAAGAGCAATAGATGTGTCACGCATCTATTGAACGTCTCAGGGGCGTTCTTAAGCTCCTGTGGCATGACGAGCCACTCCCAAAGCATACCGCTTGGAGTGCTTACCGCTGTGAGAGGGATGTCCCCGGCACGAGATCAATCTCGTGTTGTACGCCCTTATCCTCCGGAAGTTCTGAAGGAATCTCGTCCAGGAGTTCATCCTTGTATTCCCGCAGAACTTCGTAGTAGGGTCTCGACCTCAACGAGTCCCAACTCTGCTCTTCGAAGCGCTGCTTCTTAGTCGTCGCACGACCAGTTATTCACGCGCTGGATGCCGCAGGCGAGTGAACCTCTTCTTCCATCATGTTGAGCTTGATTTGAACGCCAGAATGGGAAATCGGACCGAGAACAGCTTTGTTCGCCTCAGCGTCGAACCCAGGGATGTACCCCACAACACTCCAATCCGATACATCAGTATCTCCACCAGTACAAAGCAGCAGTCGGTGGTGAGACTTGACCACCTTGATCGAAGCTCTCGAAAGATAAGATGCGAATGTCGCTGCAGTCAGCTTCGTAGCCGCGTATTTTGTAGTTGTTTTGACCACGGCTCCCAACACGTCCTTCTCGTTCTCCTTCATAAAGGCCTCAGTCTGAGTAACCACTTTGGCCGCTGTCGCGCTCGCCCCCGCAATACCCTCGTTCAGTGCTGACTGAGTTTGAGAAACAGCTTTGGATGCAGTCGTACCTACTTCCGCCACACTCTTCGTAACGAACATTCGAGTTGCAGCAACGACGTCAGATGCCGATGTGCTCTGCACACTCTTCTTCACGGCGGTTGCAGAAGTATCTTCAGATACCGTCGTTCCTACCACGGATCCTTTACCCTTTTCGTAGTCGTTCTTGGTTTCTTCAGAGACGGGCATAGAATACAGTTTCACCAATGTATTCACCATGGACTTTTTGGGCAGCTTCGAGACGATCCCAACACAGCGCGTACCGTCTGAAAAATAAATTTTCACCAATTCAAACTGGTTCTTCCGATTTTTATCCTCGTCCAAGATGAAATCGAAGCCCTCACCAACCAACAAGGCCACCGCATTGACATAGTCTTCCGCAGTGATATTTCTCGCACGAAGACCCGATAACACTTGAGCCAAATCAGCTGGATGCTCCTCACTCGAGTAACGAGTTGCATGGATGATTGCATGGGCGATGGGGTACAACGACAAGTTCATCTCCGTCGCGATCGTGTTGAAGTTTCTCGCTCTAGTCAATTGCGACGGATGCATGTTGGCAACGATCTTGTAGATGGAAGCGACGGAAAGGTCAAACGTTCCCCCAACTTTGATGGTTTTATGCGGTTGGATGTCGTAAGCCGTTCCGTATAACACTTCACCTCGACTTTCGCAACGCTGAGTTTCGTAAAATGCCTCCTCGTTCATGCCGGACAGGACAAAAGCATTCAGTAAGCCATCCTTGCTGTCTTTCTTTTCTTCAGAAACTGCTTTCCAGCGCTTCATCACTTGACTCATAATGCCATTCTTGTTGTCCTGCTCCTTCGTTTTCGAATCCATCCTCACGAGATTTTTACGGGAAGTTGCCTTCTTGTTCCAAGCCAAAGGGCGAAAAGTGTCCTCCGAGTTTTCACTATTAGAGCCTGAGGAGCTGGGCACTGGAACACCGGAATGCTTCACCAACACAGTATTGTGAACGTTGTGGTAGATATCAACAAAAGCTTGTCGAAAATTCTCGTTGTCCTTTAATTCCGGACTTTTCTTGTTGTACTTGGTGTAAAGATCGGTATAGTCGTCCAGTACGTGCTGGTACCGCACGGGCAGTCTCAGGAAAGCATGTTCACGTTCATACAGTCTGACAAATGCCGCTCGAAGAGCCAATTCTTCTTCAATTTCAGGCTCTTCAATTCTGGTAGCCTTGACTTCCTTGTCATTTTGCATAGCTTTAGCGCTAGAGTTTTCTGCCACGGTACGGTTTGTCCCTTGCTGGTTTCCAGTCTTCTTGAACTTCTTTTTATCCGGGAGAAACGTAGCGTCCTTAAAAAACGCCCCAGCAGCGTAATAGCAATCGTAAAGTCGACCTCCTTTCCTTCCAGTGCTCGCAATTTGTTGGAGAACCTTTAAGCAGTTGATAGGTAGAACATGAGACGCGCTGGGCATGTAAACTTCTGCCCCACACAACAGCCGCATGCAGAAGTAATAGCCCATCGAGAGCGATGCCGTGTCCGCTCAAGCCGCTGATGTCTTTGTCCAAAACTGAGGAAACAAGTGTTCTTCTCCATTCGATGCTGGAGACGTACTTGAAATGCTAAACTAGCTTCATCTAACTGAGCTGAATTAGGTAGTTCACTGCCCAAATATGCCTCTAGTTGAAGCAGAAGGTCATTTTTCTGCCTGCATCATCGAATGCAGCTGTCTTGTGGAGGAGACGGAATCCACAGGACTCCTCGGCAACCATTTTTTTTTTACCAAATCAATAGAAAAGATGATGAGCACCACATCATCCTCTTAAGGACAATATCTTCTCTCACAAACAATAACCCAACTTGAACGGGATACGTATATACATGCTTAGACAAGCGTTTATACAGTATGCACTTCCAGAAAACTCAACACACTCTGCTGACCAGTTATTCACGCGCTGGATGCCGCAGGCGAGTGAACCTCTTCTTCCATCATGTTGAGCTTGATTTGAACGCCAGAATGGGAAATCGGACCGAGAACAGCTTTGTTCGCCTCAGCGTCGAACCCAGGGATGTACCCCACAACACTCCAATCCGATACATCAGTATCTCCACCAGTACAAAGCAGCAGTCGGTGGTGAGACTTGACCACCTTGATCGAAGCTCTCGAAAGATAAGATGCGAATGTCGCTGCAGTCAGCTTCGTAGCCGCGTATTTTGTAGTTGTTTTGACCACGGCTCCCAACACGTCCTTCTCGTTCTCCTTCATAAAGGCCTCAGTCTGAGTAACCACTTTGGCCGCTGTCGCGCTCGCCCCCGCAATACCCTCGTTCAGTGCTGACTGAGTTTGAGAAACAGCTTTGGATGCAGTCGTACCTACTTCCGCCACACTCTTCGTAACGAACATTCGAGTTGCAGCAACGACGTCAGATGCCGATGTGCTCTGCACACTCTTCTTCACGGCGGTTGCAGAAGTATCTTCAGATACCGTCGTTCCTACCACGGATCCTTTACCCTTTTCGTAGTCGTTCTTGGTTTCTTCAGAGACGGGCATAGAATACAGTTTCACCAATGTATTCACCATGGACTTTTTGGGCAGCTTCGAGACGATCCCAACACAGCGCGTACCGTCTGAAAAATAAATTTTCACCAATTCAAACTGGTTCTTCCGATTTTTATCCTCGTCCAAGATGAAATCGAAGCCCTCACCAACCAACAAGGCCACCGCATTGACATAGTCTTCCGCAGTGATATTTCTCGCACGAAGACCCGATAACACTTGAGCCAAATCAGCTGGATGCTCCTCACTCGAGTAACGAGTTGCATGGATGATTGCATGGGCGATGGGGTACAACGACAAGTTCATCTCCGTCGCGATCGTGTTGAAGTTTCTCGCTCTAGTCAATTGCGACGGATGCATGTTGGCAACGATCTTGTAGATGGAAGCGACGGAAAGGTCAAACGTTCCCCCAACTTTGATGGTTTTATGCGGTTGGATGTCGTAAGCCGTTCCGTATAACACTTCACCTCGACTTTCGCAACGCTGAGTTTCGTAAAATGCCTCCTCGTTCATGCCGGACAGGACAAAAGCATTCAGTAAGCCATCCTTGCTGTCTTTCTTTTCTTCAGAAACTGCTTTCCAGCGCTTCATCACTTGACTCATAATGCCATTCTTGTTGTCCTGCTCCTTCGTTTTCGAATCCATCCTCACGAGATTTTTACGGGAAGTTGCCTTCTTGTTCCAAGCCAAAGGGCGAAAAGTGTCCTCCGAGTTTTCACTATTAGAGCCTGAGGAGCTGGGCACTGGAACACCGGAATGCTTCACCAACACAGTATTGTGAACGTTGTGGTAGATATCAACAAAAGCTTGTCGAAAATTCTCGTTGTCCTTTAATTCCGGACTTTTCTTGTTGTACTTGGTGTAAAGATCGGATTTCAACGTCAGTACTAGCAGATCTGGAGTGTTAGTACCTGGTAAGCATGGCGTGGGGATTCAAACTGTAGTGTATTGCAGCAGCAAGTGCGTTGTAGTATCGGCTTATGAGCCACGCTGAGGAGCGTGTGCCCTGGGAGGGACGTGGTGGGTTTTTTGTTGGTTGATACTTGAACTCGAACTTGTAAATTTGAAAGTGAGGAGACTGTCCGTGCTGGTTGTACTGCGATGCGTTCTCACGTTGCTCCGGCGAGTGTACTTGAAGTTGATGTTGAGTCTCCACTTCCCGATCTCAGTTCACTCGCAGACGGTGACAAACCTGAGCATGTGGTGCTATAGCAGTATGCCGGCGCAGCTAGCCTTCCGGAAAAAACGTCTTTCCATCGTACCTCTACAAAAACACCATTTTCAACGTCAGTACTAGCAGATCTGGAGTGTTAGTACCTGGTAAGCATGGCGTGGGGATTCAAACTGTAGTGTATTGCAGCAGCAAGTGCGTTGTAGTATCGGCTTATGAGCCACGCTGAGGAGCGTGTGCCCCATGAGCTCATTGCCGATGCACAGGTTGCTGCGAGGTGTATGAACCCCCGAATGCCATTCGCGTTGCCAGGAATCGGCCCGTCTCGTTTGTGTACGACGTGTATCGCTGGTATGAGTCAGACTTCCACCTTCCATGCAGCATTACCGCGGTACTGTCCACTCCGGCTGACAGCAGGGCGGTCGCGCCTCCGCGTCGTAAGGAGTGGCACGAGAAGAGCGTGGCATCTTCTCCTGTCGCTTTGGCTGCGGCTTGGAGCACTTTTGACATCATTTCGGCGGACAACATTGTCGACGCCTTGATTGAGCAGATTGGTTCTTCAGGCTGGAGTTGTAAGCTTCTTGCGTTATCCATGAGCAGCCGTGCAGCATATACTGGACAGATAGTCTGATGACTTGAACGTGAAAGAACTCGTTTCTCTCCCTGTCCTTGTTGGTCATTCTTCTGCCCTCGCAGTGAGATTTCCACGCTTACCGCTCGCATAGGGTTTGATGTTTTGAACCCGAGCTCGTCTCGGAAGCTAACGTCACGCACTTGCAGAGTGTATACACGCCTTCGGCCTTTTACCGCTAGGTATTCAGCGCTTCGGAGTAGAAAAAAGAAGCCCAGTAGTGCAGCCCCTGCGATAACGCGGTGCTGGGCTTGTTGGAAGTCGAGGTGGCGGATAATCCACTGCAGCATTGTTCTCGTGACGGCACCCCTTCGCCTTGTTGCTGGACTTGTTCGACGCATTCCGGCGAGAGCGAGGGCATGATTTGGGCTGAGTCGAGGTTCGAATCCGGCAAATGCCCGATGATACCAATTGATATGGCAGATTTTAGACTGAATGGTACTTGCAGAGGCTCTACCGTGTTGATTTCCTCCGGTCCAGCAGTGAATGGCGAAGATAACCAGCAGTAAGGATTGCGTGTCCAAGTCGTGTTGCGGGAGCCACCTTGACACTCCGAGGCGCTCACAAAACTTTCTCCATTGCTGCCAGGTTCCCTTGTACTGACGTCTGGATGATTCAGCGAGGGAGCACTGCTGAAGGCGGACCATCTCGCCGAGTAAATCTTGCGTATAGCGTTGGGAATTGATATCTGCGTCCAACCGTTAGTTAGTGATCTCCAATTTGTCAGTCGAGGTTCGTCCCATGCACGAGATCCCAGGTCAGCCATCGTGTTGATTGCGCCAGGTAAATGCTTAGCAGAAACATATAAAGCCCATTGTGCTTCGATGGCACCCAGCACTCGATTCAGCTCCTGCGCACTGGGTTCCCGACTGTTGAGATTGTTGCACCAGGCTACTGCTGACCGATTATCAATCCAGCAGCGTACATGCGTCATTTCCGAAGTAGCACGGCGACACCACTCGCGACCCCAGCAGAGGGTGGCAAGTACAGCACCAAGTTGTTCCCTGATATTAATTGAAAATCCCCCTTGTCGAATACGAGTGCGTTCTTCTTCGTCAAACTTTAGGCGAATATATTCGCGCCGTGCTGGATGGAGTGCACAGAGGCCTGTGTCGCTGGCATCCATATACAAGTGCACGTCTGGAGCCGGAAATTCTCCAAAGAACTTGAGGGGGATACTCCGAAGCTGACCATGCCGTAGAACATGCTGAAACCATTGCAAATCGAGAATAGCACCTTCAGACACTGCAATCGACCCCAAACGAGGAGCACGTCGATGGAGAGCTGCAATACGTTGGAACAGCGGTTTTGCGGAATGGATACACGAACACACGTGACGTAGAGATCCCAATAGTTTGCACAGCTGTGTCCGTGTCGCCGACTTGTGCTGGAGCATGGCGTGCACGCGGAGTAATGCTTTCGTGATCTTCTCCTCAGGCATCGAGACAGAGCGTAGTTCAGTGTCCCAGTCCAATCCTAATGCCCGAAGTCGGGTAGACCAGCTAGAGAATTTCTTTTCGTTGATGGAGCGGGGACCGAGGACCGCCAACATTGCGAGACGAAGTGCTGACTCGCATAGTTCCAATCGATTGCCCCGGTCTTCTTCGACTAAGACATGGTCATCAACCCATGTATAGCAGAAAAATGGCTCAGAGTCCGTAGCACACGGATCAAGAGTGGCCGGGCTTTCTTTTTTCACGAGGTGTGTGATAGCTGACCCAAATACACCGTAATGAGCGGGGGACCCGGTCCATCCAAACGGGAGTGCAAGGTCGATTACCAAAGCGCCTTCGTCAGGAAGTTTTCCTGCAAATCGACCGCAAAATTCGGTGCTCCCGTTGACATTCCTAAAAGCAGATTTGACATCCCCGCGCTTGAGTTTAACTCTACTTGTATAGCGACGAGTCTTCAGCTCTTCAATCCGTCGCGCCAGTTTGTGTACGTGCTCATACTGTAGACGCGGTAGAGTGTTGGTATCGGACGAGCTATTGATCGACTGACCTGCCGGGTACGATAGATCGTGAATAACCCTCGCTTCGACTGTGGGGTCCGCGTCAGCTTTTGGAACACACCCGAACGGGCTAATATGGACCTCCTTCCATACTTCAGCGGCATCGATATCCACAACTAGGTATGTTCCCGCATCTTGACCTTCACGAATACTTCGTCTCAGTGCATTGCTCCATATCCGAGCAGACTTGTGGTTGGCTGTCGATGCACTCTGAATAGATGTCTTGATCGGCCGAAAGTCATGCGTTACTCCATTTCGAATCATATCCAGAAGCAGTGGTAGCTGAGTGAACCCTTCGAGAAGCCACCATAGATGATCACCTCGCAGCGCTTTATTCGGTCGTGGATCTGCTTCGCATTAGCCCCTCCAAAGTCGGATCGTGTCCCGGAGGGACAGATGCAATCTGCGCAAAACTTATGATATCCCGGTTTGAAGTTGTGCATTGATGGTAGAGTTTGGCTGTAGCCTAGCTGTGATTGACGATGTTGATAACTCAGGAAATGGAACACCGGCCTTCTTAAGGGCGGCCACCCGGTGTGCCATGATCTTCGACTCGTCCGCACGCAGCAGTGCTTCTAGGCAGGCCTGAACCTCTTTAACAACGGCGAGGCTTATTCTGAATGATGGTGTCCGGGTACTCCCCTTTTTTCAGACTCGATCGCTCATTTCAGAGCTGAGGCCGCCGTATTTCTCCACGACGTACTCTCGAACAACCGGGTCTAGCGTCTCCGGATTGAAGTGCCCGAGAAACTCATACGTACAGCGGTCAGGGGCCTTTGACGGACAGCCTTTGATGGATATGTATCGAAGGCAGAGCTGCTTGCCATTCAGGCGAGGTGCAGCCTGTGTCACCGCGATCGGGACTTGGCGCCGTGAAGCTTGGTGGGCATTAGGACGGTTGCTTCGGTATTGAGGTCGGTCTGATGTATCCTGTTGAGGCTCATGACTGTCTCTCTTACCACGTCGTATTCCTTGGTCACGACCTCGCGAGAGTTTCAACAGCATTCCATTGAGCTCAGCATCTTGCATACAAAATCGGCACGTGAGCTCAGACCGTGTCGACGTTCCTTGACTGATATCAAACTCCATAGCCCGTCGGCAGGCCCCGAGCACATTGCTGAACCAGAAGGCAATGGCCTTCACTTCGTCAGGGGACCACGGCGCATAGTCAGTCAGCTCTTCTGCAAATGACTTTGCCGAAGTAAGCAGACGTCGCGTCGGCGCATCAAAGAATTCTTCGGCGTACGTCCCGAGAATGCTGAGCGAGTTGCACAAGCTACTGTGGCTTGGATTCGTCGGCAAGCTTGGAAGTGCCACTTTTACCGAAAAATTTCTGAGGTTCACGGAGTTTGACCCGGCGTGTTCAAGCTTGGCACTGAGGTCGAAACGCTGAAAGTGAAGTACTGAAAGTCCACAAACGCCAAATTGAAAGTCGTACAGTCGACCCAGGATAGCAGGATGAGGTAGGAACTTGGTTGCATGGGACGACCTGACATACTCCACGAAAAGTGCAGGGGACTTACCTCTGTGTTCGCTAGCCGTAATTGCCTCGTGCACTGCCTGTTGTCCTTGAGAAGGTCGGAAGCTATGCCGGCGTTCTGCTGCATCCTCATAGCGCGTAACCACTGGGACTGAGTCTGAAATAGCGTGCAGGCGAGGTCGCTTCCGTTCTGGACCAAGCTGTTGCAGTTGTGATGCGTACGTCTCCAGTAGATCGGGGTAATTTGCGAGGACCGACATAATGCGCACCGGGGCTGATGGAGCGGTGCCATTTCTTGCTGTCGTGTCTGATATAGTCGGTCTCGCGTAGGTCTCGTCATCCGACTTACTGCAGGTCTCATCATGGTCATGGAGTTGGTTGCGCACAAAACTCGGATACTGAGTTTCCTCCGCCTGGTCTAACGTGTCGAGCAGCTCTGCCAGAGGAGCAGGGTCGGTAGTATCGTCTCTCGTATTTGTACCCGAGGTAGTTTCTTGACGCTCTTCATGCCTTGGTGGTGAGTGCACGGGTTCATCGCAGAAGTTGCTACCAAGGCGCACCGAAGGAGGAGGTACTTTTTCTCCGTCATGGTAATACCCAAAGTTCACCACATGCTCTATTGTGCACGTCTTATCCGACCCCGTACGTGGGCAGCGCCAGAGGATATTGTCAGACGGACGAGGAAGCGATGCGATTGGCACGATACCGGCTAGCAATTGGCGCACCGAACGAGTTGCAGTCGTTCCATTTTGACCCAAGAGGCGGTCAAGAATCAATCCATGAGCGCTGCTGGTATCGGCTCGTGCACGACGGGTGAGTTTGGCCTTGAAGAGCAGGATTGCGATGACTGGAGCAATCTCGTCGACAGTGGCGGCTGGCGACGAGGTGATCCCTGACATCGAACGGATCGACACAGTTGATCCCTTGTACTCGATGACCTGGCCGTATATCGGCCCACTTGGTCCCTGTAGAACCACCGCTCTCCAGAGGAGGTTCCCTGCACCGCCGGACGACGGCTCAGCCGACCACACCAGACGACGGAATGCGATGGAGCGAGGTAGCCAGGCCTCCCACTGCGGTTGCAAGTCGTCCTCATTTGATGTTGCAAGGGTGCGTACGCAAACCCGTTCGGGCTCAGAGTCGTCGAATATTTCGGCGTAGGTCGGCGCCGCTAGTTGACTGTTTGCTTCTTGGGGTACATCCTCAGGGAACAGTAGGGCGACTTGAGCGGGCATGATGGTCATGCAAGTAAAATTGTTTTTTTTTTGTTGGTTGATACTTGAACTCGAACTTGTAAATTTGAAAGTGAGGAGACTGTCCGTGCTGGTTGTACTGCGATGCGTTCTCACGTTGCTCCGGCGAGTGTACTTGAAGTTGATGTTGAGTCTCCACTTCCCGATCTCAGTTCACTCGCAGACGGTGACAAACCTGAGCATGTGGTGCTATAGCAGTATGCCGGCGCAGCTAGCCTTCCGGAAAAAACGTCTTTCCATCGTACCTCTACAAAAACACCATATAGTCGTCCAGTACGTGCTGGTACCGCACGGGCAGTCTCAGGAAAGCATGTTCACGTTCATACAGTCTGACAAATGCCGCTCGAAGAGCCAATTCTTCTTCAATTTCAGGCTCTTCAATTCTGGTAGCCTTGACTTCCTTGTCATTTTGCATAGCTTTAGCGCTAGAGTTTTCTGCCACGGTACGGTTTGTCCCTTGCTGGTTTCCAGTCTTCTTGAACTTCTTTTTATCCGGGAGAAACGTAGCGTCCTTAAAAAACGCCCCAGCAGCGTAATAGCAATCGTAAAGTCGACCTCCTTTCCTTCCAGTGCTCGCAATTTGTTGGAGAACCTTTAAGCAGTTGATAGGTAGAACATGAGACGCGCTGGGCATGTAAACTTCTGCCCCACACAACAGCCGCATGCAGAAGTAATAGCCCATCGAGAGCGATGCCGTGTCCGCTCAAGCCGCTGATGTCTTTGTCCAAAACTGAGGAAACAAGTGTTCTTCTCCATTCGATGCTGGAGACGTACTTGAAATGCTAAACTAGCTTCATCTAACTGAGCTGAATTAGGTAGTTCACTGCCCAAATATGCCTCTAGTTGAAGCAGAAGGTCATTTTTCTGCCTGCATCATCGAATGCAGCTGTCTTGTGGAGGAGACGGAATCCACAGGACTCCTCGGCAACCATTTTTTTTTTACCAAATCAATAGAAAAGATGATGAGCACCACATCATCCTCTTAAGGACAATATCTTCTCTCACAAACAATAACCCAACTTGAACGGGATACGTATATACATGCTTAGACAAGCGTTTATACAGTATGCACTTCCAGAAAACTCAACACACTCTGCTGACCAGTTATTCACGCGCTGGATGCCGCAGGCGAGTGAACCTCTTCTTCCATCATGTTGAGCTTGATTTGAACGCCAGAATGGGAAATCGGACCGAGAACAGCTTTGTTCGCCTCAGCGTCGAACCCAGGGATGTACCCCACAACACTCCAATCCGATACATCAGTATCTCCACCAGTACAAAGCAGCAGTCGGTGGTGAGACTTGACCACCTTGATCGAAGCTCTCGAAAGATAAGATGCGAATGTCGCTGCAGTCAGCTTCGTAGCCGCGTATTTTGTAGTTGTTTTGACCACGGCTCCCAACACGTCCTTCTCGTTCTCCTTCATAAAGGCCTCAGTCTGAGTAACCACTTTGGCCGCTGTCGCGCTCGCCCCCGCAATACCCTCGTTCAGTGCTGACTGAGTTTGAGAAACAGCTTTGGATGCAGTCGTACCTACTTCCGCCACACTCTTCGTAACGAACATTCGAGTTGCAGCAACGACGTCAGATGCCGATGTGCTCTGCACACTCTTCTTCACGGCGGTTGCAGAAGTATCTTCAGATACCGTCGTTCCTACCACGGATCCTTTACCCTTTTCGTAGTCGTTCTTGGTTTCTTCAGAGACGGGCATAGAATACAGTTTCACCAATGTATTCACCATGGACTTTTTGGGCAGCTTCGAGACGATCCCAACACAGCGCGTACCGTCTGAAAAATAAATTTTCACCAATTCAAACTGGTTCTTCCGATTTTTATCCTCGTCCAAGATGAAATCGAAGCCCTCACCAACCAACAAGGCCACCGCATTGACATAGTCTTCCGCAGTGATATTTCTCGCACGAAGACCCGATAACACTTGAGCCAAATCAGCTGGATGCTCCTCACTCGAGTAACGAGTTGCATGGATGATTGCATGGGCGATGGGGTACAACGACAAGTTCATCTCCGTCGAGATCGTGTTGAAGTTTCTCGCTCTAGTCAATTGCGACGGATGCATGTTGGCAACGATCTTGTAGATGGAAGCGACGGAAAGGTCAAACGTTCCCCCAACTTTGATGGTTTTATGCGATTGGATGTCGTAAGCCGTTCCGTATAACACTTCACCTCGACTTTCGCAACGCTGAGTTTCGTAAAATGCCTCCTCGTTCATGCCGGACAGGACAAAAGCATTCAGTAAGCCATCCTTGCTGTCTTTCTTTTCTTCAGAAACTGCTTTCCAGCGCTTCATCACTTGACTCATAATGCCATTCTTGTTGTCCTGCTCCTTCGTTTTCGAATCCATCCTCACGAGATTTTTACGGGAAGTTGCCTTCTTGTTCCAAGCCAAAGGGCGAAAAGTGTCCTCCGAGTTTTCACTATTAGAGCCTGAGGAGCTGGGCACTGGAACACCGGAGTGCTTGACCACAGGGATGTTGAGTTCAGTAAGCGCTTTTTCAAGGTCTCTGATGTCTTCTTTGTTTATGTCCTTGAACTTCCGGGCGTAACGCTCGAGCAAAAAATTTTGTTGCACCGTCGGGTTGTCCTGTATGTTGCGACTCCGATAAGACTGCTTGGATTGCTCATACTCGTAGAACTCAAAATATGCTGCTCGAAGAGCCAGCTCTTCTTTAATTTCAAGCAAGGTTTGCGCTTTGTCTGCCATAATGAATTCATCTCCAGCCGCATTGTTGTCTCCCTCATCCAAATCATTAATGCTCCTGAAGTTCTTTTTGTCCGGGAGAAACGTAGCGTCCTCCAAAAACGCCCCAGCAGCGTAATAGCAATCATACATGGATCCACCTTTCCTCCCTGTACTCGCAATTTGCTGGAGAACTTTCAAGCAGTTGATAGGTAGAACTTGAGACGCACTGGGCATGTAAACTTCTGCCCCGCACACCAACCGCACGCAGAAGTAATAGCCCATCGAGAGCGATGCCGTGTCCGCTTCATGGATGATCACACTCTCCGTGTTGCGCTTGGTTAGCTCGCTCAACAGTCTTGTGGTCGGCTGATCAAAGACAGAAATGTTCGTGATGGAGTGTTTGACGACGTGCTTGACACTCTTCCCGGCATCGCCAATAATACCCAGTGCATGTGATACCACGTCGTTGCGTTCTCCTTGAGGATTAAGATCTTCCTTGAAAATCTCACGTTTCGTCCACCGACTTTCACCAAGGCCCCAGACTAAACGCAGCGACGACGCGAGCATGAATTCTTGCCATGTCCACAGGCGACTGAGCCAACCATACAGCCCGTCAGTGCATTCACATACCAAATCATGGAACATCAATTCAGCGAGTGCAGCTGATACGTTTGGGGTGTCTTGCTTTCGAAACGCTTTGATTCGTTTGAGTAGGGAGCGGCAGATTGTATATGGCAGAAAAGCCACCACACGAGAGTTGCGGTAAATTGTTGGAATGTCGCTACACAAAGCCTTGGTGGTCACTTTATCTTGAATGAGCGAAAATTGGTCCATCCAGATCCAATTGTCTTTGGAAAGCTCTTCTAGCGTTTTGAGAACTGCGGTCACGTCCCATTCCACACCCAACTGGATGGGTTTTGTTTCTTTTCTGCCGTACACGTGGAAGAAATTTTTCTTCTCCGTTTCATGCCACGCATAGGTGATTGCAATGACGTTGCTGAATGGGATGCGCTCGGAGGCATAACGTACACGATACTTCTTCGAGCTCTCATCAACTCTCTCGAGTTTGAAAAGGTTGTCTTCGACATTCGCCTTGCAGTCATCGTTGTCGAGAGCAACCTGCTGCTTCTTATGGTCTTTCTTATATTTGCATAGACGTTCTTGGTCAGCAGGTGTCATGGCTGGTTGCTTGTAAACCCTCTTGATGGTCCTCAGCTCAGATCGAATGATAGGGTTCAGTAATTGGCTAACCTCCATAAGTTCAAAGGTGGTAGAGCCATCCAGCAAGGGTTCCAGCAAGCCATCTAGACTGTGACCAACACCAGCCAGTAAGCCCGGCTTGGACGACTTGATCTCTTTCCGCTGTGCCTCTGAAAGCTCAATAGGCCACTCGAAGAATTCCACCGGTGGATTTTTACCACAAGTCGATGGCTGATCCTGAGCTGGGTTGGGTTTCTTCTCTGACACTTCCAATTGCTCTCGCTTGGGCGTTGTGTCGCTCCCCACAAATCTCTTCATCGCGTACAGATAGTAGTTGGTTCGCCCTGAAGATGTCGACTCTCGAGTGCAAATTGTAGAATGACCTCAGTCTCAGTTTCACTAGAGCTGCGAATTCATCTCGAGAATGCCAGGATCATCCTCTCCACAGCGACGTCATGGTCAAGATCTTATTGATCCATCGATCGAGGAGGGCGACAGGCGAAAATGTGTTGGTCATGAGTATAAGCTCAAGAAAGATGGTTCCTATTTCGTTGAGCTAGAATTTTGAACGACAGGCGCAAATGTTAGACGTCACAAAACTCGGATAGCTCTGGATAAACCTACTGGACGGCGTCCAGTGGACGTACATCCTCTTGCAATATAAAACGATCCAGAGCCCAAGGTTTAGCTCAAACGAAACGAACAGGCTGTTACTCGTTGTGTCATACACTTTGACCCTTATTGGTCCTTCTGCCTGCATCCGTTGTACCCATCGACGTTCAGTACCTGGGCCAACCTCTTGTGGTCCCACATTTTGCTGTAGCTTAGCTGACGCATCTCGTTAAAATTTAACGAGATGCGTCAGCTCATTTAATGATCCATTACACTGTAGCTGCAACTTGTAGCCATAGATAGTTGCACAGATCCGCCTGCCTAGTTTGCCACACGAACGCGATCCAACTTCTGAACATCGATAGGTACACGGTCAAATTGACCCTTCTCTTTGAGCGACTCAATTTAGTCAGTGAATACGTTCTTACAGGATACTTCCAAGTGATGTCCACTACGATTTCGCAATCTCTACCACCCAACGCTGTAGATTATTGCGCGGAATCGTGTGCGCTTTCAGGCGGGTTTGCGACTTGTGCGCTGCTCTACAATGGCATACAGAAATTCAATCCCTACGCGAGCGCTGTTCTGCAGATAGTCTAGCGAATCCCAGCCTCTTCAATGTGAGGATTTCAGCAAGAAGAGCGTACTCTCTAATGTGTCCTATATCTCATACTGTGGAGTTCAGACGTCGAGCAAGTAACTTCGTCAGCTTCAAATTGCGGGCTGACATGAATACTGTTGATCTTGTGAGTCTAGATGTCTGCAGAAATTCTAACTGAACTTTGTAACTGAGGGACGGATCGGAATTGACAGTGTGACGTAGGCACCAGTCCCATTTAATGAGATGCACCCCTCTTGTACATTTTTCTAGCGTAGAAGACATAGTGCACATCATATTTTCTCAAGGAATTTGGCGGTAGTATCACACATTACAGCCCGAAGGAAAATATTTGCACCCATCGACTGAACTATCGTGTATAGAAGGGGTAGGGTTTTGCTACTACTACTAGTAGTAAATCAAAGATAAAACTTATCCTGTCCGGTTACAAAACTCACGCGAACCCCCACCCCTTGATGTGGGCAGCGTTGCTATCGTGTCCCGACCTACTTATCATGTGCGGTCAATGGACATTATACAGGGTATGTGCGATTTATCATGTCCAGAGTGGCGAGAGAAATGTCAGCAGAAATAGAGATCATGCGCTCATGTGAAAGAGACATTGCTATTTTTGTCGATATTTAGACTCACAAATCAGTCCTCAATGCGTATATCCAAACCAAGTAAAATTCGCTACGCTTCCAGCAATTGATGATGACGTGGCCACCTTCCCGTCAGCAATCAGATTGCTGGCATCTGCAGCCACTCGACGGCGTCGTGGCGTCCCATCATTGTCAGACACTTCCCCACCGTCCGTCACCCGCACGCGCTCTATCCTCTTCTTGTTCTTGTCAGGCACAACTTTAGTGTCCAGACCTTTCCGACCTGTCACCACGGTCCCAACGCTATAGTACACCATAGTAAGTAGCTCCAACGCTAGCGGGATGGAAGTGTAGAAGCGATCCATGACGATGAGTCGCATTGTATTAGGCTGCTCGTTTCCAAAAGACGCACGCAGATTGCGCACTACCGCCACAGGACCAGTTCTCTCTTCACGCAGTGATACGCCGTTTATTGCTCCTGCTTTACCTAAGTAAGCTTCAAGCCTGTACCATACAAGATAGCAGGAACACGTATCAGTACTAGACACGATAACAGAATTTAGTTGCCAAAACAAAAAACGAGCGTGTCAGTAGACACGCCCGTGTACCTACCGAATACAGTAAGCAGTGTAGTCGTCTTGCATTGCATGTGGTTGGCGGGCCTCGTATGGGCCTTCCATATAGGGAAAAGGCAGCCGAGTACGCGCTCCAAGCCAGCCAGACTGGGCCATGTTAGCGAGAATGACCGCGTTCTGCTTCTTACTATGATTCCCGACCGTCAAACCGGTAGCTCCAACAACGTCGGCAAGCAGTGTATCGTCAAAGGGTATGTCTGGAAGGTCCGAGTCGTCGTCATCTGGATACTCCTCACCGTCATCGCAAGCTCCACACTCCACGTCTTGTTCATTACTGAACCTGTCATCGTTCTCTCCCTCCGACTCTAGCGCAGCGTAGTCTGGCAACAAGCTACCACCCTTTGTGACGTTGATATCTGCTGATATAATACAGGTTAGAAATTGTTATTGTGTACACTACACTTGTATCGGACACGATATCAAACCTGTTGACGTGGGATTCTACAGACTCGAAGTCTTCAGCAGACTCTTCTGCGCTTGCAAAAGTGGAGTCGCTACCGCTATCACTGTTCGATATACGAGGTGATGTGGGGCGCATTCGTGTCTCCGTATCGTCGTCGGAAGCAACCTCTGCAAAGGCTGCATCCAAGTTGCGTTGCTCTTGCGTAAGGTTACCTGTAACCACAGCTAAACAAACACATCCGTGAAAACTAAGCCTCGAACATCACGTTATCAATAGCGCGCGTACCATTGCTTACCGGTGCTTGTGGCGTTGTGATACTGGACTGCACAATAGGAGAGAACGGCAGGGCTAACCGACGGTGTCCCTGTCCCGTAACCGATACAAGAAACATGTTAACATGTATCGTACTTGCTAAGTAGGAATGAAAATTATACTTTGGTCTTCGAAACCAGCCGACTCTTGTCCTCAGCGTCCCAGCTCGGTAGTGTAATTCGTTGAATGAGTCGATGCCAGGCGTTGTCCGACATCTAGAATATCCGGATTGTTAGTATTTGGACGCGTGACAACATAAACCACACGCATTACCGTCACTTCCACCACGAGTTGGGCTGTTTGAGGGCTGCTCTGTGGTCTTCTCTGCTTCCAAATCGGCTGCATAAACACAATAGTGGTCAGAACTCAGCACATTCAGCTCTAAACGCTGCATAATACCTTTGTCGAGCTCTACTAGATGCCGGCATTACGTCTGCTCGGTCTCGATCCCCTGCGGTCGCTTTGACGACCATCCTTCCTTGAGCATCTCCGACCACCGACGGCGAAGCCGGCATCTCTCTCTCTCTCCCCGCAAAATCTCGAATGACAGCCAACCGTCTGATCTGGCGTGCCGAAAACCTTTACGTTCTAATAGAGGTACTTGGCGGGCTTCCCGTTACCTCTCTCAGCTAATATTTTGAAAATACGTCCCATGTACACTTGCCCAGCTTTTCTGCACATGATCCCCAGTCTGCACACACATCACCTTCCCCTAGTTGACGGGAATTTTGTATGCATCCTTACAAAAACTAAGTCTAAATTCCTTATCCTGTATTAGACATGATAATAACCATTTCTCATCGTGGCTAATACAAGGCTTCGGGCTGGGGGGGTGGGGGGGGGGTAAAAATGGCGGCCAGTCGTATAACTTAACAGCCTCATGATGCTTCAGAGTCGAAGGCTGTTTTCTGATTCTTTTCGTGCTCCCATTGACGAAGGTACCTTCATCGTACACTCTGGAGCTTGAAGTCACACCGAGGAATAACAAATTTTGTATTCGATCGGCAAGAAGATATAAGCTATTTCCAAGAATCCATCGGCGATGATAACGACTCGTTATTTACGAGTCGTCTAGAATATAGACTCTAGATAGTCAAGAGAGCGTACATGACGCAGTAAATTTTGTCATTGCTGGTAAAAGCTCCGGGATCCAGTCAAATAAGTTTTGCTTCTTCGTCCGCATTATCTTCGGGAGCCTGTAGAGTAGTTTCGCGATCCGAATCTTTGCCAAGGTCAGTTGCTGCCTGCCAGTGTGGCATTTTGCTGAGATCGAGCCGAAATCACTTCCATCATGGGCTTAGCCCACACAAATTCACTGAACGCTTTGGATGTTCATCTATCTGCGAACATCTTTTTAAAGACATTAACATTTGTGATCAAGTCCAATGACGCAGAAAATACGACGAAACTCTGAAGTGCTTTAAGTGTCGCTACAGGATGCCGTTGAAGAATACAAATCTAATCTCGTTTCCTTAGACGTGATAGGGAGGTCGCCGAGCCTGCGGAAACATCTCCTAACGTTGAAGGACAGCGGGGTCCTGATATTGATGAAGGAGACACTGACATGCAATCGACCCCAAGTGAGGAGGACGTTGATATGGGACGTCATCTGGAAACGGTTTCAAACGTATTGAACGTTCTGAGCCTTCTTTCGCTGACACCAACCCCTTTGACGCTCTTGAAGAACTGGATTGTGAATTTGATACTTTTGAGCCAAATGTAACCAATGGACCTGTGTCTGGCATGCTCTTGATACCCCACCTAACTCCTTCTAATACTCTAAATGTGACCAATAAGTCACTACCGACCAAGAAACGCTTTACGCGTCGAGAGGCTTCTATTCGTGTTCAAGTTGGTGCTGATGAAGAAATTATAGCGTCGGCTAAAGCAACTGAACTCGAGATTCACGATGACCGTGTTTCTCAGAACATGGAACAACAGAAACCTGTTACTAAGATTTTGAAGGACTCCAAAAACATGGACAAAAATCATGGAGTCAATGGCCACGATGCCGACAGCATGGTCAACAGCGATATGCTGTGATCTGGCAAAGGACGGCAAAAGTACCGAAAAACTTGCAACGCTCCACCTGTTTAACCGTGTCTTGGTTACAGAGGGGGACCCAAGTCTTTCATTCAACAAGCGAGTTCTCGCCTCCAAACTGCCAATGGGTAAATCGCGAGAAACGTTTCTGCAGTTTCTAATGGTAAATATCGAAAAATAAAGCACCGAAACCAAGAACCAATGGACTACTCTGTGCTTACTGAGTGCTTTTGAATTGCTGATGCTCACCATGTGCCCGTTTCTCTCTGGATCAAACGAATGGACCTCCTGTCTGGTTGGTGAAGCAGATATGGGGATTATACGCGGTAAATGCAGCCTGCTCTCCGACGAAGCGCTTCTGGTGCTGCTCCGATCTCGTCTTGGTCACCAAGTGCTAAGGCAATTGTCTGAAAAGCTCCCAGACAGTTCGTTGCTGGCTGATATCATTACTTTGGAAAGCAGTGCACTTTCACAACAAGAACTGCCAATCATTGACTTAACGCCTATTGTGGGGGCGACCCAGCGATATTAATCTGATCGGGGCAATGAACAATTGGTTAATCGTGCAAAATATTGACCTAGAATGTGCACGGAGTGAAAGATGGAGGTCATTCTCTGATTTCCCAGAACCTTAAGTATTTTTTATATTTCTTGTATTCAAGTGACCCGATTTCGAGATGAAGCTCAAGCGGACCGTTTTAGCTACTTGATTCAACAGTGTTACGGCGGTCGTGTTTTTATATCAGACAAAAATGGTGTTTCTCATCGAACAACATTCCCACGAAGTGGAGGAGTAGCAACGATTCTTCATGACTCTTGCCCGGGTGTTGAGACTGCCGCAGTGGTGGAGTCGGCAACAATCCCCAACTGATATTTGCTGGTCCGATTGCAATGGGGTGAAACGCTTGCTACGTCCACAACATCTACGCACCTAACGATGCAGCGGCCAGAAAAAGGGTTTTCGAGCATCTCTAAGTGAAGTGAATTTTCAGGATGAACATGTGGTATGTGGAGATTTCAATCTGGCTGTAGACCCAACAGTGGATGCCATTTTAAATGAACCGCGTCCGGATTCTAGCAGGAAGATTTTACTCTCGTGGGTGGCTGAACTTAACGTTGTTGATGCTTGGAGACTACACCACCCAGATTCAAGAACGTACTCAGGCCCTATGCCTCGTCGAAACCGACTGGACAACGTTTTTTTCTTTGATGAATTGGTGTCGTCGAGCTACCAAACTGCATCGTACGAGACATGGGGCGGCAGTGATCATACAGCTCACCAAGTTGAACTTTCTTCCTGCCATCTGTTGGAATTCGTATTGATCTGGCCTGGAACAGTAAGGAGCTGTTGCTAGCGGTAAAGGGACCAGCGACAGCGGCGAGAAGACCAGCAACAGCGGAACCAACAGCAGTGTGTCCAGCTGGAGCGGCAACTGGGACGTTGGGGTAGCTACGGGTGAGAACGCTGGAGAAGATGAAGCACAGGCCGTACATGTAGCACCTGAAGGAACGACCTGAGCTCGTTGAGGTTGCTAGCAGAACAGAGAGGAACAACGCTAACAATCAATCTATCAGTCTTTCATTTCCTTCGAGGTGCACAAGCCAAGCTACTGGCCTAACCGATTCATTTCCCAACAAGGTTATGAGCCCAAGCCCTGGCTTTCCCGCCCAACGGAACGAGACTAAGATGTCCAAGCCGATGAAGTACATGTCAGAAGGCATCCCAAAGAACTGGGATGGGAAGGACTGGTAGACGTATAAGTGGGTCATGAGGACAGTGTTCAAGGAACAAGACTTGTTAAATATCGTAGACCGACAGCTGACGAAGTCAATGCTCTCCACTGAAGAGACTGAGGCTGACTTTGACAAGAAGCAGACAAAGATCTTGAGGATGATCGGTACATCAGTGCCACCAGAGATCTTACACCAAATCCGGACGGCGGAGGTCGGATCGGATATGTGGGACGCTCTGTGCGATATGTTCGAGAACAAAGTGAACAAGACAGTCAAGGTTCATACAATCCGTCGACTAGTGACAGAGTTGTGGAACACAAAACTTTTACCTGGTGGCGATGCAAACCTACACCTCTGTAAGATGTTCAACTTGCGCACTGAGCTGGTGAATACGCAGTTCACTCTCAAGGATGTCGACATGGTCGAAATGTTGCTCGAGAGTCTGCCTGAGCTAGCGGAGTTCGAGGCTTTGAAGTCGTCAGTTCGCTATGGAGCCGATACTAGTGTATACACACCCACCAAGGTCCGTGAACTCATACGAGCAGCAGCATCACGTCAGACTGAGTTTCACGGTAAGCGTGGGACTGGAACGGGGCAGAATATGAGTAAGAAAAGCGCTGGAAACAAAGCTGGTGCTAAAGGAAAGCCCGAAAATCAGCAACAGCAGAAGCTTACCCTTGGGTCCAAAGGATTTAAGGAGGGTAGGAAGTGTTACGCGTGTGGTAGTGGAAACCATATCAGAGCTAACTGCCCACAGAAGTCGAAGCAGAACGCCATCAGTGCAATGACCAGAAGCAGAAACAGCGAGGTCTCTGTACGCTTCGACGCACAAACGCGATCACCAAGATCCCACGTCATGACGAAGTATCCGGACAAGGAGTGGTGACTGGCGTGCTAGATGCGGAGCCCAACACGATTTTTAGTGTTGATTCAAGTGGTCAAGTTCTGGATGTGACAGAAAAAGAGTGCGAAGTTGTCGAGGACAGTACCGTTGGTTGGTGGTATTTTGATACGGCGTCCAACGCCCATGTGACCGGAAATCGTGCTCAGTACGTGAGTTTCACTGAAGATACAACAACCAGCCAAAGTGTGCACGGTGCCACACCGAACTCATCCAAGATTGCCGGAGTTGGAACTGTTGCTGTGAAAACGTGGGTGAATGGTGTGGAGAAAATGTTCCACATCGAAGATGTATGCTACGTCCCAGACGCGGAGTATGGGTTATTTTCACCTGGACTTGCATTTAAACAAGGATTTGATTTCAAACAAGAGCATGCGACAATGAACTTTCGAGTACTGCTAAGAGGCGAAGAGGTGGCAATCACTACACCGCATGACTCAACGTGGGGCTTCATTGCCGAGTTTACAGCGTCAAAGGAGCAGGCGGAGCGTTCAGACCCACCAATATGCAATTTCACTGCAGCTGAAGGTGTTGCTCCGTTGAAAACGTGGCATGAGAGACTAGGCCATACATGTCCTCAGTACCTGAAGACCATGGTTGATCAAGGACTCGTCAAAGGAATGATGCTTAGCCAAAGACAACAGAACCGGGCATGTGATGCCTGTCACGTTGGCAGAAGCGAGTACGTCGCAGGAAGAAGCTCAACCGCAAAACGCGAGTGCCAAATCAACTTGTATTCGCAGACCTACTGATACCAAGTGAGGGTAATGGTACTCGTTACGAGGCGGTCCTGATTATCATGGACGGACACTCAGGTAAACGCTCGCATCAAGGAGTACGTGGCCTGTGCGGAACGTCAAGCTCGACGTAGCCAGACTGACGGTGAAGCTGAGATCAAGTACCCTGTTCGACAAATTCTAACGGGCAAAGGCGGTGAATTCGTAAACTCGATGATAGCGAGCTGGTACGCGAGCAAAGGCATCGAGCACGTACAAGTGGGGTCGAATAGCTCTCAGCTGAACTTGTGTGAGCGCGCGCACCAGGCGATCGTGGAAATGACCAAGTCAATGATGCATCACGCAGATTTCCCGCGTTCATTGTGGCCTGAAGCCCTTCGAAACGCTATCTACGTGAAAAACCGGGTATACAACAAAGGCACGAACGCTATCCCATTCCAACAAATGTTTGGGAGCAAACCAGACATTCATCATATCAGGACGTTTGGGTACGTGCACGCCCCCGTGGCACCGGGGAGGCGCAAATATCACGGTAACGTCAATCTGGGTTTCGTGCTGGGCTATGCCGAAGATGTTGTTGGATGCAATGTATATTACCCCGGTGAACACGCTGCAAAGTTTTGCGAGTGTCCGAGGACGTCATGTATCGCGATCGTCATACTGTTGATTTGAATGAACCTGATCTGGAGTCGCTAGTTTTCACAAGAATCTCTGGAAATGTTATCTGTGGTACAAGTGACGATGAAGAAATGGGCACGGCTATAAGTGAGGGTGAACATGAATCTATTGCGCAGAGAAAGCGTATTCGAGCCTCCAGTAAGTAACGAGACCATGATGTTGGATAACACCCGTGAACTCGAAGAAGGCGCAAGACTTGAATCAAGTCTCGGCGAAGTGGACGACAATGCACTCTCTAGCACCAAGAGAGTGTATACGGAGACTGGCTGTGAAGATTTAGCTGGTTTAGCTGATGCTGGAGGAGTTGAAACCGAGTCCGTAGTTGGAGTACACGGATCTGTTCTGAGTGAGCAAGAAGATGCAGAGATCTACAGTGAAGCTGCCGAAGTTCACAGTGTTCATGATGACCCATGCTCAGGTAATGATCAGGACCAGGACTTCAACACAGAAATGGATGATACATTCACAGTAGCCACTGTATTTGCTCCGGTAAGTGAAATAAACTGCAGTATCATGGAGGGCATGGTGGCAGAGTATGACGGTGATCTGGGTGAGTCGAGCACTGGCCAAATGGAGTCGGAAACCGAAACCGGGGGCAAAACTCCAAGGCTGACAACTAAACGTATTCACCGCGATGAAACGCGCGCGCAGCAGCTAAAACGACACCAAAACGAACCCGCACTGGACCCAGAGAAGCGCACGAGCGTCGGCGACCGGGTTACCTGGACGACTACGTTGTGAACGCGTTGCAGAACACAAACCGATTTCTCGATGTAAATCACAAGCCTATTCGAGCAAGCGATCTGAAGATCCCACGCAACCATCGTGAAGCCATGCGATCCCAGTTTGCAGATTTCTGGAGACTTGCAGAATTGGAAGATATGGCAGCACTCAAGGCCAAGGGAGTCCTCAAAGAAATTCCTGGCTCGGAAATGTCCAAGGATGCTCGTGCCATTAACACAATGTGGGTCTACGCGCTAAAGTCCGACCACCAGGGGTACATTATCCGGTTTAAAGGACGGACTGTGGCGCTGGGTAACCACCAGAGGCCTGGAATTGATTTCCAAGAAACGTTTTATCCTGTAGCGAGAATGTCTTCGTTTCGGCTGTTACTGGTACTTGCCGCAGCGTTGAATTTGCTGGTATTCGGTGGAGAAAGCTTACCTGAACGCGTGGCTCAACATTCCTCAATATGTGAGATCTATACCAGGTTTTCCGTGTGATATCGATGGCCACGTGTATATGGTGATGCGAGCACTGTATGGACTAAGACAGTCTGGACGCGAATGGAATTCGGAGCTAAATCAGTGGATGCTGAATCGCGGATTCCAGAGATCGCTGACTGAACCATGCCTGTATTTCCTACTTGAAGCTGATACAATCGCCTACGTGCTTATTTACGTCGATGATATTCTCGTGGCAACTAACCATGAAGACTTCAAGGTGAAGCTCTTCAGCGATCTGAACGAAGTGTATGGAATCAAGGACCAGGGGCTTCTATCTCAGTACTTGGGAATTGAAGTCAGTCAGACAAGTACGCATATTACTATTCGACAAGAAAAGTATGCACGCGAGATACTACAGAAGTTCGGGTTCGATGGTGCGCATGCAGTTGGAAATCCCATGGAAACTAACGCTCGACTAGTACCTGTTCATGATGATGGAGAAAACGATACCAGTTTTCCCTATCGCGAGGCGATCGGAATGGTGATGTATCTGGCGACTAGCACCAGGCCGGATTTAGCATTTGTCGTGAGCCAGCTGAGCCGCTTCGTGGCAAAACCCTCAACGAAGCATCGATACCTGGTAGGGACAGTCGACTATGGAATTTCCTACGAAAGAGCGGAATATGTCGACGGTGACGTCGTGCTTAACGGTTATTGTGACAGCGACTGGGCCAATGATCAAGAATCTCGCAAGAGTACAGGGGATTCGCCTTCACGCTTGCCGGTGGCGCAGTTTCCTGGATGTCATGAAAGCAAAGCATCGTGGCGTTGTCGAATGCAGAGGCGGAATACATCGCAGCATGTGAAGCAACGATGGAGGCTATCGCAGAAAGCAACATCCTACAAGAGATTATACCGAAGAAAGCTGTAGAATTAAAGCTGGGCATCGACAATCAAGCAGCGCTCATAATGGCTACAAACCCGACTTATAGTCGGCGCACAAGGCACATCGAGCTGCGTTGGCACTTCGTGCGAGAGCAAGTGGAAAAGGGTGCCATCCATTTGCACAAGATCAAAGGAAATGTTAATCCAGCAGCCTTATTCACGAAACCTTTGGACAAAGTTCGGCTAACGACCCTGCTGCACTTGATCGGGATTGGCAGCCAGAAGAACCTACAGCTACCGTAGTAGTTCTCTTGGTGATCGAAGCTATGCTTCAAGAAGGGCGTGTTGGAATTCGTATTGATCTGGCCTGGAACAGTAAGGAGCTGTTGCTAGCGGTAAAGGGACCAGCGACAGCGGCGAGAAGACCAGCAACAGCGGAACCAACAGCAGTGTGTCCAGCTGGAGCGGCAACTGGGACGTTGGGGTAGCTACGGGTGAGAACGCTGGAGAAGATGAAGCACAGGCCGTACATGTAGCACCTGAAGGAACGACCTGAGCTCGTTGAGGTTGCTAGCAGAACAGAGAGGAACAACGCTAACAATCAATCTATCAGTCTTTCATTTCCTGCGAGGTGCACAAGTCAAGCTACTGGCCTAACCGATTCATTTCCCAACAGCATCATCCCTCGGGACCGGGATTTTGGTGTCTTCCGGTTAGTTTACTGCAGATACCACAGTTACGGGAGGATTTTCGCGAGGAAGCCAAGAAAATGCTTCTTGGTTTGCAGGTATCTAACAACCCTGGAATTGTATGGAAGTCATGGAAATGCCGTATGAAGAGTTATCTCAAGTTGTGCCAAAGTAGCCTGAAATCCGCTGCAAATTCGGAACTTAACCTCGCCCGACAGCAATTAGAAGAATGTGCGGATGTTGTTGCGAGAGAAGGAGATGACGGACAAGCATCCATTTGTTACTACTTTGCGAAGAAGAAGTATGTGGAATGTAAAGAAGAGTGGGTTAAATTCCGCAGTGGTGTTGGTTTTGAACAAGCAGTGACGGAATCCGAGCGAAGCTCATCTTTCTTCTCACCAACGCTACTCATCGGTAGCACTGTTGTTCAAAAAAGGAGATCGTGCTGAACCAGGGAACTTTCGTCCCATTTCTCTTATGCCGGTGGAAACTTAGATACTATCGAGAGTATTGACGAGTCGACTTAGACCTTTGATTTCCTCGTTGGCCCACCCAGATCAGAAAGGCTTCATCCCTGGGCGCTCAATTCACCATCAAGTAATGTTTCTTCGTGATTTACAGCATTTGATTACCAGGCGTGGAGATTCAGGCGTGGCAACATTTCTTGATTTCGCCAAGGCGTACGACAGAGTTAACCGAGACTACCTGTTCAAGGTGATGGAGAAACAAGGATTCGGAGAAGTATTTCTATCATGGATTCGCCTACTCTACAATGATTCAGTGTGTTTTTTGATGATCAATGGTTGGGCGCAAGACACCATTCGACCCTCGCGAGGAATGAAACAAGGGTACCCACTATCTCCTTTCCTCTTTTCACTAGCGCTTGAACCACTCGGCAATTTACTGCGAGCTAAACGTGAACTAGGTGTAGATGTGGACGAGAATTTATCTGTCCCTGTGGCCTTTTTTGCGGACGATACGGTGCTATTCTCGAAGAGAGTGGGTGGACTTAACACCTTCCTTCCTAACGTCGTCAGATACGACATATCTTTTTTGGTACGTCGTAAGTTACGACATAGACAGATTTATAATAGGAAATGGCTCAGACAAGTTGTTTTCTTATTTTAATCAAGTGGTTTTCAAGCAACCGAAATAATAAACTGCGAGAGGCTCTGTGACAAAGTTCACAATACGGGGGCAGGGATAAAAATCAGGATGGGCGAGGGAGGTCTTGCCAAGACCACTCATTCGAGATTTTGCTGGCTGGCCAACATGAGCACCACTCGCCGCGAGAAACACACCAACTCGGCCGCCCCAATCACACCAACACACGACATTGACTTTGGACACCTGTGGCGACAGCTGAAGGCTGCAGGATGGACATCAAAGCGGCCGACCGGAATCAAGACCGACTGGACGTACACGAGCCCGAAAAACGATGTGTTGATTGGTGAGCGTGCAGTAGTCGAATATGCCTTCCACTCTGGTTTACTGGTGGATGATGAGAACCATTCGGCGGAGGCTGGAGCAGAAGACGCTGATGACCATGTAGATGACGAACATCAACGAGAGGAAGGTGGTCGTGGAGGCGACGGCGGCGGGAGCGATGGTGAATTTGACGACGTCACCATTCGACCATCCCAAATAGACACTAGTGTTATGTTTTCGCAGAACACAGTTGACCAGTTATTTAGTGCAGACATCGATGTATCTGAAGCTGAGCTATCCCAGAATGCCGTAGCCAGAGCCTTTGATCTCTCACAGAGTGATTTTCACGCGGGCGAGGAGCAACATGAAGCAGCGACCAGTTTGCACTTGTTGTCGGAGGCGTCAGGGCTGGAGAGTGAGGAGGAGGGCAAAAGCGTTGTCACTTTCCTAACTGCTTCGTCACGGCGACACCAGGTCCCGGTAAAACCAAATACCGATGTGAACGTATTGCAGGACGGCGAGAACGACAGTGAGTACGAAGACTTTAGCTCTGGTGACGAGAGTGATGGTGCTGCTATCGCTGATGACGACCACGATTTCAGAGTCGACGAGTTTGGTGAGGATGGTGATGAATGCTCTGACAGTGATGCAGAGGAAATGGATCAAGCTTTCCTCGCGTCACTGCATGTTGGTGACAACGGTTTGAGCAAGGCAGCACTTCAAGAGCGTGAAAGAACTCTGCGAGAGATGGAGTGGGCTGCACCTTGAGCAGAGTTCGAGACGGATAAAATTCCGTACCCTGGCTTGGGTACCGAAGAGGCGAGGCCTGCAGGCGAACTGCTTGACGTGTGGCGGTCGCCACTCCTGACGTTCTTCTACTTCGTGCCGAAATCTCTTTGGGTCTCTATAACCACCGAGACCAACCGTTACAACTTACAGCAACTGGATAAACGAGCGGAACAGATGGCTGCGCATCAGTCCAGGCGCCAGCGAGAGATCGCCGTTCAAATTGCTCGTCGCTTGAGGGCAGCTCAAGCCTATGGAACACACGAGATCCTTCATGTAATTGGACTTCTCATCGCCCGGATGTTATGCCCCCAGAAGAGGCGCTTTGCTGCGCATTGGACCATGGTCGAGGACGGCGCCATACCTGCCGGACTCTTTGGGCGGTACATGAGTCGTGACCGCTGCAGCAACATTCTGCGCGACCTCCATTTTGTTGACAATACTGTAGACCACGGTCGCGACAAGCTGTGGAAGCTGCGTCCTGTAGCAGACAAGATCCAGGAACGATTCTTGTTAGGATGGTCTCTTCCAGCCATATTCTCATTTGATGAAGGCGTACTTCCTGTCACGTCGAGGCGAAACCCCACTCGGATGTTCATGTCCGACAAGCCGCACCGCTACGGCTCTAATTTTTTTATGCTGTGTGACGCAAAGACAGCGTACTGCCACAGGTAATTATTTGTATGTCATAACATACGCCTTCCAAACACACTAACAGCTCTGTATGTTGTAACTAATGTAGATTTGAAGTTTATGTGGGCAAACGTGATGGTGTTGATAATGGAGTGGACTTCAAGACGGGAGAAGCTGCCGTAGTCCGTAACCTGTCGGCTGCTTTCACTGATACATCGCGCCACGACTGGCATGCGGTCGTGGTTGACAGGTTTTATTCTTCGGTACTTCTTGCTGTGGAGCTGCTAAAGATGAACGCGTACGTGGTAGGAACGGTCCAGACCAACCGTTTGGGATTCAACAAAGCCATTCAGTCTAAACACAAGACGCGTCCAGCAAGTATCCCCCGGGGATCATTCCTATTCTCGCGCTCACTAGCGGTCCCAACCTTGATCTCGTGCATTTGGTGGGATCGGAAGCCTGTGTACTACTTGTGCACTGGCTCCTCGATGAGCATGTCGACAATCAATCGTAAGGTCAAGCGTGTGGGCCCGTTACAACTGGGATGCCCTCAGTCTGTGCATGACTACCAGAACTGGATGAGCGGAGTTGATCGTCATGACCAACTCCGTCTCCAGAGTTACTCTTTGCAAATGTCTACCCGTTTCACGAAGTACTACAAAGGGCTATTCTTGGGGTTCTTGGATCTCGCGTTGGTGAATGCGTTCCTAAGCCACAAAGAGGCGGTGAAGATTAAGGGCACGATAGCCATGCCAAGGGCTGAGTGGTTTGCTGTACTCCAGAACCAACTCTTGCAGCTCAAGCCTGAGGACTTCGCTGGGGTCCAGGTTACGCCACCCGCATCCAGGCAGAGACGGCGGACACCAGTTCGGTTGACGCATGCGCTTGAGCAGGCTGAAGACTGGGTCACCGTCAGCGGCGTCCAGAAGCTCCGCCAAAGGTCGTGCAAGGTCTGTGCGCTCTTGCGGACGCAAAGGAAGAAGTCCTTCGCGACAACTTTCTTTTGCGAACGGTGCTCTATCGACGACGCAAAGTGTTGGCTCTGCAATAAGATCCGTCGAGACTTCAACGGTGTCCCGAAGACCTGCTTCGAGATCTGGCACGAAGACTTCGGGGCCGGACAGAATATTCCAGCCAACCTTGGGAAGCGCGTGGCGCTGCGCCGGCCGGGCCAGAACGCAGGAAAGCGTAAGAAAACCCGGCGGGAACTGGAGCTTCGCCGCGAGGAAGTAAGGGGTGGCGACGACGGCGACAATGAAGACAGCGGCGATGAAGGGTCTAGGCTGTGTGTCATATGATGAGTGGTTAGCGTCGTGGGATTGAATGCAAAGTTTGTTGAGTCGACGTACCTTCTTTTGGTCGATTTGTGAAATGAGTTGCGTGGAAGTCCATGTCTCTGATCAGCTGTCGACTACAATAAGAGTTAGTTACGACATCGAGCCACCATTGCTCTATCACAATGCGGTATGAGTTACGACATTGATCGGAAAACCTGTTGATAATTTATCCATCGTCCCGCAAGCCAAACAGATGGCTCTTACAAATATCTAGTGACTTGTTATGGCGTATCTTACGACATGCGCTTAGTCGTCTGAGGCAAGTACCGTTCGGAAAGAAGGTGTTAAAGAACAATTACGGCTGGTTGATATTTACTGAGATGGTTCGGGTGCAATGCTCAATCCAGCAAAAAGCGTGATCATGAGCCTGAATAAACACAAAACAGCTCCAGTCCTGATGCCACTTCGGTCGCTCAAGAAAGGGGAATCAGTCAAATACCTTGGTATTCCATTTGGAAACTTAGACACATCTACACAACTGGCTACTCAACTGGACGAAAAACTAATGACTCGGCTTCGCTTATGGAAAGGAAGAGCTCGGACGCTCATGGGACGGCGTCTCATAGTTCAGGCGGTGATATTATCCTTACTTTGGTATTTTAGGACTGCGGTGAATATTCCGGTTCGCGTTCTCAATCGTTGGCAGAGCACAGTGACTAGGTACATCCTGTACAACCGCGTGGGTTCAGGACCTGGTGGGATAAATATTGTCAAGAAAGGCCTTGCCACTCAGCGGCAAGAGAATGATGGCATTGGAATTCCTATCCTGGCACTAAGCATCCGTCGACAGCGATTTACGCTTCTCCAACAGCTTATCCAAGTTCTAAGCAATCACACAGATGAGTGTGAAGAAGTATGGTACTGGCCAATTGCTGCACTATTACAGCGTCGTTGTGGAAGTTACTCACGAAGATGGACTGGGGAATTTTTGCTTCAGAATCCGCCAAAACCACCAGGATGGAGACAAGCGTTGCTTCCGCTCTGGTGGCGGAAAGTTCTCCTCGACTGGAAACGAGTAAAATGGCCGGATCGCATCTCCGTACAAGCTTACACGAGCAAAAGTTATCCAACGAGCTCTATATTTCCCAAAATGGTGGAATACTTCAATTGAGTTTCCGGTTTCGCACCCGCAAGGTCTACCACCAACTCGATTGGGCAAAGGAAATGTGACGTTCAGGCAACTATGCCGAGGGATCTCAGCTATGAAAAAGTTTTGCCTGGCAGATTTCCTAAGTGACGACTTCAGGTGGCCGACGGCTTTTGAATTCTTTTGTGAGATTCATGATGGTCTACAACCAACAATGCCTCGGGTCCGTGCGACGGACATATTCGCGTTGTATCACCAACTATCCCAGATATTTGATCGAGTGCTGCCTGACCCAACGGTTGGAGAAATACGATCCTCTACTCGAGACATTTTCCACCGGTTTTTGGCGTTGAGTCCGGGAAAGGAACGCGTTTCTTTCCTAACTTGAAGCGAGATGATTGGAACGATGTGCTCTGCTTGACTATGTCGGTGAACCCTCACCCGCTGAAGGAGCTTGGATGCCCCCAAGCCCGGATTCACAAGATATTATCGGAATATGTATCGCTGCGACGCTGTCTTCTCCCTGTTGTCCATGATGTGGTGCTCCGAATGTTTTTTGGAGATCTCATACTTGGTTCACGGCTATATTTCTTGAAAACGCTTAACCCTACTGTCCAGCAATGCGTTAGAGAATCATGCACAGCGATAGAAACTGTTGAACACTGCTTTTTATCGTGTCCAGCTCTAGAAGAGATGTGGTGATCTCTTTGGGTTCTGTGGCATTAGATTGGCGGCTACTACTATTTCCGAAACCGAGCGATCTTAAGCTGGAATGGAGACAGAGGCACAAGACTCTCCTTGTTCTCTGGCGAGTTCATACTGCAATTGTTTTTCACGCAACGTGGAGACTCCGAAATGATATACACTTTCGTGAAACGCGAGTTGAGAGACCAAGCACACAAGCGGTGCTAAGTTCCTTCGCAGCCATTGTCAATTCATCTACTCTCATGCGGAAAAGATTGGTGTTGATGAGGCCGTAGTCGTCGAAGTCCTTCGACAACTTGGATTGGAGCCAGTGACTGCTGAAATTTTACCTCCTCCTGAACATCGAATTTGGATTCCTCGTACGTAAGATCCAGTGATTTCTAGTTTTGATATCTTAAGTCTTAGTTAGCAAAACGAGAAGTCCGATATCTGTTATTCAACTAATTTCTTCTTCTTCCTTAGACGTGATAGATAAAGCATATAACAAGTTATCTGTACTCTATGTTTTTAACATTAGATCAACTGTAGTTTGTTACGTGTAGACGGATACCAACCTTTCCAACATGTCTAATATGTACATTAAATTCTTGACGTATGTTATGGGCGTCACAGCGAATCGATGACATGATGCTATTTCCGATTTTCAAGCGACAGGTGGACATTACGTTACGATGTGATTGGTTATACTATGGGTTATAAGCGAAAGGGACTTTGGGACGCGGCCGCACCCGTGCGACGTCTGTGGAAGATTGTGGATAAACCTTCGCCTGACTGTAAAGGGGCCCAAAGGACCAGAAGTGTACTTCAGATTGTGCACAACTCTGAAGGTCAACTACACTCTGTCTGGTCACCGGACTTTCCCCGACGATGAGTGCCTAAGTTCTGGCGGAAAGTCTCTCAGAAGAACGTATCTCTGAGAGACCTCATCCCGTTACCGTCCAGCGCGACGATGGATGGTTCAAGGATTCACAATATATACCCGCAGAGACCAAGTATCGCGCGCCGGACGCCGCGCACCCGCGCAACCCTCAAGATCTTCATGTACGTTGTAGCATTGGTGCTCCGTACTCTGGTTTCGTACTCAAGACTCTGGTATCTCTAACTCTGAGTGACTAAGACTCTGAAAAGCAAGTGATATCAGACTCTGAAAACCAGGATACCAGACTCTGAAACCACCGAAGATCCAAGACCATACTGAGACCAAGTGAACCCAAGTTCAAGTCACGCATTCAAGTGATTACTGACCTGCACATCCCCCGTAATGACGTCTCTACCTGTTAACCCATCGAGATCGGCTGCACAGACTGCATACTGAGATCAAGTCAAGACATTTTATACATACAAGAGCCAAGTATACCTGACATATGAAGACTGACTGCTGAAAGGACGCAAAAGATGACAAGCAGAAGAGAGATACCAGAAAGATATGATAGTTATGAGGAAGATAAACGATAAACAGAGTTCAATTTGCCGTGTAACCCAGAAATCATTGTATTTCTGTTTGCAAGGCCACGCCAAGCATCGCTGCCGTGTGATCTCTCGCCTATTCAATCCCCTTAGGCGGAGATCAGGTAACGTAGCGACCTGAAAGGACCCGCCTATTCCATATCCTAGTTGGGTCGTTTGTTTTGTCTCTAGCGGTAGCCCATTTCATATTGCTCGTTTGGACAGGCTCTGGAAACTAGACAGTCGTTTTCAGAGTGCAAGGTAGACTGTTATATATAGCCGATTGTATTGGTTTATATTTTCCCTCTATACTAGGGGGTGGTGCGCGAACGTAAAGGGATACCAGACAGACCAGGTGTCTGGTAGCAAGTCCCTAGTTGACCTGGAGAACTAGCCCACCGTTCAAGGGCCTAGAAAGAATAAGAACGGCTGTATATATTTGTATATTTTCGAACTCTGAATATTGGTTGTTTATCTCTGAAAGTCAGGTATCTCGGTTCTAGATTTGTGATATTCAGACACCGATTTCAGACTTTCTCTGGTATATTAACCTCTTTTCGATCGCCGACTTCCTGGAAACCATCTTGGTTCCCAGAGATCCCGACTCCCGAACGCTCCTGGAAGGATTTCCTGAATACCGACACCAGACTCCAAGGGAACCCCAACTTTTCTTCATAACACATTCTCAGACTCCGGCGAGGGTCATATTTCCGAAGACAACGAACCCACGAGGATACCGCAAGGTACCACACGCCAACCTACCGTTGTACGACTCTGAAAACCCCTTTTCAGTAGTCGCATAACTAGGGTTCACTATACGCCCCTGCTCCGCGACCAAAGTTTCACCGACTTCGCGACATCGATTTTGACAATTAACCTTTCAAGTGTAAAATATTGTCCAGTGCGCCAACTCGTTTATATCGTACTCAATATGTCGGATGAAAACAGATCCGTGTCAACGTTCAGGCTTCGAGTAAGTAACTTCGTCAGCTTCAACTATCTGACAATTGCGGGATATACCTTTCGTCTTGTGCGTCTCGACTTTCAGTTTGAACTGCGGGAGTCGACCAGCAAGGTACTACAGTATATATTTTTATATTCAATGAAGTCTAAAAAGATATACAGTAACGGATTTTACCGTATACAAGCCCCGTAGGAAATAAAAGCCCGGTCCCAAAATTAGCTTACATCAGAAAGTATAAAGTATACTTTATCAAATACAACCCCGGTCTTCAAATAAATTTCCATAATTATATTTAAGCCCGTACTATTATTAAATTTTAGCTACCTCGTCCTCGAAACAATCCAGACATACCAATCTGTTCACATTGCAATTTTCACCATGGCAACAAGGCGGACCGGGATTTTACTCTCCAGGGAGAAAGTGTGCTGGACTGGGTCAACACTTCTGGAGGAGGGATTCCAAGTCGTGCTGTTGCTCAGTTTGGTGCGCAAGGGTGGAAACTAGACCCTGCTACAGTTTGGCGTTGGTGGCGTAAGCGTGACGAAATTTGGGCGGCACAACCCCACCAAACGAGGCTAGCCGGTGGAGGCCGCAAAAAGGCGTTGGGAGAGTTTGAAGACTTGCTTCTCGAATCGATCGTTTTTCGGAGGTTAAAGAAAGAGAAAGTGACAAGAGAATGGATTGCTATTCAGGCACTACAAATCTACGCTGAAGTCGATAACTCGATGATCCGATCTTTTCAGGCCTCGTCTCACTGGGTGAGCAGCTTCATGAAATGCAACGACCTGTCCCTCCGACGTCGGACCAACCTTACTACTCTGAGTGACGATCAAGTGGTTGACCGAGCCATTGCATACATGAGATTTCTATCAGACAAGAAGAGCTCTTTCAATTTTGCCAACACTGTTCTTATGGACGAGACAGCCGTCTACTTCGAAGATGCTCGCGAGCAAACTGTTGAAGTACGCGGAAGTCGCCATGTTGTCGTGCGATCAACTGGATTTGCCTTGATGCGTGTAACGGCCGTTCTTGCTGTCACGGCTACGGGCGTGAAGCTCCCCCCGCTAGTGATCTGGAAGCATAAGAAAGGATCGAGCGACAAGGACCTACCAATGTCGCGTACCAACCTAAAGCATGGGTTGACTCGGAGCTTTTCATTAACTGGATTGATACGGTGTTTCCTACGGTGCTTCAAGCGGTAAAGGGCTTGTTTGGGACAGCATGAGTGCTCACATATCCAAAGCTGTGAAAGCAAAGTGCTCTAAACGGAACATTGGTCTGTGCGTGATTCCTGGAGGCCTCACCGCTTACCTTCAAGCAGGGGATATCGGTATTTACAAGCAGTTCAAGGACATTCTTTGTGCATTGATTGACGACTGGAAAAACTCCGATCATGTGGAATACACGACAGCTGGGAATCCGAGGCCCCCAAACGCTGAGGTGGTAACTCAGTGGGTCCACCAAGCGTGAAAAGAGAAAGACCAGTCGGTCATTGACAATTCTATCGCTAGCGCGGTTCTCCCCCATTCCTGATGAGTGGTTTATATGGCGACACGATGTATATGGGCACAAATTTCAGCAGCACTGGAATGAAGGTGAAGAAGAGAAAAAAGAAGAGAACGATGAGGATTTCGAAGTCCACGCTGAACTAAGTATCGCTTTGGATGACATTGGAATTATTGATGATTAGCGCGGGGAGGCGGAGGGGTGGGTGGTGTATGCACTTGAGCGGAGCGAGGCACATTTTGTATTCGACTGCATATTAATCTTTGAAATATATATACTCTGTCGAACTTCTGGTTATAAGCCCTCACCCATTTAAAAGCCCCCTCGCTAAAACCGATCAGATTCGAGGGGGCATTAATAAATAGAAGGCCGGGTACTATTCGGTAAAATCCGTTAGTGTATCTTTTTATTGAAATATGATGTGCACCACATCATTGTCTTCTACGCTAGAAAAATGTACAAGAGGTATACAATGGTGCATCTCATTAAATGGTACGTCACACTGTCAATTCCGATCCGCCCCTCAGTTACAAAGTTCAGTTAGAATTTCTGCAGACATCTAGACTCACAAGATCAACAGTATTCATGTCAGCCCGCAATTTGAAGCTGACGAAGTTACTTGCTCGACGTCTGAACTCCACAGTATGAGATATAGGACACATTAGAGAGTACGCTCTTCTTGCTGAAATCCTCACATTGAAGAGGCCGGGATTCGCTAGACTATCTGCAGAACAGCGCTCGCGTAGGGATTGAATTTCTGTATGCCATTGTAGAGCAGCGCACAAGTCGCAAACCCGCCTGAAAGCGCACACGATTCCGCGCAATAATCTACAGCGTTGGGTGGTAGAGATTGCGAAATCGTAGTGGACATCACTTGGAAGTATCCTGTAAGAACGTATTCACTGACTAAATTGAGTCGCTCAAAGAGAAGGGTCAATTTGACCGTGTACCTATCGATGTTCAGAAGTTGGATCGCGTTCGTGTGGCAAACTAGGCAGGCGGATCTGTGCAACTATCTATGGCTACAAGTTGCAGCTACAGTGTATTAAATGAGCTGACGCAGAAATGTGGGACCACAAGAGGTTGGCCCAGGTACTGAACGTCGATGGGTACAACGGATGCAGGCAGAAGGACCAATAAGGGTCAAAGTGTATGACACAACGAGTAACAGCCTGTTCGTTTCGTTTGAGCTAAACCTTGGGCTCTGGATCGTTTTATATTGCAAGAGGATGTACGTCCACTGGACGCCGTCCAGTAGGTTTATCCAGAGCTATCCGAGTTTTGTGACGTCTAACATTTGCGCCTGTCGTTCAAAATTCTAGCTCAACGAAATAGGAACCATCTTTCTTGAGCTTATACTCATGACCAACACATTTTCGCCTGTCGCCCTCCTCGATCGATGGATCAATAAGATCTTGACCATGACGTCGCTGTGGAGAGGATGATCCTGGCATTCTCGAGATGAATTCGCAGCTCTAGTGAAACTGAGACTGAGGTCATTCTACAATTTGCACTCGAGAGTCGACATCTTCAGGGCGAACCAACTACTATCTGTACGCGATGAAGAGATTTGTGGGGAGCGACACAACGCCCAAGCGAGAGCAATTGGAAGTGTCAGAGAAGAAACCCAACCCAGCTCAGGATCAGCCATCGACTTGTGGTAAAAATCCACCGGTGGAATTCTTCGAGTGGCCTATTGAGCTTTCAGAGGCACAGCGGAAAGAGATCAAGTCGTCCAAGCCGGGCTTACTGGCTGGTGTTGGTCACAGTCTAGATGGCTTGCTGGAACCCTTGCTGGATGGCTCTACCACCTTTGAACTTATGGAGGTTAGCCAATTACTGAACCCTATCATTCGATCTGAGCTGAGGACCATCAAGAGGGTTTACAAGCAACCAGCCATGACACCTGCTGACCAAGAACGTCTATGCAAATATAAGAAAGACCATAAGAAGCAGCAGGTTGCTCTCGACAACGATGACTGCAAGGCGAATGTCGAAGACAACCTTTTCAAACTCGAGAGAGTTGATGAGAGCTCGAAGAAGTATCGTGTACGTTATGCCTCCGAGCGCATCCCATTCAGCAACGTCATTGCAATCACCTATGCGTGGCATGAAACGGAGAAGAAAAATTTCTTCCACGTGTACGGCAGAAAAGAAACAAAACCCATCCAGTTGGGTGTGGAATGGGACGTGACCGCAGTTCTCAAAACGCTAGAAGAGCTTTCCAAAGACAATTGGATCTGGATGGACCAATTTTCGCTCATTCAAGATAAAGTGACCACCAAGGCTTTGTGTAGCGACATTCCAACAATTTACCGCAACTCTCGTGTGGTGGCTTTTCTGCCATATACAATCTGCCGCTCCCTACTCAAACGAATCAAAGCGTTTCGAAAGCAAGACACCCCAAACGTATCAGCTGCACTCGCTGAATTGATGTTCCATGATTTGGTATGTGAATGCACTGACGGGCTGTATGGTTGGCTCAGTCGCCTGTGGACATGGCAAGAATTCATGCTCGCGTCGTCGCTGCGTTTAGTCTGGGGCCTTGGTGAAAGTCGGTGGACGAAACGTGAGATTTTCAAGGAAGATCTTAATCCTCAAGGAGAACGCAACGACGTGGTATCACATGCACTGGGTATTATTGGCGATGCCGGGAAGAGTGTCAAGCACGTCGTCAAACACTCCATCACGAACATTTCTGTCTTTGATCAGCCGACCACAAGACTGTTGAGCGAGCTAACCAAGCGCAACACGGAGAGTGTGATCATCCATGAAGCGGACACGGCATCGCTCTCGATGGGCTATTACTTCTGCGTGCGGTTGGTGTGCGGGGCAGAAGTTTACATGCCCAGTGCGTCTCAAGTTCTACCTATCAACTGCTTGAAAGTTCTCCAGCAAATTGCGAGTACAGGGAGGAAAGGTGGATCCATGTATGATTGCTATTACGCTGCTGGGGCGTTTTTGGAGGACGCTACGTTTCTCCCGGACAAAAAGAACTTCAGGAGCATTAATGATTTGGATGAGGGAGACAACAATGCGGCTGGAGATGAATTCATTATGGCAGACAAAGCGCAAACCTTGCTTGAAATTAAAGAAGAGCTGGCTCTTCGAGCAGCATATTTTGAGTTCTACGAGTATGAGCAATCCAAGCAGTCTTATCGGAGTCGCAACATACAGGACAACCCGACGGTGCAACAAAATTTTTTGCTCGAGCGTTACGCCCGGAAGTTCAAGGACATAAACAAAGAAGACATCAGAGACCTTGAAAAAGCGCTTACTGAACTCAACATCCCTGTGGTCAAGCACTGCGGTGTTCCTGTGCCCAGCTCCTCGGGCTCTAAAAGTGAAAACTCGAAGGACACTTTTCGCCCTTTGGCTTGGAACAAGAAGGCAACTTCCCGTAAAAATCTCGTGAGGATGGATTCGAAAACGAAGGAGCTGGACAACAAGAAGGGCATTTTGATGAAGCGTTTGATAGCAGTTTCTGAAGAAAAGAAAGACAGCAAGGATGGCTTACTGAATGCTTTTGTCCTATCCGGCATGAACGAGGAGGCATTTTACGAAACTCAGCGCTGCGAAAGTCGAGGTGAAGTGTTATACGGGACGGCTCACGACATCCAATCGCATAAAACCATCAAAGTTGGGGGAACGTTTGACCTTTGCTTTGCTTCCATCTACAAGATCGTTGCCAACATGCATCCGTCGCAATTGACTAGAGCGAGAAACTTCAACACGATCCCGACGGAGATGAACTTGTCGTTGTACCCCATCGCCCATGCGATCATCCATGCAACTTGTTACTCGAGTGAGGAGCATCCAGCTCATTTGGCTCAAGTGTTATCGGGTCTTCGTGCGAAAAAAATCACTGCGGAAGACTATGTCAATGCGGTGGCCTTGTTGGTTGGTGAGGGCTTCGATTTCATCTTGGACGAGGATAAAAATCGGGAAAACCAGTTTGAATTGGTGAAAATTTATTTTTCAGACGGAACGCGCTGTGTTGGGATCGTCTCGAAGCTGCCCAAAAAGAGGAAACCGCGTTCTACGCCCGACTCTGAAAAAGCCAAGAGCGACAACGAAAAGGGTAAAGGATCCGTGGAAAGCACGACGGTATCCGAAGATACTCCTGCAAACCCAACGAAGAAGAGCGTGCAGGGCACATCGGCAGTTGCTGCAACTCGAATGTTCGTTAAGAAGAGTGTGGCGGAAGTAGGTACGACTGCATCCAAAGCTGTTTCTCAGACTCAGTCAGCACTGAACGAGGGTATCGCGGGGGCGAGCGCGACAGCGGCCAAAGTGGTTACTCAGACTGAGGCCTTTATGAAAGAGAACGAGAAGGACGTGTTGGGAGCCGTGGTCAAAACAACTACAAAATACGCGGCTACGAAGCTGACAGCGGCGGCATTCGCATCTTATCTTTCGAGAGCTTCGATCAAGGTGGTCAAGTCTCACCACCGACTGCTGCTTTGTACTGGTGGAGATACTGATGTATCGGATTGGAGTGTTGTGGGGTACATCCCTGGGTTCGACGCTGAGGCGAACAAAGCTGTTCTCGGTCCGATTTCCCATTTTGGCGTTCAAATCAAGCTCAACACGATGGAAGAAGAGGTTCGCTCGCCTGCGGCATCCAGCGCGTGAATAACTGGTCAGCAGAGTGTGTTGAGTTTTCTGGAAGTGCATACTGTATAAACGCTTGTCTAAGCATGCATATACGTATCCCGTTCAAGTTGGGTTATTTTTTTGTGAGAGAAGATATTGTCCTTAAGAGGATGATGTGGTGCTCATCATCTTTTCTATTGATTTGGTAAAAAAAAATGGTTGCCCAGGAGTCCTGTGGATTCCGTCTCCTCCCCAAGACAGCTGCATTCGATGATGCAGGCAGAGAAAATGATCTTCTGCTTCAACTAGAGGCATATTTGGGCAGTGAACGAACTAATTCAGCACAGTTAGGTGAAGCAAGCTTAGCATTTTGAGTAGCGTCTCGAGCGAGACACTTAATCAACCTACAGCTTGTCGTGTACGATATCGATATCAGCAAATCTTTTGTGTCGATCGGTGTTCCGGTTGAGTTACAGAACTTTTGACGGAACAATTCAGTAACGGGAAAGCGAATTCGAGCAACAACGCTTTAAGAATCATTCATCAGAATCATTCCAGAACGGATCAAAGCACCACCAAATTGGTGACCAATGTAGCGATGACCAACGCTGCAGGCCTCAGTGCAACCGCCCCCTCGTTCCGAACGAGTCGTTCGCTTCAAGGAATCCTTGAGTCGTTGGGTACATAATATTGGGATCACGCCGCCATCGCGCCAAGGATATTCTGCAGAAGAATTTGAAGATACTTTGCATGTAAAAACTGCCCTAACGTCCGCAGAAGAATCGGCTGCCGGCGGAATTGAGATCATTCCTCTATTTGCACTCACGAGTTGATATCATCCAATCCCAGCAACTACTTTCCGACGATGAGCCGATGTGAATGGAGCGAAGAGAAGGGCGATGATACAGCTCTGGATCCGTCACTAACTCGTGATGAAATTGACAAGGTAAAACTGTTCGACTGGATGGAGCTCTTGCCTGCACAGCTTACAATGATCAACCCGGCTTCACCGAACCTCCTGTCAAAAGCAGGCAGCATTCTCGATAATTTGCGACCTGGCAAGAACATTATTGAGTTGAAGGAGTTTAGTCAATTTCTGAACCCCACCATCCTGCCCGAACTAAAGGCCATCAAGCGGGTCCTCATGCAACCAGCAGTGACATCCGCAGATCAATTCCGCTTGCGCTATTACAAGGCTAAGTATGAGCTGAACGCTCGCGAAAACCCTGACAACATGACGAATGTTGACGACAAAGTTTTCAAACTTGATTACAATGAGAACTTGAACAGTTGTCGTGTGCGCTACGCCTCCGAACAGGTACCATACAAGAAGGTCATCGCGATCACGTACGCGTGGCATGAAACCCAGAAGAAACAACACTTCAAAGTGCTTCGTGAAATCGGAGAACCTCTCACGTTGGAGTTGGGTGTTGAATGGGACGTGAAAGAAGTTCTCAAGACGCTAGCAGAGCTTTCCGAAGACAAGGATACTTGGATCTGGATGGACCAGTTTTCGCTCGTTCAAGATACAGTGACTACCACGGCTTTGTGTAGAGATATTCCAACAATTTACCGTAACGCACGGGTGGTAGCTTTCCTGCCGTACAAAGTCTGCAGTCATCTACTCACACGCATCGACGCGTTTCGAAAGCAAGACACTCCAAACGTATCGGCTGCACTCGCTGAAGTGATGCTGCATGATTTGGTCTGTGAATGCACTGACGGGCTGTATGGTTGGCTCAGTCGCCTGTGGACATGGCAAGAGTTGATGCTCGCGTCGTCGTTGCGTTTAGTCTGGGGCCTTGGCGAAAGTCAGTGGAGTAAACGCGAGATTTTCAACGAAGAGCAGCGTCCATCGAATGGAGAAGAACATTTGTTTCCTCGATTTTGGAAAAGACATCAGCGGCTTGAGCCCGAGCAAGAAGGAGAAGAAAAAGCAAACGTGCTGTCTCGAGCGTTGAATCGTATCAAAAGCTCAGGGAAGGAGATCAAACGCATCGTCAATCGCTTTACGAGCATTTCAATCTGTGAACAGCCGACCACAAGGCTGTTGAACGAATTAATTAAGCGCAACACTAAGAGTGTGATCATCCATGAAGCGGACACGGCATCGCTCTCGATGGGCTATTACTTCTGCATGCGGCTGTTGTGTGGGGCAGAAGTTTACATGCCCAGCGCGTCTCATGTTCTACCTATCAACTGCTTAAAGGTTCTCCAACAAATTGCGAGCACTGGAAGAAAAGGAGGTCGACTTTACGATTGCTATTACGCTGCTGGGGCGTTTTTTAAGGACGCTACGTTTCTCCCGGATAAAAAGAAGTTCAAGAAGACTGGAAACCAGCAAGGGACAAACCGTACCGTGGCAGAAAACTCTAGCGCTAAAGCTATGCAAAATGACAAGGAAGTCAAGGCTACCAGAATTGAAGAGCCTGAAATTGAAGAAGAATTGGCTCTTCGAGCGGCATTTGTCAGACTGTATGAACGTGAACATGCTTTCCTGAGACTGCCCTTGCGGTACCAGCGCGTACTGGACGACCGTAAAGCTCTTTACCAAGAATATACCGATCTGTACACCAAGTACAACAAGAAAAGTCCGGAATTAAAGGGAGGAGACAACGAGGATTTTCGACAAGCTTTTGCTGATGTCTACCACAACGTTCACAATACTGTGTTGGTGAAGCATTCCGGTGTTCCAGTGCCCAATGCAACAGTTCCAAAAGCCTCAGACTGCGTGGAAGACTTCCACCCACTATCTTGGAATCGAACAACCATTTCTCGCGATATCCTCAAACGATTGAACTCGTCCTCGGAAGACCAGAACGGGAAGGAGAGATGTCAGAATCTATTGAAAATGCGCCAAAAAGTTGCTTCTGACGAGAAGAAAGACAGCGAAGCCGGGTTTCTCAATGCCTTTGTCCTGTCCGGCATGAACGAGGAGGCATTTTACGAAACTCAGCGCTGCGAAAGTCGAGGTGAAGTGTTATACGGAACGGCTTACGACATCAAATCGTTTAAACCGATTCAAGTTGGTGGAATGGTGGATGTATGCTTCGCTTCCATCTACAAGATCATTACCAACATGCATCCGTCGCAATTGGCCAGGGCGAGAAACTTCAACACAATCCCGACGGAGATGAACTTGTCGTTGTACCCCATCGCTCATGCCATTATCCACGCGTCTTGTTACTCGAATCAGGAGTATCCAGCTCATCTGGCTCACATTGTTTCTGCTCTAGGCGCCAAAAGAACCACTGCGGAAGACTATGTCAATGCGGTAGCCTTGTTGGTTGGTGAGGGTTTCGATTTCATCTTGGACGAGGATAAAAATCGGGAAAACCAGTTTGAATTGGTGAAAATTTCTTTTTCAGACGGAACGCGCTGTGTTGGGATCGTCTCGAAGCTGCTGAAATATTCCATGGCGAATACATTGGTGAAAAAATCGGTCTCCACTTCAGGTGTTGAAGTAAGAAAGACTGGTAGAAAGCGAGCGGCAGTGAAGAACTTCTTCGCGACGGGGAAAAAGTTAATACGGGAGAAAGCAACGGCATCTGAAGTAGTTGCTGCAACTCGACAGTTCGTCAAGGAGAGCGTGGTGGAGCCGACGAAACAGTATGCAACTGAGAAACTACTGACGGCGGTTGCGTCTTCTCTTGCGAGGGCTTCGATCAAGGTGGTCAAGTCTCACCACCGACTGCTGCTTTGTACTGGTGGAGATACTGATGTATCGGATTGGAGTGTTGTGGGGTACATCCCTGGATTCGAAGCTGAGGCGAATAAAGCTGTGCTCGGCCCCATTTCCCATTCTGGCGTTCAAATCAAACTCAACACGGTGGGAGGTGACAGCTCTGATGTATCTCCCGCCGCGTGTAGTGCGTGAATTACAGATGAAAGTAAATAAACATGTATTGAGTTTTATCCTATTGGATGCAGTTTTTGAGACACTGGTGAACCTTTCGATTGTGAACAACATGACAATCGTCAAAGACTTTGGAGCGCTGTTGGCCAGTACTAAAGAAATTGAGAGTGGAGAGAATTTTGACCCAATAGTTTGAATCACTCATGAGCAGTTTGTAGAAGGCCCGCTGACAAAGTCCATGCGCAGGCAAATGGATGAGCGTATAATGAGCGTATTATCGTTGCCAATATCGTGAAGGAAAACAGTCGTGGTGGCTTTCTTAGTGCCTTGGGCTTTGCAGGGATGAAAGAGAAGGCATATTGTGCAATTGGCCTGCGAGATAATATAGGTTTTGGCGGAACGGCATATAACACCAAGGCATTCGAACGCATCAACGCGTACAGGCAAAGGGTCCCACGACCCGTGTGGAATTGCTGAATCAGGTGCTACAACAGCTCCTAGAGTTACCGACGTTCGAGAAGGTCGGTCAAAAGAACGATTTCTGGGCCAACTCAATCATGCTGACACCAGCGAAATTGCTTTAGGCTCAATTTCTCATGCCAACGTTCCAATCCCTCGAGTTCCGGTGGAAGGTGACCCAGTTGAAGGTGACGAATAAATGAAAGTAGGAGGTTTTCTTTGAAAAGCGCATGGGGGTTGACACTACTCACTTCGCTTCCTGTGGATGCTGCCATTTCCTATGGGCTACTAGCAGCACGCCAACCATGCTCGGAATATTTATATTTTCTTTGTTCAACGACGTGATCGGATGAGGAAATAAGATCAACCGCTGACCAAATAGAGCAAATGATATCAAACACTCAGGGCATTGGTCGTTGAATTGTTTAGCTTCAATTCCATTGTTGCAGGCCTTCGTCTGTGTTTACACACATTATTGTTTTATCCTCAAAAGCCAAGACTTAAACGATTCATCGTTGGCTTTGAGATGATTATTTTAGTCTTGGACATTGTACCCTGAGTTGTGGCTTAGGATTACTCAAGCGTCAATCTTGTAGGTGTCCGCTAATCAAGGTATCAAAGGAATATTGTTCGTACTGACGATTTCTATTGATAAATACACTACTAGCTCAAATTCAAGGCCAAGTTAACCACGGGGCCATATTCTCAACACACACTACAACCACATTGCGACTGCAGTTGAACCGCTGTTTCTCTTTCACTTTCGTTAGTGCACTCGCTCAGAGTTATCCAAAGATTCTATAAGCAGGTTAAATTGTTTCTAAAGCAATAATGTTACAACTACTCATTGGCGCCTTGTGCCGACGGCAACAGGTCCTTATCGCATAATCTTAACCTAAAAGAATTATTTGTAGTGATATTTTTTTCCCAGATTATTCCACACATCTCATTCGCCGAATCTTCTTTACCGTACCACGATATCGGCATCTGATGCTCTTCAAGCTCCACACAATTGAATCAGGCCTGAACCTCGTCAATATGCTTCCCACTATGCACCGTCTGGACGGTGGCCGCAATGCCGTCTCCAACTCACCACTCGACCTCAGTGCATCGCTCTCTCGTAAAGAAAAACGTACTAAAAAACGCGGTGAAAAGCGCTCCAAACGGCCGTCCAAGTCAACTTCCTCCTCTGATTCCCCCGAAGCTTCATCCACCACCCCCAAACCTCCCGTTATCATTGCAACTTCGCAGCAAAGTCGATTCCACACTGTGACATTCGACGAGTTCGGCAAGAATGTTTTACTCAACCAATTCACGTTGGCTATCGGAACTCCATCCTCTGATGAAAATTCAGATCCTACTGGAGTAATTGAATTGCTGAGAGATACGCAATTGAAGCTCAACTACGGAACTCGCTATGGGTTGGTGGGACCCAATGGTATTGGCAAGTCGACACTGCTCACTGCTTTAGCGGATGGATTGGTGGAAGGACTTCCGGCTTCTCTCAAGATTTTGTACGTAAACCAATTGGACACGTCGTCATTGACAGCAGAAACTGCACAGCAATCTGTACTGCGTACAGTTTTGAGTGCCGATACGAGGGTTTGTGAATTGCAGTTCAAAATTAATTTCCTGCAAAAAGTGCTATTGGGACCATCAAATGATAGAGACAAGAAGTTTGCGTCGTACAAGGCCGAATTACTGCATACGCTACTAGCGATTCAAGTGATGGAGGCAGAACAAGCTCAAGAAGCGGCTAGTAAAATAGCTATCAAGAGAAGTGGAATGAGAGGAAAAGATGCGAGGCTCAGACTGTTGGAAGCCGAACACAAGACGGCAGAATTACGACAGAAGCTGGGATTTACGTTGTCAGGTGATGAGGAGCACGAAAGTGTGACTATTGCGAAGGAGACGGATATTTTGCGTGAAATTCACCTGAAGATGGAGCAATTCCAGCAGGAGTTGAAGATACTGGACGAAGCGTCAATGGAAGCTCGAGCTCGAAGGATTCTAGCGAGTATGGGGGTTAATTCAGACAAGCAAGACGCTTCCTTGTCGTCGTTGAGTGGTGGTTGGCAAGTCCGGATTCTGTTGGCTCGTGTGCTGTTTATGGAACCAGACTTCTTGCTGCTGGACGAACCGACGAATCACTTGGATATGCCGTCAATTCTGTGGCTGAAGAACTACCTTCTCACTCTCGACGGTGTTCTTGGGACTCCAGTAACGCTTATAGTTGTATCGCATGACCGGTTCTTCTTGAATGCAGTGACGGAAGAGACCATCTTCTTTCGTGGATACGACAAAACACTAGCTTACTATGAAGGCACGTACGATTCGTTCGAGTTGGCTATGGCTCGGAAGCGGCAGTTCAACGCTCGCTTGCAGACGAAACTGGATAAAAAGACGGAGCAGATGACTGCGATGGTGTCCAAGATCAACCAGCAAGCATCCCGGTCGAAGGATGATAAAAAGATGCAAGTTGCAGCTTCAAAGAAGAAGAAAATGGACCGAATCGGCAACGAACGGAGTGCGAAAGGCACTCGCTTCAAATTGAATCGAGATCGTGCTGGATATTTTCTTACGGAACGAGATCAGGCTGAAGACCAAGCTAAGTACGACGTCACTGAAGGAGGCAGTTCAACATGGCGGATCTTCTCTAACAGTCCTCCTCAGATCCGGAATCTCACCAAGCTTGACGACACGACTATGATTTCGATGGAGAACGTGTCTTTCCAGTACGATTCTTCTTCCATTGGTACTGACAAGCCAAAGATGCCTCTGGTACTGGACAAGCTCAATCTCACCATCAATTACGGAGACAAGGTGGTGCTTGTGGGGCGTAACGGTGCTGGTAAAACGACGTTCATGAAGCTGTTAAACAAAGGGTTGGAGCCAAAACAAGGGAAGGTGAACTACTTCCACGGGGCAAGAATTGCGTCACTCATGCAGCATAACGTGGAGGACCTTAAACGTCAGGAATGGTCTCAAAGCCTTACGCCAATTGAACTACTGGAGACACGACTACAAACGGATGATGGAGCACAATCCACGGACTTTGGAGTTGGACCAGGAGCGGCCAACCATGGGAAGATAAGGGCACACTTAAGTAGTTTTGGAATTACTGGTGATACTGCCGTAGCAGTCCCGTTGAATGCTCTATCGGGTGGACAATTGGTGCGTGTGGGACTGGCTTCAGCCACTTTCCCGTATCCCCCGCACGTGTTGCTGCTTGATGAACCGACGAACCATTTGGACATGAACACAATTCAGTTATTGGGTGAGGCGCTGCGAAGATATCAAGGAGCAGTCGTGTTGATTTCCCACGATCTGCATTTTCTGGATATTCTCACCAATGGAAGCCAGCGCGGTAGTGAAGACGAGGGTGATGATGAAGAGGATCAAGTTTATGGGCGTGTTCGGGTGTTTGAGGTGAGTAAGAAGAAAGGAGTGGTATCTCTCTTGCCACTTGACGGAGTGGAGGCTTATCAAAACAAGGAAGAAAGCCGCATGGCGTCTCTGGGACGCATCTAGCCATATCAACCGGCCAATGTGGCAATAGTGATGTTGATATAGTAATATATCCATTTGATTCTGAAAAGTTTAACGCGAGAATCAGCAATGTCTACAGTTGTTGGTCGTTCTTTTGTAAGTATATTCTCCAAAAGAAGAGCTTGAAACTTGAGAGATTCTTAACAAGGCGCTTCTACTGAAATGACAATAGGTAGTCATTTCTTAAGCTTCCTACTACCGAAACGTCGTTTGAAGAAGAAGAAAATCATCAATCCAAAGTACTTTTGCTACATGAAGAAATTCTTTGGGATTTTGCTGACCCAATTCGGATATTTTTCCGTCCAGGCATCCGTTAGCTTTTCCCACAGCTTATATTCGCCCGAGGTAAACCCATCGATTTTCCTGTTGCTTGCCTTGTGTAGCTGGAGTAGAGTGAAAACTCGGTCAGGATCGATGCCTTTTTCCATGAGTTTCTGCACCGAATTGTCCAGGTTCACTGGCAACGCCTTGAGTTTCAGTTTAGTCGCGAGTATCTTGTCCTTGAGCCAGCTGGTCGCTCCACTGGTCCGCTTCTTTAAAAAAATCGTCAGTGGTGCTCTCTCCTCTACGCCACCAGAAATCTTATCAACTGCGCTTGGATCTTCTCGCAATAGCCGCTCACTGTTGACACCCCTATCGGTTCCGTCAACCTCTTCAGTACCAGTTTCCTGCAGTGTGTTAAATGCTGAAGTATCATCAGCACTAACAAGCAGGATGAGAACAGTCAGAAAAAGGAGTGTGGAGGCACGCATGCTCTAGTGGTTGTCCTTGAATGTCGTTTTGCTGTGCAAATTACGTTATGGAAACTGTAGCTTACAGACTCTACGGACTTTTGGGCCCACTCGGCCTGACAATGGCACGTCATCTCTAGAGATTCTCTACGAATTGTGCAGTGCGTGTACAGATAAGGGTAAAACCAGTTTATCTGCCGTACAACCAGATCCCACGATAGCAAGCCTGCTACTACGTACTACGTATGATTTGACTACGTAACTTCTTGACTCGCATTCGTCACGAACCTCGTGATTCTTCCTTCTAACCCTGATTGCGTGACGAGTATTACCAAAACGTGTAGGCAAACAATCTGTGAATAATTATGATTCATCCTGCAACATACATGTATGTATGGTGTGGTTGCGCTGTTCATGGTTACTGAAATCCTACTCACTGCGTTACAAATACGTCGCTTTTTTAACTCGCATTCGTCACGAACCTTGTCTTCCTTCTAACTCTGATTGCGTGCCAATCCTGCCAAAAGGAGCAATCTGTGAATACCTATTCTTCTTACAATAACATTTTAGACTGCTATTGTAAGGGCTCTGGAGCATTACTGAACAACTCTAAAGCGTGATCATGAGTTTGAACAAGCATCTACGACCACCTACACTTCAGCCACTTCGATCTTTGCGAGACGGAGAAACTGCCCGGTACTTTGGAATTCCGTTTGGAAATGACTATCCTGGCGAACGAATTAGAGCGCAAGATAACTTCAAGGATCCAGCTGTGAAAGGGCAGAGCTCGTACACTACTTGGGCGGAGACTTATTGTACAGGCCATCGTTTTCTCGATGATCTGGTATTTTTCGACGACAGTCGCGATCCCGGTACGGTTTTTGACTCGTTGGCAGAGGATACTCAATCGTTGTGTTTTGTACAACAAGATTGGCAGCGAACTTGGTAAAGAGAGACCTTGCAATAAGGCTACAAGATGCTGACGGTCTTGGAATGCCAATAATTTGGAATACCATCAGACGCCAACAATTTCGATTGCTACAACAAGTCGTACAGCTTTTGAGGGTCACGCTCGGAGTGCAGGAGAAACAGTGTGGTGTCGTCCGTTGATGGTCGTGCTGGGAAAACGATATGGGGCCATTCTGGAGGCCAGGATCAAGTGATTTCTTGTTTCAGGACCCTGGAGGGCAACGATGTTACCTGCTAGCTATTGCTAGAATGGAACCGATTACAATGGCCAGACCGAAAATCCCTATCAACTAGTCGACTTCAAGTCGTGCAAGACGCTCTTTACAGTCCAATTTGGTGGAACAAGTATCAAGTGGCAAAGTCAATGCCACTGGGAACAGAGTTCTAGCAACGGCAAACAAGTATTGTATCGCGGATTTTCTGGATAATGATCGTCAGTGGCTAAGCTGAAGTATATATCCCAGAAGAATCCCGATGCTGCACTATTGTTGGAGAAGAATTCTGGACTGGGGAAAGCTCAAGCTGGGAACACCAACCCCGCGCACATCCGTGCCAACAGCTACAATGTAAGTTCGTTCGTACTTTAAAGCGAACCCGACCACGACACGTGGTCTTTCCTCGACTAGTTGATCGCTATTAGTGTCACTTTTCGTTAGCATGGGTGCACTCAGTGTTATTATATTGTACAGCGAAGCATATCACAATAAGGTATGATGACATTGTTCTTGGACGTCGGATAAACATTATCAATTAATTGTTCTCAAACCCAGTCCCATAAATACGCCTTCTTCTTCTCCTCATTGAAGAAAACCACTTTTGCATGACACTTGACCTCCTGGATCCTTCCTCTCTCATTCTACCCCCAAAGGGTGATCGTCATGATAAACGACTGCTACAGACCCCCAAAGCTCGACTGCAACGTATCGGCCGCTCAATTTCGGACTCCACCGGGACGGGATTCGTCTACGGCACCATGTTCGGATCAGTTCTGGCTCTAGTGGAAGGGATACGAGCAGCTCCGAAGCAACAGCGACTATTAGGCGCGTTGCATCACGCTAAGGTGCTCGTGCCAGAGACGGCAGGTCGAATCGCATTGGTTACGTGTTTTTTTCGAGTGGCGGCGTTCGGAATGGAAGAAATTCGAGACAAGAGAGATATGTGGAATACACTGGCGGCTGCACCTGCAGCAGGAGCGATTGTGAAGGTTCGATACGGCCCCAAGGCAGCATTAAACAGTGCCTTTGTGTTCGGAAGCTTTGCAGCAGTGGTGGTAGCGTGTAATTGGGTCGAAGCAAAGGTGATGCACGAGAAGTCTTCACCTGATGAAGTCCTGGAGGAAATCGCATTTGCAGAGGAATTCGAGTGAAAGGAATATACAATGTGCAATTTTGAGGAGTACGATTCTATAAAAGTGGGTCCAACCTCCGAAGACGACCGTCTACCTTGATTTAGCGTCTGAGGACAGCTTGATCGCATTTAAAACGCGTCAAAAATACCATCACGTTGTCTTCTATCTTCTACAAGCAGCAACTCAACGCAGCAAAGGTATTTGGCCGATGAGGGATTCCAAACGTGCCATTGTCACGGCTGGTGATCTTCGTTATTCTAGCAGTTCCGCCACAAAGAATCCCTCGGGAGACAATGCCCCAGCAACTCACCGACCGTTTATTCGGAAAACGTCATTCCGTTCGAGCAAAGCAAGTTTAAGCCGTCGATACTACGGGTGGAAGAACGAGCACATGTATTTGGGAAGATACTCCATTGAGAAACTGTTTGCGTTTGAAGACTACCAGCGGAAAGTCACTCTTCTCCGGGTATTCACTGTTATAGCGTTGACTCCATTGCCAGCTTTGATCATCGTGTTGATTCTGGCTGCTATTCCCCTTGAAAGTCCTTTATTACCTGCTACTTCGAACATTGCTTACTTCATCCAGTCATGGCTCTCTTTCAGTGTGGTAACATTTGGAATGCTGCTGTATATCAGGTGTGCGTTGGCATTACCAGAAAATATTTACTCCCACAAAGAATGTGCACTAATTGCCCTGTTGATTTCCGGTGCGAATGAGCTGATAATGTTCATTTTGTCCGTCCTATGGCGCTTTCCTGTCCCTCTTCGAGATATGCTCGGGACTCCTACGTACCTAATTTTCTTCGTTTTTTTTCACGTGGTAATTCTTCGCACGAAACTCCGACATTACTACGATAGAATCCGGAGTTATACACCTCTGTATATCACACAACTCGGAATCTTCTTCATTTTCGAAGGAATTGCGATTTTGTTCAAGCTTTCACCCATTTGGACAAAAGTTGGGATAGCCGTCGCTTTTCCTTTGGTCCGAACCACCCTGAAACATGCAATTATCAAGTTTTCACACTCTTTAGAAGACATCAGCACCGAAGTTTCTCTTTGTGTAGTGGAAGTATTTGGGTCTCTTTTCCAGAACGTGTGCTTGCAAACTTCACGCTCTCTGTTAATTGCTGGCCTTATTATGCTTCTCGACATTATTCAAGCCATCGTGGAGGTAAAAATGTACATGGATCATCGATTTGTAGTCGACGGGAAGCACTGCGTACAGACTGCGGTGAAAGTCATTAAAAGCGCTCTATTTCCAGGGGAAATGAATGCTGACCGGCGGAATTCGAGCAGTGATAAGCACACTTTTGCCAAATTACCGTGTCCAGGAGTTTCCCTCACGATAGCAGCCTCAGATATTTTCTCTCAACCTAAAAACGCTGCAAAATCAGCTCCAAAACGCCACAGATCGTCAAAAATCGCGTGTTTAGCTTCAGGATCCAGTACATTAGACCTTGGTGTGATTCAACTTGGAGTTTTGGATCAGGAAGTACTGGACAGAGATCCTAAAAATTCTCAAAATCCTGAGAAAACCCCAGGAAAAACACGTCGCTCCTCGATTGATGACGTCGAAATACCTCATCGCCATCATGTGAAACTATTGACACAGACTCTCCAGCTCATGTACGCATCGGAAGTGCTTGTTTTCGCGGAATATGCCGAGTTCGCGAGTGCATTTATCTACGGACTATACACACTTATCCTGTTTCACTATCCTTACGCCAATTACAGTCTATGCTTTATTGGACTCTCCGAAAGTGAATTTTGGGGATCAGTTCTGAATTGCGTCGTCTACACGGTTTTAGAAGGCTTCACCTTAATCACCTTCTTCGTAAGTGTGCGAAGGAAATTTGGCATTTCACCCCTCTATCAGCTCGCATTCGTGCTGGAGAAGTACTGGATGAGTGTCCAAGGGAAAATTACCACTAGTCTGGTACTCGTATTCATTCTACACACCGTTCATCAAGGTATAGTCCAGATTCATTACACTTCATTTTATTGCTGGTCTCACTTTGATTTGGCGCAGGAACTGATCTTTCACTGCAATTCAACTGGAAACATCTTTTAGAGGGCCACAACCACTAAAACAGGGGGTTTAGATAACAAAACTTTACAAGATTTCTGGGCGTTAGATTTATTTTTGCGCTGCGTCTTCAGCACCTTAGTAAACGGATAGGGATGTTATCCAAAGCTCGTACTTCGAATTAGTGTGCCATTGTCAGAGTCATTCATCAATTTACGACTTCTAGCAACAATGTCGGACGGAGATAACGACTCGTGGACGTGCACCACTTGCACCTTGAAGAATGAGCTTATCGTCGAAGTCTGCGCTGCATGTGGAGCAACCAGTCCGTTAGTTCTTCAAAGTTATGAGGTCGAAGAGCAAGCGCGTGCAGAAGGAGAAGGAAGATCGCAACGGTCAAGCATCGTGTCACACAGCTCCGGTAACGCTACGCCCCGCGGTGAGGACGAAATGGATCCATGGACGCAAGCGGAATGTGAATGGGCTCACGTGGAAGCCCATCAAGATTCGCACTCGAGGAAGTAGCAGTTCATGAACTCGTTCTTGGGCTAACTTTTTAGGTGAAACGCTTATGAATTCAATACGAAAAACGTTTACTGCATTTTCCACTACACCAAATACTGTTTGTCTTCTTCCTCGTGTTCGAAACAGCCTGAAGTCGCCACATTCGAGTACCAAGCTCCAGCCGAACGTTGAATTCTTGCGAGTTCCGTAGGTAGAGCAGTATACTCGTCGATATCTCCAGTTCTCTCTGTAAAATTCACAAAGTAAAGTCCACGACGTCCAGCATAACTTGTCCACTCGAAGTCATCCATGAATCCCCAAACAGTATATCCAATAATCGGGATATCCTCTTCATAGATAGCCTTGTGAACCTGTTCCAGATGTGTACGCAGGTACCACAATTGGTCTGGATTGTTGATCGTCTCATTACCGCACCACCCGTTCTCTGTCAGTAAAATCTCTGCACTGGTATCGTGTTTGTGCATGAACCGGATCAATTGAAGGTATCCTGGAGGGTAACCCGAGTCGGATTCGCAGCTATTCGGATCCATAAGGCTTCCATAAGCATGACGAGCTCCATCAGGGTTCCGTGAATCATCCACTCCAAGATCAGAAGCCCAACCAAGCGTCAAACTGGAACAATTCGTTTCCGATCGCTCCGAATCGCAGTCGGTAGTCGCGTACGAAGCGTAGTAGTTGAGCATTAGTAGATCATACGAGCCATTCACTTGTTTGCGCTGTTCCTCCGTGAAATTGGGAAGTCGATCTCCAATCCGTTCACGCATGACTTGAGGGTAGTCTCCAGTCGTTAACGGGCTTAGGAACCAACCTAAGTGGAACTGGTTCTTACGTTCAGCAGCAGCGATATCTTCACTAAATGATTCGTTCAACGGTACTCCCCAGTCCGAGTTGATAACGATGCTGATACGTGCTGAGCTCTTGACAGTCCCAACATCACGCAATTCGTGGAACTTCTCCACTGCTGCCGCATGTGAAAGCAACACATTGTGAGCCACTTCATACGCGTTGGCGGTGGAGTTTCCGAGCTTCGGAGGACCGTAGCCAAACGCAAACCCAGTCAAGATAAACGACGCTGGCTCATTGAACGTCGTCCAGTACTCCACGTCCTGTCCGAATTCTTGGAAGAGAAGTGTAGCGTAGTCCACAAAGTGGTCGACCATGGCTGAATTGAGCCATCCAGGAGGATCAAAAGCTGACTGGAGCGTAGCTGGAAGATCCCAATGATACAAAGTCATAACCGGTTGGATTCCGCTCGCCAGTAACTCGTCGATTAACGAATGATAGAAGGCTAAACCTTCCGGGTTGCCTTGCATCCGCTGCGTCGTCTCGTTCCACGACATAGCACGTCCCCAAGAGATGGAGAAGCGGAACGTGTCGTAGCCGTCCGTTTTCATTAGAGCGATGTCGCTGGGGTATCGATTGATGAAATCGTCGGCCACGTTAGCACACGGAACGCCATTCGACGTATCCCGGCAGAAATTATCCCAGATACTCGGTTCCTTGTTGGTGGCGTTCCAACCGCCTTCGATTTGATAAGCGGACGACGCAGTGCCGAAGAAAAAGTTGGATGGGAAACACAACGTCGAGTTGTCGGTCTCCGTAGCCGACAAGGTCGACAGTGTAAATACCGCTGCTACAGCTAAGAAGCGTAACGATAGCATCGCTGTGTGCAGTTGATGATAAATCGAAGAATGAATCGCTACCTTGCTTAAATTTGGTGCTTGGCAAATCTAGAGGAGCTGAAGTTGAAGATTTTGCTGCAAGCATAAGCAGTGGGCTTGCAACGGAGGGATCCTTGATTTATCACTCCAGGTTGCAATGACAACCAATTGATCACGTCGAGTGTTCTACGAAATGGGTTTCAACTTCAAGTAATCAACATGGTCATCAGTTCAAACTGCGTGCAAGTTGGTGGATCAAAACTGTAGCGCTGCCGTTTACCCTGACATTTCTCCACGTATTTTGGGATCTACGCGCGTTTAACCTTCGGGGCCAGCGACTTGATGTACATGCGGATGAGCGATGCCAACATCGTGAAGCCCGACATGCCCAGAATGGCAGCAGTCTTCCACCAAGAGTGGTCATTCGCGCGCGTTACATCCTCGGCCGTGCAGCCCTCGGGCAACTCAATTCCATCCACCGGAATGTTATCGCCAACTACTGATACACTTCCCTTGCACTTGGCAATCACCTCCGACGAGTTCAAAGACAAAAATCCATAGAGCAACAAGCAGATCGTAGCCAGAACGAAGGCAACACGTTTGCCAAATTGCGCAGAGTCCAAACTGCGGTCCAAACTGGTACCCGCATGACGGTAGACCACTACACGCAATTTCGTCACCGTAAAGTCCGCGTGCGTACCCTCGTCCGCAATAGGCAGACAACAAAGCTCACGCGAGGAAGAAACTACCACTTGCCACGTTGTGCCGTACTTGAACGTAAGGGAGTGCTGCATCAAAATACAAGTGAGTTGATACACCACAGTCTCTCAAAGTTAATAATCATAAACCGCACCTTCAATGCTTGGGCAATCTTGGTTTCATTGTCATCGACGCCCTCGTAGTAGTTGTAGAGCTTCTTGGCCTTATCGATCACAGCCTCCTTCATTGTATCCTCCATGTCACTCTCGAACACCACAATCTTCCTCTTCGTGTCCATATCTTCACTGTCTTCAGTTAGAGCCTCATGTTCCTGCTTAGGACGGGGAGTTGCGGACGGTGTTGTACGGTACAACAGTGCCTTCATCTTGCTGGTCTTGCTGAATAGCAGCACACATGCACCCTTGCGCTGCAGATATTTCATTAGGACCTCATAAATTATATACGTTATAAAGTATGCAAAACTATACACGTACGTAGCGTAGATCCACTGCAAAGTCACCCCCTACAAGTACGTGCCATCCCCCGCCCATCGATGGCTCCACTCGACGCTGTAGTTCGGCTGCAAACTCACGGATACTGGACGTTTTCTTGGCTGCATCATTTACGGCTTTCTTTGCGGCTACCTGGATGGCTACGGGGGCTACAGGCGCCTTGGACACTTGGAAGTCGGCACCGCAAAACACCATTGCGACGTGTCTTTAATGATTTGACACCCATGGACCTCTCCACCAAGTCATGTTAAAGTTAATACCTTGTTTCATTGGTTGAAAATGATATGGCTATGAAAACTACCTTTCTAGACTAAATCACAACTTACAAGACCAAACGGGACTAAAATCCCACCCCTAGGACGAACCGAACCAGAACCACGGTTCTACTGTAATTTTTGAACCCGAACTTGGCAGAGCCCAATTCCCACAGAACGACGACGAACCGAACCTGAGGGGAGAACCCGGCTCGTTCCATAAACCCGGGCCTCTCATTGGCCAAGTTACTTGTTATTCATTGGTCATAATTATGATGGCTACCAATGATTTAGATCCGCACAACCAGCATTTTGTCAACTTCAACGTGCAGAACTTCCGATGGACGACCTACCGATCGTCGAGCTGCCCGAGCACTACCATATCGACAGCGAACGGCTTGGGTTGGCGCTTGCCCATGTGTCAGCTCAGGTAAACAGCATCGCAGAGCACCAGGTCAAGCTTCAGCACCGTCAGTCTCTCCATGAAGAAGAGCAGCAGCGATTCATCGAGCAACGTGTAGCGGCTGCACGAGAGGAGGCAGAAGTGCGAAGCAATGCGTTAGTTCTTGCCATCCAGCAAACCTACGGTGACCCATCTACATTGGAGCACCGCGTCGACGCGCGCATCCACGATGTTCTCCAGCAGCTCCAACATGGAGCCCAGGATCAAGCTAGGTCCATTGCCGAGTGTCAATTAGCCGAGAGGGCTGCACTACATCAACTGGTGGAACAGCGTATGCAAGATGCGCTTCAGCACATTGAACAGGAGGTCACCAGGCGCGCTGACCAGCGCATCCAGGATTTATGCCAGGACATCAACATGTGCATTGAAGATCGCTTCAAGATCGCACTTCAGCACGCAGAAGGCAATGCGCGTGACATCGTGCAAGGTGAGCTGAAGGGCCGCAGTGTTGCTCACGAGAATTCTTTCGCTCAATTTAAGCACGCGTTGTCGCGTTAGTCCGAGGAATCCTTGATCAGTACGACAGCGCAGCACGGAAGCGTCAGGCGCAGCAGAGCGAAGAGATTACCGATCATGTCGAGGAGCGACTCCGACAAGTGGTGATAGTGGCCAAGACCGCTGTAGAAACCAAGGCCCTCGATGTGGTTGCTAAGCAGGTGAGTTCGACGGTGCAGACATGCTCAAGCGCAGTGACTTCGACAGCATCGACATGTACGTCACCGACAGATCCAATCAGAAAATAATCGCATCTAACAAGTCAAAACCAAGACCTGAACGACACCTGGGGAGGAAGAAGCGATCTCAAGAGGATGAAGTCCAGGAAGATGAAGCAGGTCGCGTATTGCGGTGTCAGGAGCGCAGAAATCGAGCTAAGATTGATCGGATTAAAAAAGAGGCACAGGCTGCTGTACGTGCCCGTGCAGCAACTCGAGCGGCGGAGTTGCTCGGCCAGAAATCCAATGTTCGGTTTTCATGATAACACCATTAATGTCCATGTATTGTGTGCACTTACATCCGTACTTCTCCGTAGCCTTCCATGATAGCTAGCTTTCGTCCACGCCGTCAGTATCCGAGAGGCCTAAGTCCAAGCTTTCACCCGAGAACATATTCGCAAGCGACCCAAACTCGTCATCCAGATCTTGTACCATATTCACCAAGACGTTTGACGGCAACCGTTCTTCAGCAACATTAGGGGATAGCTTTGGGCACTGCGTTATATCCACGTAGCTTCTGTTGCAGTTTAGAAAAGTCGCCATATCCATGTTGTATGGAGCCAACGAGCTGCGCTGTGGAGTAACCATTCTCCCGGCTGTTCCAAAATCTCTTTCAATTTGAGCCAAAGACGAGGGAATCGAGAACACGACACGCGCGACCAGACAGAGAAGTCGAAAGTTTCCGTGCTCTTGTTGGCGCTTCCAGAAGCTGAGGACCGGTTCAGGTTCTCCTGGTCGTACCGCTCGCAGTGAGGTAGGGGTAGTTAGCCAGCGATCCAGCTCTTCGTCAATTCGCTGCTCGTGCAGTGCTGGCTGCGTATCCGCTGGGGGTGGCAAGACTTCGTCCGCTATCTCGACAAACAGATCCATAACGTCTTCAGAAAAAACTACTTCGGGTGGTGGGGCAACGATACCAGGCGAAGTAGGCTGCGTATCGACTGCAACCATTATGTTTCGAACTCCATCGATCACTTTGCGCCTAACCTTGGCGTAGTGACGGTCGGCCACCTGCTGTGAAGCTCCTGCTTGCAGGTTAGACCTTAGGACCACCTTTTTCAAAGCTCCATCGGGATTTTTAAAATTGGGGTGCAAAAGCAACTGCATCTCGAAGGCGTAGGAGCAGGAGTTCATAACGTGGCGGTCAGTGTACCGTCGAAAGAACACTCGGTGGAAAGCTTTATGAAGAAGAGCACGAGTTGTCGTTGCCAAAATCGAGAGGTCATCCAGACTGAAAAACCGTTTGTCTGTCTTTGTCGATCGACAGTCCTTCAATGGTGTAGTTACATCCAACACAGAGATTCATAATTTGTAGAGCGAGAGGAGCACATTGCACTGGTTGCCCGACTCGGCCTGGCCAATGTGACTGAGAATTGAAAATGGCTCAAGTAGTGATAGCACCTGGATAAGCTCCATTTTGTCCCGAGCCAGCGGGAAAGCTGCCGGCGAAACCACATTTTCGCGTCTGGCTTTGGTCGCTCGCTCTTCATACCAGGCCTCCAGTGGGTCCCACAGTAACAGGATTCGCCGGATGACGCGCGCAAGACCCAGAAACCGATGAATGCGGAAGTTGAGTAGCTGTCTGGCGTGTATATCGTCTTCAGTCATGACACTGCATAGCTCCCTGAACAAAGTGCCCATAACTTCAACGTGTTGTGTCTGGTAGACCGTTTTCACTATTCGGCGGATCATGTCGGTCATCGCTGGATTCTTTGACGTGCTGTTGTCGGCGACGATACCGAACGCAGTCTTGGTGGCGGCGTGGGTAAAATGCGGCACGCACCACTCCCAACACAACTTCAGACCCGTCGTCATCATCCACTTGACGTCGGCCCCTCCGTCGCTTGTTAAGCCGAAGAGATCATCGCGACTCAGGTTGCGCCTCTGTCGGCCGTGTTGATCACGCGAACGCCCCAGTCGTACACGAATGAAGTCTCGTTCGACTTCGCCGCTAGGACCTGCGTGCCAGCATCGGGAACAAAGGCCTGGATGGCGTCTCTGACGGCGATCGGTACGTCAGTCGCCTCGTCACGGCGTCTTCTTCTATCGGGCTCCATGCCAACTGCTGAAGTGTTCTTCTCTCGGGATCCTTGAGCAACTGCTGAAGATCGCAAATAGCTGGAAGCAGGTCAAATATTAGCTGGCTATGTTAGTAAAAAAAATTTGCTAAAACGCACCGAAAAATAGCCAATGATTTGATTTAACCCCTTGAACCCGAAGCGTTTCCATTCCCCCCATCGCCCCAATTAACATGTATCTGTGCGGTTAGGTGTGTCATACTGAAAGCAAGTTATTACGGTATCGTGTATGAATGTGAATGTTGGAAGGACGCAATGTAAACCTAACCGCTCGAAACTGCCTCTCACACAAACTTGTACATACATGATATTGATTCTTCAAAATGATTCTATATCGTGTATCGTGTAGATGACAAGTAATGGACAGTACAACTGCAAGCAAGATACTTTGGAGAGTGAGTTCATAGAAAAGCGCCGGCTCAAAGACAAAAGAAGGTATACTGAATTCAGTAGATTCTTACAGACGCAATATTCGCCTACATTTGCGTCTCAGACGGCCGTGGACGTTTTGCCTGCGGTGAGGCGTCATCCGTTGACACATTGTCTTCCAACTCAGCTTCTCCATCACTCAATTCCTCACGCAGGGTCTCCGCTGCTGGAACGCGTGCGCGAATGTGTCTCTTGCGAGCTTTCTTCGGTAGAATGGTGCCATTACGCCAAGCCTTATGCCAAATTTCAAAGCAGGACATGAGAGCACCATTGTGGCGGTGGCGAACCTTGTCACACAGGAACACGCGCCATGCTTTGGGCTTCTTCGATGACGTCGGCAATTTGCAGTCACTGCAATAGATGGAGGAGTCCCCTACCCGAGCACCATCAGTGCCTTTCAATAGCGAACAGACCTTACATGCACGTGTACGCCTCTTGCGCCCGCTCTGATTGTTGCCTGGCCTCCACTCATCGTTGAGAACGACCGTATGTCCGCGATACACAGGCGCAGTTCGGGCTTTCGACGGCGTTGCTGTTGCTTCATCACTCTGGCGAAGACCATCCCAGTCATCCTCCTGAAGCTGGCATAACTCCAAATGAAGCTGCTTCAGGAACTTTACGTGGGGAAGCTTGCTCAACCCATCTGCAGCTCGGCGTGCGTTGAAGATGATGTAGGCATTGATCACTGCAAGGTCAATGAGCCCCAGGAATAAACTCTTGTAATATTTCTTGTACTTTATTGCGAGTTGGAGTGAATACCTGTTGAAACGTGTACATACAAGATTAGTATTTGTCCAAACATGTATAGACACATTTATCACTTACCGTTGTAGACGTAGCTGATCATGTACGTCTACACGGCCCATAAGAGTCTGATAATCTTTCAGTACTCGTGGACAAGGCACTTCAGCTTGTTCACCAGTTAATTTGTTCCGGCGAACAACACGATCGAGCTCGACGCTCCCACCGGATGCGAGCAGATAAACAGCACGGTTGTCCCACCAGCGTATGGCGCGTAGCCCCTGGATGTGTGCGTGATCAGCAACTTCAAAGGTGCCTCGTTCAATTGTCACTGGACGATGTTTAGGAGGTTTCCGCTTCTTTCCACCCCTCTGCTCCCCCTCCACTAGCGAAACAGGCAGGCCTAGTCGATTTGTTTGCACGGTGCCCACGGTATAAAACCCCATAGTCAGCATTTGCATTGCCAGAGGTACTGACGTATAGTATCGATCAGTGACAATTAGACGCATAGCATCCTGCCCAGGACCATTCGGTCCAAACACTTCACATAAATTGCGGATGACCGCTGCAGGGCCAGATCTGTAGTCATTCAACGCTCCATTCAAACCACCGTGCTCTTGTTTACCGCAGTAGTGTTCGAACCTGCATATACAAGTTTGCAACAAACGTTAGCTTGTCTGGTCCAAGATAAGATAACTTAGGCGCCAAAAAAAAAACTAGTGCTCCAGTGGAGCACTACATACATACCGGATACAATAGGCGGTTGAAGAACAGCACAACATGAAGAGCTTCGTCCCCACTTGTGGGGTTTATCCTTCATGTACACCCTCATGCGATTGAAGCTTGACCGCGACGGCAGCATCGCCTCATCGAAGGCCATAGTAGGAGGTGGGGTATATCCGTGCTTGAATCTCCGCGTCAATGCATTGATAATGGGCCTTATTTTCCACGCCTTGTCGTAGCTCGCGTTCATGTCCCCATTGCTACTGAAGTGTAGATTTCGTGAAAGATGCATGAATCGATCGCGCACCATATACTGACCGAAACAACCTCTGGGAATTGCTCCCTCATCAGTTGTTTTCCAATGGTTCTGTAGCTTCTCCTTGTTCGGCACGATACAACGCGCAATCAGCAGACCAACAAAGACACAGAGCTCGCGTGGTGTAATCGGATCCGTTCACTCGAGGTTCGTCCTTATTTGATCTCTCGTCTTTGGTTGAAACTCTGGATGTTTTGCTTTACGAGCGACTTGTTTCATACACTGACCTGCAATTCTCTCATCCATTTTTTCTGCGAAGTAGGCATTGCTAGCGGCGGCGATATCTTCCCAAAGCGTTGGCTGGACAAAATAAAAGAAAGCTCCGGAGGGTGTGGCGGCAGCATTCAGTGCTTGTGGCGTTGGTCCGAATTCACCGTTGTATAGCCTAGGATAGTCCGCTAGCATCGATTGAGCGGGGCGAGGCTCGTATGGTTCCATTAGACAGTTGTACGGAGTCTGCTTAGTCAATGGCCTCCATCCGGTCTTAGCCATGCCTTTCAATAGTTCGCTGGACACATTACCACTAGCCACGGCCCCAATACCACCGGCAGATCTCAGGAGCGCAGGATCAAACGACATCTCAGGCTGTGTAGGACCATCGTCATCTAGCTCAAACAAAAACTCGCCATCCCCTGTCACCTCATCAGAATTCCACCCTGTTCCCTCGTCGTTATCTCCGTCTGAGTCTAGGGATACATATGTAGCACGAGTGAAAGGCACTGCATGAGCACGGGAAGGTGCTAAAAGAAAACCATCGGTATATACACGTTAGCGTAAATGTGGTAACTTGTATGTACAGCATTGACCAACCTGCTCCGTTAGGTGATGTATCTTCCTTAGTTTCTTCGGCCAGTGTTGAAGTCTCTTCACAATTCGGATTGTGTACTGGCGAGCGATCTTCAGATAGGTTATCAGCTTCCACAAATTCTTGGCTCAAGTTGCGCTGTATCTCAGAATCACCTGGATAACGAACGTGAATACACGTTAGAGAACAGTCTTATGTTGTATGTACAGGTTCGTACGGATGGTGATACTCTCGCTGTCGAAACCGCTGTTTTCGTCGGTGTAGGAAGTGCCATGAGATTCACAGCGACGGACATCTTCCTGCGTGTTTATCACCTCCGGTGTTGATAACGCCACGACTAGGTCGTTAGATGGAGCATCTGTGACACATACATGATATACACGATTACCGAGAAAATAAACGTGTATATACATCTTGTTGGTCATACCTGGATTTGAATCCACAACGTCTTCGCGGAGACGTGACGAGAGCGTCGTTTTTGGCGCCTTGTCCTTGGTTACTGCTGAACAGCCATACACAGTTAGACTTAGCGTAAATCATGTAAATGCAAATACCAGCCCATTACATTGACGCCGCCCAGCACTAGCCGGTCCCTCAACCCTTGCAGTCTTCGCCCGAACCTCCGCTACACATACCCACACAACAAGTACGTGATTAGACAGGAATTTAGTTACTGGGAACCACGCACGTCCTACCGAGATCAGTATTGTCGAGAAACCGCATAAGCTCCTCCTCCCCAATAAAAAAGTCTACCCCGCGCTTGTCTTTCTTAGTCTTCCCAGGTTTCAGGTACGCGAAGTCGACCGAAAGGCCAGTAGGCTTCTTGCTGTGCCACCCAGCCTTCTTCAGTGTTCTCCACCGCGCTTGAAAAGCCCTTTGTCGCTGCTAGACGGAGATGTTAGCCTTCGACGTCTAATCTGAAACTGAACGCAAAATAAGTGGTGACCAGTTACTTCATTGTCGTATAGCATATGCAGTGTGGGAGTTTGATTTGATGTGCACTTTCTCATGGAATCATGGTCTTTCTAGTGTTCATTTCAAGGATTCATTACCTACCCCTCGGTTACTTGAAAATTATATTGATACATACAAAAATCAAGAATAGTGATTCTTATCGTGGACCGTACACGTTAAGAAAATAATGGTAACGTGTACGGTCCAGGTTCTCGGGTTTAAGGGGTTAAATGGGAGAACTATCGCCTCTCCCAACAGGGCCTGCCAGGGTTCTCTTTATTTACGGGGGGAACTTCGAAATTGGTTCATTACCGACGCTAAATACGGACAAGAACTAAAACTTTTACAGTCACCGGTTCTAAACCGAGACTAGACTGGTTTCCGATGAAATTTTGGCTCGTACCCATTTGGTTCGAAATCCCAGTCCTGGCTGTGTTAACCAGTCCGCCTATCAGAGTCAGATCACCTGACTCTCATACGTGATGTTGAAGGGGTATTGGACTGCTCCAACTTCCCCATCGGCTTTAAGCTCTTCCAGAGTAGAGTAGCCACGTTCATTGAGATCCCTATGGCACGCAATTTTGGCGGGCACCACGGTTGCCAACTGACGGCACTATTCGTGTGGAACCGCTATGCTGAGAAGCATTTAGAATATCGCGCTGTCTGACATATAAAAAACATTTTGGGCTCAATTTCACTACGTATTTACCTCTGTTGTTTAAGTCACTGAGCAGTTGTGAGCCATTTCATTGCCTCATTGCTTTACGAAATGCGGCTGTGTATGCTCACATGGCTACAGTCAGCATGTGCTCCGAATGTAGATCAAATCGTTTCAAACGCTTTGCATGTTGCACGAGAGCGTGGCAGACGCGCGCGGGTTTTGGCTACGCTTTCAGCTTTTTGGCGCGAAGTTCAAAGACAGGGTTTGCTGCAAAGGGTGGACCATTTCACATATCCTATTCCGACCCACTATCAAAATCCAACTCCGCAAAACACTCAAATCTCAATGTACCATCTAACTAACCTCCTTTAATATAATTTACGCGCGCCCTTTTCAAAAAGGCATCAAGCGTCACAATTTAACTCGCCATCAACTGATATAACCCCTATGAAGCAGGACTCCAAGCTGGTCGTCGTCGCCCTGGAAGGCTGTCACGGCTGCGGTAAAACTGCCTTATGCGAGGAGTTTGAGGCTCAGGGCTACGACATCCTGGACGAAGCCTTCATGGACATGCCAGCCTACGCTTTGCACCCGCAGTCGCTCTTAATGGAGACGTCCTGGGTCTGTTCTTGGTTCGAACGCGTTCTACGTCTCGCAGACCGTGTTAAACCTGGTCGCAAGCAGGTTTTCATTGCCGATCGATCACCTTTCAGTGCTGTACTGTACTCAGCCAATGGCCATCTACTGGAACCTGTGATTCGTGCTCAAATGAAGGAAGTGCAGGATTATGCTGGAGTGCAGTTCTACACTGTGCATGTGCTGGTAGAACGCGAACTACTGTGGCGTCGCATCTGTGCGCGTCTAGAGCTCGAGCCGGAACGACTGCGGCTTAATGAACATAAGCGCGAGTGGATGGAGGAGACGCTGGCGTTCTACGAAAGCTTCAAGTGGGACTTGACAGTCACGAACGACGAACGTAGCGTTGCTACCATTGCGGAGAACATCAGTCGACTACTGAGAGAAAGGGACGACACGTTTGAAGCGGTGTACAAGTCCACGAAGCCTCGAGCATCATCACCCCATTCGTCCTCGAACAGTATGCTCAGTACAGACAGTGAGTGTGAAAGTGCTGAGGAGGACCACAACATGCACGTGGACTCGGACTGGACAGACAAGCAGCCGAGAAGCATCATCGCATTCAACAACTCTACAAGCTGTTAATGCTATGGGGAAACCACCTTCTGTCAACAAGTTTATTACGTGTAGTTTGGTAGATGCGAGTGTCGGGGGTAGCCAGCACTCGTCCTTATTAGGATAGTTTTAACGCTTACAAATATCTATGAATGCGCCATCTTCTCCTAACTCGTTGATCGTTCACAGTCGCAGAAAGCGACGTGCATTAGCTCGAGTGATTTTGGCAACGTCTTGAGCCGAACGACCAAGTGCGTTAGCGACTGCTTGAGCCACTAAAGGCATGGCGCTTGGCACGTTCGGGTACTGTTTCTTTGGATCATTGGCTTCAGCACGTCGACACTTGGGGAAACCCATGTACGGTGCATCTGTTTCCAATACCAGACGCTCTAACGGTACATGCTTGACCATTTCCTTGAGAGCAGCTCCCTGTTTCTTGAGGATGAATCCTGTGACGCCAATGTACCAGTCGTCTCCACGGGCGATGTAAGTCTTGAGTTCCTCTTCATTTCCAGTGAAACAGTGCACCACTGCAGGTGGGAAATATCCACCTGCTTTCTCCTTAGCCTCATTGATCAACTGGATAAAATCTTCATGTGCCAGTCGTTCGTGCAGGAACAAAGGTTTCTTCAACGCACAGGCCATTGTGAGCTGTTGAGCGAACCATTTTTTCTGGAATTCCGCATCTGGGAAACTGGGGGAATAGTCTAATCCACACTCCCCCACTGCACGGACTTGTTCGATCTCCATGAGACCTCGTAACTTACTCAGTTCTTCTTCTTTTGGCATTGACCGTGCGTTGTAAGGATGCACTCCAGCCGTCGGGAAGAGCTTACTGGGGTGCTGTCTACAGAGCTCAATGGTTCTCTGGGATTCCTCAATTGTAGCCCCAGGCACCAGCATCTCCTTCACTCCGACCTTTGCAGCTTGTTGCATCAATACAGACACATTGTCACGAAGATCTTCGTGCGTGAGGTTGCAGTCGAAGTCGAAGAGTTCCAGATCCGCGTTTTGAGACGCTTCAGATTTGGGTTTGTGGCCCATTTTGGAGCGTTTAGAAGCAGATTTGTGGTGTGATTTCCTGTGGTGATGCTTAGGTCGGGCTCCAGCACTGTGTACGTAATACCAAGCGTTGGTGGACAGCTCACTTTGCGGGAAGAGCATGAAGGGCGAAGGTGAATCTGAGCTCCTCGTGGCGATTTCTAATGGAATGCTATATTTCTAAAAGATTATTTTTAAAACCATTCTATGAATTTTACCTTAGAAGAGACGCAACACTTGAGATCAAATGCAGGAGGATGATACTGATGACGTTCCTGGCTTCAGTGGCATGAGGTTACGCTATTTTCTATTCATTATATCGTTTGAATATTCGTCCTAAGCTTTTTTTTTGTTGTTGTCAGAAATTCGTGGAGTTTTGACGAAATCGAGGCGTCGGTGGACAAACAAGTGGCAAAGTTAATGTCAATTTCCACGGATGGAAGCAATTGGAGCATTGAAAACTACCAAGATGACACTGCAAACGACTTGGAGACCACAAGTGACGGGTTTGTGAGTCACCAACCTCAATATCGACAGGTTTTGGTAGCTAAAAAGCTGAAACTTCTTGAAAAACAATTGCAACATCGAGATCGAATGGTGCAAAAGCTTCAAGCTGCTCAAACTCAAGCACAGAATACAATTACCAGGTTGCAGAATGAGTTGCAGTTTGCTCAACAGGAGTTATCGTCCGCCCAAGACGAGTGGGAAGAGCAAAAAGAAACGATTTTACGATTCCGAGGAGCAAATGGAGGTGGCAATAATGGCATGATGCAAATTAAACTCGGTCTAGCAGGTACTGGTGGAGGACGTTCTAAAATGACGGAGATGGAAGCTCAAAGACAGCGAGAAATGAGGCAACAAATGTTGAATGGAGCTGCTGACGCTCAAGAAATGTTGGAGGCAGATTTTGGCGATGGAACAGATCGAGCAGCAGTGAGAGGTATTCGTTTGAAGTGGAAGAAATTCCGATTGTTCTTACGGAGGAGGTTGTATCCATTCACAACGGATATTAGGCAGATTGAGGCGCAGTTTGGGTCCTCGGTGGCTTCGTACTTTCGGTTTTTTGGCTGGATTATCATGACGTTCATGATTATGTCACTCCCGTGCTTCGTATTTCTCGTGTTGCACATTTTGTATCTCTATCAACAGGTTGGAAGTATTACTCTTAAGTGGGTGTTTGTACTGCACTGATTGACTGATTGTTTTAGCGTCCAAATACTAACTGGTTGGCGTATTCTGGAGTCATTCCGACCTTCCTCCAGCTCCCAGGTTATTTTCCTGACGAAGCTTTCGTGTACTCGGTTCGCCAGTTCTTGCTTTGCTAATTTAATGTTCAGAACTAAAGTATTGTTTTCCTAGGTTATTCTTCTTTCGATGGAAACGTTGTTGTTAGTTTTCACTCTTCACAAATGGATAATTGAGGATCGAATGTCCAAGGCCGTTCAAGCTGTTGAAAATGCCAGCGAGAAGGTAGTATTCATTCATTAGGCTAATTTACCCAGAATTCTAACACAGCTCGTTTCCAGCCTAAGTACAGCAGGATTCTGTTGAACGCGTGGGATTTCTCGCTAACGTCCCACGATGTACGTAAAATCTCGCAATTTCTTCATTAAAAAAATGCTGTTGGTACTAATCTTTTCTGTTTCAAAATACCACTAGCAAGTAAGCGATCTCAAAAAGACAATCGCAGAGCAAGTGAAACTTGTCATGGAGGAGGAGAAGCGTGCTGAGACCATCAAATTAAGAACCAAGTACGTTGTTTTGGGATTATCTTGTCCTTGATGTATGTTCTTCTTACTCTCCTGTCATTAGGAAGCAAAAATATATCTTGTACACACGGCGCTTTATAGCTTTTATCTTCTACCTGGCTATCCAAGCTGCAAGTTGGTACGTGATCATCCTGCTTACAATGCAGTCTTCCCAACTTCAGCTTCAAATTGCAGCAAAAGCCGCAATGTTCGCACCGTATGCTAGTAGCATTGTTCCTGCTGTGGTGACTGTGATCAACGCTATCCTGCCGAAACTGATCTCGATATTGACCGCTATTGAAAAATGGGATGATGTGGGTTTTGCCATCAAGGCAATGGTGACGCGACTGTATCTGGCCAAAATCCTGAATGTGCTCATCCAGTTGTTCTCCTTTGCTTTACTATTGGATCCACTACTGCTCACGTCCACTCAAAATATTCTCGAACTGTTCACTTTTGAAGGATCGATCGTCCGCAAGAACGTCATGTTGGAATTTAAACCCAAAACATTTGCTTGTCGTGCTGAGCAGACATCAGCAGGATTATTGACACTCGTAGTGACGGATTTCAGTGTGAGCAAAGCTATGGCTATAGCATCTCCGTTGGTTGGCGTTGTGGTTAAACTTGTAAAAAGAGTATGGCAGCGGCAAAAAGCTAAACACGCAAAGACGAAACTGAGCTCCAAGGTTGTTCCTGAAACTGAGGGGGTTGTGCTGAGGTTAAGTGGAGACGATGGCAGCTCGGAAGACGTACACATTCCCACTCAAACGGAAGAAATGGTTGTGACAACAACTGAGAGTTTAGTGGCGAAGTCGGAATTTCTGGTTCCACAGAAAATGGTTGCATTGTTGTACTCTTGTACGATCACATTAGTGGCTATACCTCTCGCTCCAACGACAGCTCTGCTTGCTCTATTGCTGCACGTTGCAAACTTCAAATTCGACAAATTCATTCTCATGGTACGATCAGTAGCTAATTTGTGAGATTCACTTCAACATTTTGATCTTTGTTATGTGTAGCATTTACAAAAGAAGCCTGCGAGTCCATGGGGAGCCAAAGATGCCGGCAGTTTCTTCATCAAGTTTTACTTCTGCACCGTGGTTATTTTCCTTGGGTTTACCCATTTCTTCTTGCTGAGTACTCATCTCCCCAAGAACTGTGCTATTCAGGATTCCAATGATGATGCGCTATGCGAAACAAACAGCTACGATGCCGTTCAAAAGTTATGCACGATCGATCCGCAAAAATCATCGGTGCGTTTCAACTTTTAACGTTTAGTTTTTTCATTACGACTCACTCACTTTTGCTTTAGAGCTCGTATTTTATTAATGACTCGGAGTGTTCTATTGGTTACCCTCTGTGTATCTGCGAGTATGCTTGTGGGCCATTCATTGAGGTGTCAAAGGGTTATACTCCTCTAGTGAACTACGTCACGTCTTCTGGTGTTGCATCAGCATTTTTCTCGCTTTTTCTTGGCAACAATTTCGTGTTATATGTACTGCTGTTTGTGTTCTTGTTGGCTATCTTTTTCCTCCGGAACTCTCTCACAGTTTACATTGTACGTGGATAGATCTGCCCGTACAGAAGTAAAAGTTAAAGCTGACACTTGTTTGCCATTTAGATGACCACTTTGCAGCGAGAACAAGACGTTGCACTTACATTCTCATCGTTGCGGAGGAAAGTGAAACAGCTCGAGAATCGTCTACGCCTTCAGAAGATGGGAGGAGAGAGAACAAATGAAGTTGAACACTTAACGAAATGAAAGAAATTCAGGTCATTTTACAGACTCTTACTGAAGGAAAACTGCCTTGATCATCCAGTTAACTTGAGCTCGAACCAGACGATGACTCCTCCACCTCAAAGCAGGGCATTGACCGAAGATTTGCTAGGTCATTCAAGGCAGTCATACCCTTGAGGAAATCGCTATTGGCCGTCAGCCAGTCGTCCTCCAGGATACCTTCAGTAAACGTACCGTAGGTATCTGCAGGGTTGTATTGGTACGCACTCTCCGGATTCAGAGACCACACGAAGCCACCAGCCCATCCGCTCTCCACGATCACCTCCATACTCAGATCAGTACATCGCTGCGTGGTGAGCTCCGGGTGAAGATCTTTCGAGTACAAGCCGCCAAATTCTCCCAGCAGCAGCGCAGATCCGTTGTCATCACCCAAAAAGCCAAACATGTCGGCCATTGTAGCTTTGATACGGGACTTGAGCGTTGAGTTATCGATTTCAACGTAATCGGCAATGGCGCCATTCGAACCCTGAGTACCACCATCGTAAAAGTACGACTGGGGATACACGGCAGGAGTGTAGTAGTGTGGGGCGTATACTACCTTGTTCTCCGTACTGAAGGTGAGAGGGTAGTCTGCTGCATCCTGGAGACCACCGCCATACCAGTCGTAGTAATCGTAGTCAGTACCATCAATTGTGACCGTATGATCGGCGTTAATGCCCTCCACGAAGCCCATCCAGTTAGAGCAGCCATCCAGCATGCGATCTGCGATCTTCTTGGCTCCAGCATGGAAATCCGTATCCGATCCGTCCCCCCACGTGGCTTTGGAAGGTTCATTCTTGACGTCAATGCCCATGATGTTCCAGTACGTCTCACTGCAGAGGTTCTCGGTCAGAGTGTCAATGGCATCCAAGAAGTCATCTACCGAGATGGTATCGCTGTACCAGAGACTTCCACTGTCCGTGGATGTCAGTGTGTGCATACTCAGCAATACTCCGATCTTGCGATACGCTAACACCTTGACAATACTTTTCAGCAGTGACATGTAGTTTTTAACTGAAATGGCTCGGTTCTCTGCCGTGTTGATCAGAGAAGTCTCCGGTTCCTGGTTGGTGAGGATCCAATTGACACACAGTGGCAGACGAACAGCATTAAACTTGTTGTCGGCCAAGAAAGCTGCAATCTGGTACGCAGTGGTACCGTTTTCAGCATTATCCCATAGGCCGAGAGGGATAGCTGTACCTGTCTCCATACCGAACCAATTGATACCCTTGATATCCACCGGAACTTCGGTTCCATTGGCCGACACAGCCATAATTCGACCGTTCTTGCTCTGATAGTCTGGCAGTTCGCAACCCATGTCCGGATACGAATTAGGGTTGCCCACTACTCCATCATCAGAGACTAAGTCGCTGCCGCTGCCACTAGCACCACCAGTAATCTTCTCACTGTCAGCTTTACGTTGTTCATATTCCTCTTCACGAGTCGTAGAGGCGTCGCTCGTATGCAGAGCAGAGAATGTAATACCCGCCACTGCACCTCCAATAATCACAAGCAGCAATAAAATACCAGGCCATATCTACCAAACAAAACAATTTTTAGAATCTAAAGTCGCGAGTACTATACAACAATTTGAAACGTACCCGATATCGACCGTTATATTTCTGCTGCGTCTTGGCAATGAACCCTGGTGCCGGTTCACTCACAGCTTCAATGTTGCGGTCCAGCAATGACCCACGTGTAAATACGCCTCCAGCCGCTGCTCCATTGCCAGAGCCACTATTGGAATGACGTGGAGAGCCTGCATCCATTGTACTGAAGCGGCTATTGCCGTGAGTACCGAAACCTCCTGCTGCACCGTACGTTTGCGCCTCTGAAGGCTCACGGAAGACTTCGCGAGCAGGTGCCTGCGGAATGTAGTCCTGCTCGGAGACGTCTCTGGAATCCTCACGGTTCAACATGGCGGAATAATTGTATGTGGGTGAGCCCAGCATTTCGGAAGACGTGATCAGCGAAGCCGATGCCGGCGAATCCACGGCGATCTCAGGTTCGTTTCGACGCATAGTTTTATCTATGGCAACTGCGTTGGCTTGCAGCGAAAGTGGAAGTGGAAGAAGAAGAAGGTGTGCGTCGTGCAGTGCAGATCCTGTCCAGTATGTACATAGTAGAATCAAGTGCATGCTGCCGAAAAATATAGGTGCCTGAGCCAGGACTTACTTTGGATTAGTGAACATACATCAATTGGATTCGAGTGTTGCACTGCTATGCACTTTACAAAAAGACGTGTAAAGTTGGTATTTAGAGGCGTTCTTATTTGATGAGGTCAATAAATGAATCTGCAGTGAACGACAGAAAACAGCCAAACGGATGAGAATGATCAGGGATGACAAAAATCAAGTTACAGGAAGGATGCAATTGGATTAATTCTCTACCGTTGGGGTATGGAGCCCAAACTGGAACGGCGATGGCAACGAGGAAACCCCGCAAACGTGCGCTGCATATTTTGATAGCGGTGATATCGTACAAGAAGTGATATCTTGTCTGTAATGGTGTCCAACAGCGCCAGATGCAGCGGGTTTCATGGCTTGTTTCGATAATAGTTTTGCAATGTTATTGTAGAAATAAGAACTTAAAAACATTAGATTCATTCCTATGTACAATGTACATTGTACATGTATTAACTCACCTGTTAACCATAGCTTTCACCCTTAACGAAGTCTTAAAGTAGGTTTTACACACTGTAATCTAGATTGGCAAAAATTAGATGTTGTCGCAAACCACAAACAATTTACTCGAAAGTATTGTACCGCATTCCTGTCCTAAGCGAACGCGTTTCCTAAGCGAACTTTTACTGTAGCCAATCAACATACCTATTTACAGCATCTGCCACAGCAAATCACCCAGCTAAAACGCAGGACAATTGAGCTAAATATAGCATTGTGAAAGCGGTCTGAGCGGCCTACATAAGAACTTTGGCAATGGCGAGACCACGAATCACTGGAAATGGTAAACGTCCTAAGCGATACGTCCGTATAGCTGTAGATTACTCTCACAAGCGACAGGTCCTTGATCGCATCACGGCTGGGACCACAGTTAGTGATGCTATCGACGAGTTCTATCCGTCTCTCTCAAAGACCGAACGGAAGCGCAAGAAGAAGCAGATTTCAAAATGGAAAACGCAAGCCAGTTTTATTCAAGAGATGTGCTGATGGCAAAGGCCACCTGCAGAATTTTAGACGGAATGGTGATGCTACAGTTCTCTCGCGCGAAGCTGAGGAGAATATTGTCATTTGGCTAAACTCAATGAGGAAGGAAGGCTGTCCGGTCTCGGCTAAAATGTTGGAGCTGAAAGCTCTAGAAGAAGCAGCAGACGACGGTATCTCCCAACACGAGTTTACGGCATCATAATCGTGGCAAAAGTGCTTCATGCGTCGTCACAAGTTCTCCATACGGGCCAGGACACGTCAAGGCCAAACTACCCCAGAAGATCACCTCGAAACTTCGCCCTAGCAGCAGCCGCATCTTCTGGGGTAGTTTGGCCTTGTACCGTCGTCTGCTGCTTCTTCTAGAGCTTTCAGCTCCAACATTTTAGCCGAAACCGGACAGCCTTCCTTCCTCATTGAGTTTAGCCAAATGACAATATTCTCCTCAGCTTCGCGCGAGAGAACTGTAGCATCACCATACCGTCTAAAATTCTGCAGGTGGCCTTTGCCATTAGCACACATCTCTTGAATAAAACTGGCTTGTGTTTTCCATTTTGAAATCTGCTTCTGCTTGCGCTTCCATTCGGTCTTTGAGAAAGAGATGGTATTGTAAATCCAATTCAATGATTATTCGGAACGTCTGGTTTCGGGCGCTGTTTCTTGATCATCTAGAGAAATTGGTTGCCTTATTGTTTAATGTAGACCTGTATAAGCCGAAATTCCTAAATGAAAAAGGTGGGGAAAAGTTTTAGAAAGAGAAGTGTATAAGTGTATTACATGCTGGAGATTTATCGCTCAAATCACTGCACTGTGAGGATGATTCTTTTCAATCTTCTCCTTAGTCTGAGCAGGACGAACCCGCGTCCGAATCCTCTGTCTCAAAGCAGAGCATCATGCGCAAATGACCCGGGTCATTCATGGCCTCCAGACCCACTACGAATTCCCTTTTGGTAGTCTGTCAGTCGTCTTCCAATACATCCACTGTATTCGTGTCCGTCGGGTTGTATTTGTACGCACTCTTGGATGTAGTTGGGGGTGGTGTGGCCAGTATTTCGCTTGCACTGACTGAAGAGTCCATAGGTGCGCTGGTGTCCCGTTGCATTCTGCGAAGAAGCAGATTAAATGTCCTCCGCTCCAGCTCGAGCCTAGGGAGAGAGCGCTGTTGCAAAGCGAAATGCTGCAAATTACTGTTTATCCTCCGTAAGTTAATTTCCTTCGAAACTTGATCACAAGTATAAATATAAAAGGTGAGCGTGGAATAACCCAACTCATGTGGTCACAAAAATGACACTCACTCAGCACTTTCAATACTGAAAACAAGACTAAATTCGGCCGTAAACTGATTAAGTCGACGTTTTTCTTCTCCACGAGCATGAGCTTAATTTCATTGGTCTGCTACATGTACTACAAAAACTTGAGAAGCAATCTCTGCTTGCGAAGTTTCAGAAACTGCCACACTTTTTGTCAACGCATAAATGTTATTCGAGCATCGTTCATCTCGCCCATATTCCATATTTGCTTTGTTACCTTAGTGGATAGACTTGCACATGCTCCAGCTCCTTTCAGCTGCGGCCGACAACGTAGACATCGTAAACACTCTGCGGCAATTTCGAAAAGCTCAGGATAATCATTCCGATTGATACTCCACCATTCCAATGGTGCCAAGCCACAATGACGTGTCGAAACACTGCTGCTTCCTGTTCCTCAAAGTTCGTAGACCAGTTCCTAATCGCCACAGCAGGCCGAGCCATATTCACCAACTGCTCAGCGTTTCTGCGTTGCTTTGCAGGGGCTTGAGCAGCTTGGTCGCGTTCTTGAAGACGCCATACAGCTTCTAGATCATGCACAGCAGTTGGCGCTACATCGACTCGATTTGGTTGAAACTCGTGTGCTTCCGTATTAGGTGCAGGCACCAGCGAGTGGGCTCAACACGCCCACTGTTTAGAAAGTTCTAAATTCGACTAGATTCTGGAACTTAGAAATTACCAAAATTGTATTGTTTACCGTCAGTTATTCGTTTCACAGCATGGCTACAACTAGACCGGCCATGTAGTCACCTGCTGAAGCCTGTGGAGTCGAGGCGCTCCCTGGTCACACAGCGCATACTCTTGATGTGGTCTGTAATGTAACGCAACATAAAATTACTTAGTACAACATAAGCAATTTTCACACAACTTATAGGCAACATTACCTTGAAGTCAGCTCCTTTGAACACGTAGAGCGGCAAAACATGTACCAGTCCCTGACACGGCGCTCAGACACCTCAGCCATCTCCATGGCAGTGGCTTGAGGCAGCTGCATGCACCATGCGAGGATCTGGCGTTCAGAATGGTGCAACTTAAGCTTTGGGTCGCAAAAGAACGAGCTGGTGACCATGCCGCGTGACACCTCCTTTCTGTTCGTGTGCAGTGCCCGTCGAGAGCCTCTCCAACGCTTAGTTGCATAGGACGGCTTCATGTTGCTTCCGCACGTGGGGCACAATTTCTGTCGGTCTATCAGACCTCCCTCGATGCACCAGAGAAGGGCGGTGTTCTGGTTACACATCACCACCATGACAGTGGCGACGTATAAGAGGCTGGGGTCCTCGACGTCGTATAGATAGGGGCTCTCCATGATGTGAATGGGGTATGTGGCTGAGCTTGAGGTGACTAAAGGGTCTGTGAGTCGTAATCAATGGCTAAGGGACCGTGTAGTGGGCGTGTTTTTCCATTAAATACAAAACCTAAGTCACTCACAATTTGCGATCTTCTGTTTTGGCGCCAAAAGTGGTTGAATTTTGCCAAACCGTCTACACATGAAATGTACATCAAATTATCTCTTCTGCATATTTTCTCTCATTTCTAAATTTAGAACTTTCTAAACAGTGGGCGTGTTTTGCCGGAGAGCCAGCGAGTGGCTCGTTTCTCGATAACCCGTTCGGATGCTTGCTGAGCGTAACCCTTTTCCAAGTGTCCGCTGTGGGGGGGGTCTTCCTCGGAGACCAGAGTGTGGGGACAAAAGCTGAAGCTGCACTCCGTAGTCTTGAATTCGTTGCATGTTCAGGGCTACAGTCCTCCGTCTTGTGTTCTTCAGCTTCATCGTCGGAGTCTCCGAGAAGGTATCTCAGCTGACTGACTCTGTCTGCCATGACCACAGGAGATGAAGCCCCACGCACGCCTTGTCTGGAGCAATTGCGCTGTAGCGCTCAAGCTCATTCCGCACTCACCCCGTGTGACGCGCCGCCTTTTCCGCCCTTTCCGGCTGCATTTTGCGTCAAAATGAATGAATCGAATCCGTACTTTGCACTGCAGTTCTGGTGCCGCGGCGTTAAGTTCGCACGCACTTTTTTTGTACTTTTTGGCTTCAAGCTCAGGATTCAAAGTCTTTCTTACAGTATTCGCTCTATACAAGCACAACGCGGAGTGCGGAATAGGGGGGGGTCAGAATTGCGAAATGGTATAAAAATTATGACCTCTCGAGCGCCAACAAAATGACCAGAATATTTCCAAAATATCACCCCGGTCAGATATGAAATGATCGGTCATTTCTGCCTGACAATCACTCTGGAAAACACACATCGTTTTGAGCACTACAATAGCTATGCCTCGCGTCTCCCACCGACGCCGAACCTCATCGGTGGCATGGCTGCCGCGGCCGTCGACGAAGAGGACTATGAAGACTTTCTGCTGTTAGATAGCCTGTTTGGTCAGGACGGTGAATATATTATCGACATCGAAGAAGATCTTTCTGAAGTATTGGTGCTTGTCGAGGCTAACAGATACCATTCTCCACGCAAAAAAGCCGGGATTTTGTGACAAACTACGTGAATTTGCTCTTGTACATGTACGTGTTCCACCGACGCTTTATACTCTCTGCCGATAGTAACTTCAGTCCTGGAGTCTTGGACGTCGTGTGTAGATCCTCCGCCAGTTGCTTGAAGGCGTCAAGCTTTGTAGTTTTCGCCCCTACGGTCGTCTTCTTCTCACAGCCGTGGATCATAGCAAAGTGGGCGGGATTCTCCATCCAGCAGACAAGAAGTAGGTAGTCATCGCGTGTTAGGTGGATCTTGGTCTGCTCGGTTTCCTCAGCAGCGCCACGCATCGTTCTCTGCGCAATTCAGTAGATAGATAAGAGGTATACATAAATGCAAAAGGGGCGGGCTGCATCAACGTCCGTACCTGTTGCAGGATGGCAAAAGCTGGGCCGCCGCGGACGTCTTTGTAGTCCGAGTGCGCGCTACAGCGGAAGATTCAAGAGTGAAAGGAAACTTGCAGTTGCGGATGATTGACCATAAATTTTATGAAATAGTCGAACAATTTCGACCATGGTTTAGCGTTTTGGGTGAACCATTTCGGAAAGTAAATGTGCGCGGACCATAAAAAATATGGTGAAAAGCCAATTCTGACCCCCCCCCCTAATGAAAGCAATATAAACGCGCAAGAAAAGAGTGTCAATTTTTTGCCCAATACACTAACGTAATTCGTAGTGATTTGACCCGTAAAAAGTTAGGCTAGTACAGCATTCGCTCTCCATTCCGGTACGAGGTCCACCCCAATCTTTGGATTTGCTATTTTGTCCTAAAGGAAATCTACCTGTTCATGTATTAATCCATGTACAGTAGTTGTATGAAGGAAATCTACGTTGCCATTTCATATAATACGGTTGGCCATCCATCCGACAAGGATAACTCCCAAGCGTCGCAACATTCTCTTTGTATGTCACGCGCTTTCATTTTGATGAGCCTTTAGTTTCTACCTTATGTATCCACTCTATCAGTGTGCGTTCTAAAGGTACTCTAGCTTTATCAGGAAAAAAAGTTTTCCGGCATGAAATAGATACTGGTCCTTGTAGAATTATCTCTTTGGGGTCTCCACTACCGCGAAAATACAGCGAGAAAGTGTCAAGTTCACCGTTGCCGGTTTCATCAAACTGAAAAGCTCCATCAAGCCGTCGGTGATGACGTTCCGATAAGACCGTCTTGCGGTCACGTGAGACTCCATCGTCGCATCCAGAGCAACGGCAACCAAGGAGCGAGCGATGCGAGTCTTACACACATACTGTAACCTGCAACTTCTGTCCTCATTGGTGAGTCTTATTAATATCACGAGTGGATCCTGGCGTTGCGCAAGTCTTCGCAGCACAAGCATCAGCTGCTGCAGTTGCTGGGGTCAACGGTGGACCTGATGCGACGAAGCGCATCTGAGTCTGCCACGCGTCTGATTCCAGAGTCAATGTTGACGTGCCGTACACGGCGCAATCGACCACCACTCTGCCGTGGATTCTGCTGTTGAAGCGCTCTTGCTCAGGCAAATCTTCTGCCGTCTCTACGGTCTGTCGCCAGGAACATTGTTCCGAACGACTCCGAGCCTCGGAGTCCGAGAACATCTTACAGCTCGTACGTTTCACAAGGGTCTGCTTGGCGCTTGGAACTTCCAAGCGCGAGCATTAATCAGCCACACAATTGATGTGGAGCGGTATGCTTATTACAGAGGTCTGCTTCATACCATGACCCACGGAATCTTTCAAATTCAACGGAATCGGTTTGAGAAGGGTATGTGGAACTCAGACGCGATCCTTTTTATGGAAAGAGTGGGACGATATGGAGATGTGCGCCGTCCCGCGCGAGGAAAGGCTCCATGGTCGATCCCTCGCCACCAACCCATTCCGCAATTCGCGCCACAACGTCAAGGTTGTAGGACCAGCTGCCCACAGTGATCCCCAAGCCACTGGCACCTTCACTTCCGATCTTGCCATGGGTGTTGTGTTCCAGCCTATTGACCACCACGAGGCCATCCAACGGGAGGCCTCGCCCGAGCTTTCGCCCAGCGACGTCATGCAGCCCTGGGGCCGCAAGGTGCAGCCCGCCACCACCACAACGTGCGTAGAGAGCGCCGTAGAACTGACCACATTAAAGTTTGCAACGAGCTATCCGTCCTCACCGCATCACTTGCATCTGTGTGTTGGCTATTGCAGACTCGCACTCGCCCCGCGCCCTCTGTTATCACTTCAAGACAGCGTCGGCAACAGCTCAACCATGAGCTGGCTGCCAGAAACCGACAAGCACCTTCAGCTTCGTCTCTCCGTCGCGAAAAGTGTCCATGACCGCCGCCATCATTCACTCAAACGGTGTGCTAGTGCCGTTATCACATCACGTTGCGGCGTGAAACGCCAACGGGTTGCAGAAATCCAAACTGTCAAAAGGGACATGGACCAATCGGACAGAACCTCAGTAGGCTCTCCTCGATCGCTGCAGTACGCGATGCCAAATCTGACAAGTTACGACACTTTGCGCGTGCTGCACACTATGCACTCAATGCCTAGTGAACTGCGCCATCTTAATGGCAGTGCGAGTCGCTGCCACCTACGTCGGCGCTGCAAAGTGCGGCAGGTCTTTGGATGGCGCCACCTGCTCTGCCAAGAAGAAGAAGACGAGAAATTAGCACGTCGCGTGGTGTGGAAAAGTGCTAAGGCGCTCGAATCTATGAGGATGCGTCCGCTGGCTCGCCAGATCTGGCGTGCAAGCACCCAAGTCGCTGGTGGGTTGCAGGATGGTGAGTCGGGGGAAGTGTTGTACACAGTGAACAGCACTGCTCGGGTTGTGCGCTCCATGAAGAAGCAGTACGGTGGTCGCCGCCGTGCTCGTGATCAGGTCTGGCTGGAGTGCTACCTCGACGACGGGCAGCAGATCTTTGTGGCCCGCAAGGAGCTTCGCCAGTTCAGCGAGTACCGCGTGCCCGAGTCATCGGCCACTGAACTGCAAGGTTTCCTGGTGCGACCAGTGTATTCAAGGATGATCAAGTCACAGCTAGCAGGTTGCTCGTTACAATGCCTCCAAGCGGTCGATGCACGAGATTGTGGCGTGCGCTCTGCCCCAGCTCTGAAGCAACGCCTGATTGACGATCTCCCGCGAGCCACACTGCAATTGGAAGAAGACTACCTGTACGACCTCGTGGAGACGCCACAGGTCCTACTGGACAGCGTCTTCGGCATCTAAGAAAGACAGCAACCAATGCATAGCGTCATTAACTTACCCGCCAACGATCAAGCAACACGTTGTTTACCTACCGTTCTGTTGCAGTTGCTTCATTTTTTTGTCGCACGTTTCATCTGATAACACTTCCAAACGTGATAAAAATAGCGATGCTTTTGTAGAGGATGTTGAACCGCTTTCATTTTGAAGTTGCCTTTTTGGACTTCGACCATCATTCCCACTTTGGCTCTGCGACCAGGAATGCGCACAACAGTAGCTGCTTCATTGCTCTACGCTCTGTTTGCTGTGAGGTCAGACGCAACTGCAATGGCTACACTGTCTGCGGCTGAAGAAGCAAAGCTTTCCAGCGATCTGCTCAATGCCATCCAAGGCGAAGCGGGCATGCGTGTGGACGTGCTGGTGCAGCTCGCATCGCCCTCTCAAGCGCTGGAGGATAGCTGTGATCGTTCGGGCTCAGCAGATCTGGACCGTTCCCTACGAGTCGCGTGCGTGGCGGGGTCGCTGCAACGCTTTGCTGAGGCGGCGCAGCAGCCGGTGAAAGATCTGCTCGGTCAACATGAGGAGCAATTCGGCAGCTCCACGTTTCTGTGGATCAGCAACTCGGTGGCTGTCAAGGAGGCGTGCGTGGACCTAGTGGTGGCTCTCGCACAGCTGGACGGAGTCGAAAAGATCGAGTTGGAGCAGATGTTCGCGGTTCAAGCAGGAGGTGGGGAGGAGATACTCTTTACAACAGGATAGGTGTAAAAGATATCAAAAATTGCCACCTACATCTTACCCAACAAGGACCAACCAGAAGTTCTGCATCGTTGGTTAGCACTGGCAACAACATTAATAACTCGTCGTTGCTGATTCAGTCTAATGGTTCCTGCTATTTTTATGAAGAGCAAAACTTGCATTTGGTGCGAAGATGACTTCACGACCAGTGACGACACCCGTGCCGACGCGAGGGCCTGTAAGTGTCGATGTACGACCCGTTTCGGCCTCTACTTCTCGGAGCTCTGGAAGACCATACTCTGCGTCAAATCTACCTGCATCCATTGCAAACGCGCGTTTCAAGAGCTTTCAAGTTCAATACGACGTTTTGTGTCGAAACCCGATTCTCGCTGCAATTGCACAGGAGATCCCGTGGAAAAATTTATTCGACTTGTTTCTCTTGAAGTTCTTTGCTGTTGGCGATGAGCTGTGGGCGCAAGGGGAGCAACCGCACGAGTTAGCTTTTGTGCTCTGTGGTGGATTTGTTGCGAGGAACATTGAGGAAATCATCGAAACGACCACCACTACGGACATTTTCGAGACTGAAAAGCCGAAATCTCGAGTTCTAGCAGAGAAAATGATCAAAACTGGCGGGAGCATGGCAGCTTTCTCAGTGCTAAAAGGCACGCCACTTCCGTACGCTGTTGTCACGGTGCGATTTAAGTCCATCTTATTATCTCTATCAAGTCAACGCCTGAAATCTGTGATGCGCCAGCTAACTCCAGCTACCCAAGACGCGGTGGAGCAGTTGATTTACGAGAACGAACAAAAGCTGATGGAGTCGCTGTCGCTACCGTTTCGAGTACGTCGAGACCCTCGTGTTAGCACTGCTCCAGCAGGAAACAGGCATCACTCAACTAGACCGAAGAAACGTGTTCCTTCATCAATTGTCGATCGCATCATGGGATCTTCCGAAAAGCATGAGAAAAGTGCCATGAAACGCAGTGCATCAGCGTCGGCTGTTGCGGACGGAGCTCCATCGTGGGCGTCACTTCAAGTACCAAAGCCTATGGAATATGAGGTGAACTCTTCGCTGCTCATTCTGCACCAGTCTAATTCAACGGGCAAATTACACCTACCGTCTTCGAAAAATGCGGCGTTACGACCGACCAACCTCAGTGCCGTAGCCAGTCAGACTGCTAAGAAGCACACGCAAAGGCGTTTGGACAGCATCAAACTACCAACGCAGACGGAGGCATTTCCACCAAGAAGTTTAACCGACCAACGCGAACTCTTGGAGAAAAATGGCAGCGGTCATTGTATGGAGATGGTTGAGCAGCTCTTGGGCAAGCAACTAGCAAAGCGAGCCGTTGCCGATGTGGTGCCTAAAGAGCGGGTGGGTCGATTGCTGAAACCCTTGAAAAAGCCAATGATGATACCAACAACGGCAAACAACAATTTACACCTTGAAGAGCGTCGACGTGGTCGTAGAGTGTTAGTAGCGAATCGCTGCGAGCATTTCCGAGACGCATCGTATGATATATTCGCCGATTAAATCTCAACTATGACCTTACTGCAGAGCTTGTGGGATGTCCAAGCGATTGTTTCCTCGATCACCCCAGCATTGGACACCTCCATCCTCAAAGCGAATGCCGCAACCATGATTCCAGCCCAACGTCAACTCGTCAAACTGAACATCCGTCGGCGCCGCTATCACACCCGAACGCATGCCCCAACAGATCGCTGTTTTGTCAATCTACAAAGTGATCAATCAAGTGGGAGCTGTTTGTAAGCGGTTATTTACAAGTCAAGGACTACCCACCTTCAATGCGCATGCAGCAAGTCGACTTGTGCTTACAAGAATGAATTTTCCCTCTGTCGGTGGGCTTGCTTGGTTGCGGTGATTGTCGCCCCAACACGAGAGTGAGTTGTCTTCAGTCACACCGCAGGCAAAATCCCCCGGCGATGCTGAAATTTGTCGGAAACGGGTAGTTGGGTTTACATTGAGTTGCCCCTAGATGAATCAAGTACGCAACGTTATTGCACTTCTGGCTCGTAATCAAAGGTACATCACAGCTTCGTACATGCCCATTCTCACCCCAACACTTCATCGTGCCGTCCGTTGCAATGGCGCACGAAAAGTCTTTGCCACAACTGACCTGCACGAACTTGCCGCTCGGAGCGTCAGAGATACCTCCGGCTGCTGTGCCTGCTCATACACGCCTGTCCGAATGAGCTGTCTACAAATTGTGTGTCGCAATCACGCACCCCAGCAATGCACGGTCTGGTCCTTCATGATGCCACACGAGTGAAAGTCTCCGCTGCTGACCTGTTCGAACAGTCCCTCCGGTTGCGTCACCGGTGCGCCGACGCCCCAGCACTCTACCGTCTCATCGATTCGGATCCCGCATGAATGCAATCGACCAGTACTGACTTGTATGAACTCACCCGGCGGTGGTGAACTTTGACCACCGTTGTCAACGCCCCAGCACACCACTCGACCTCCCACATCCTCGTACGACTGAGTGTGGATCGCACACGAGTGTTCGATGCCGGCTGCGATGCTGGTCTCGTCGATATCCAACGGCACGACAATGTCTGGTACAACTACGTCAATTGCTGCATCAGTGTCGGCGGCCGCAACAGCTCGTGCTGTTAGTGCTAGTTGCAGCAGCTTCCAGCAGATCCGCATGGTCATCAATGGTCTTGAATCGTGTCCCTTCGCACTGACGTATATGATTGGATAATAATGCAACGCTATTTCGACCAATCGCAGGAACTTTGACCTTGATTGCTCACCGCAAGCTTGCTGGAGTCACATTGAAACGCTTCAGCTGTAGAGAATGATGGCAGCAATGGCTTTCCACAGGATGTCATTCGCACTGCGACAGGAAGCACTTGAAAAAAACTTAGCCTGACGACAGCATGGTTGCTGCTGGGTGGATTTAGGTCATGGATGTAACCCAGGCACTAAGGCGATGTGCAATGTCGCGCGTAATCGCTGCAGTTCTGCAGAAACACGAGTTGTTTGACGGCCTTCATTCATTCGCTTTGCTCGAGGCTCAAGCCTCGAGTACGTGCACACGTAACTCCACGCATGTTGCCTGTCGTCATCTTTATTCTGGCGCAGTAATTGGTGTTGTCTGGCCTAGGGCAACGTAGCTATCTGCCTGTCAGCTTGCTGGTGCTCGCTTGAGGTACATGGCAGCCATGCTGACTCGCACTGGCTTCTTCCCTTGCAAAAGCCAAGATATTTCCTCTGCATACATTTTCCAAGATATAGTACTTGCTGGGATCTCTCCCTCTGATCGGGCCATTCGTCGGGTAACGCGATCAGTTCATTACGCAATTTGCCACCAAGGTCACACGTCAAGCACCGAAACGCTTCGAACACCGAGTTCCCCGCCTCTCATCGTCTTCCTCTCGTCCATCGCCCGCTTTGGATGTCCGTGAAGAGCTCGTGGACTTTCAACAAGAAGTACCCAGTGTACTCCGCCAGCCACTAGACGCTCCCCCTCCTCTTCGTCCCACCGAAACCAAGAAACTACTTTCCCTCCATTATGACACAACTTGAATTGCTCGCCCATTCTACCCTGACCCCCGCGCCATTCAGTGCGCCAGCCAAGGCCAATGCCAACTCCTCCATTCCTCGCCACCAACTCAATGGCAGCACGTTGCTCCGTCGTACATCGTCGGCCAATGCTACGTACGACACGATCGAGTGCAAGGCGCTGATCCTCGGCTGTGGGGTGGCTGGTAATGCTGCTGCTCTGCGCCTTGCTAACCAAGGAGTTAAGGTGACGATGTTGGCTGCTGCTGAAGACCCGAACAACTGTGCCACGTATTACGCCCAGGGTGGTATCATCTACAAGAGTGATGATGACACGCCCGCTCTTTTGTCCTCTGACGTCCACCGTGCCGGTGCTGGTGTGTGTGATGATGTCGCTGTCCAGAAACTAGCAGTCGAAGGCCCCGGTCGTGTCGAGGAGCTACTTCTCGACGTTGCCAAGGTGCCGTTCACCCGTAAAGACGACGGGGAACTTGCTTTAACTCTTGAGGCTTCGCACAACAGAGCTCGCATCCTGTATAAGGCCGACCACACGGGCCGTGCCATTTCGATGAGTATGGTGCAAGCAGTCCGTGACCACCCGAACATTGTGCTACTCACTGGTCGTAGTGCCTTCGAACTGGTCACCAACGACGCTGGTGAATGTGTAGGAGCTCTCACGGTCTCGACCAAGGGTAAGGTAGAACACTACCGTGCTCCATTCACTCTACTTGCTACTGGAGGTGTTGGTGACGTGTACAAGAACACGTCGAACCCTGAAGGCGCCCGTGGTGAGGGCATCGCTCTCGCTGCTCGTGCTGGAGCCAAGCTGAAGAACATGCAGTACGTCCAGTTCCACCCGACCACCTTGTACATTCCGGACGAGCGTCGCTTCCTTTTGACGGAGGCCCTACGTGGTGAAGGTGCCATTCTACGTAACAAGAGTGGCCGAGCATTTGCCAAGGACTACCACCCGGACGGTGAACTTGCTCCACGTGATGTGGTTGCCCGCCTCATTCTAGCTGAGATGGAGAAGCAGGACGAACCCTGCATGTTCCTGGACATCTCACACGAAGATGCTGACTGGATCAAGAATCGCTTCCCTACTATTTACAAGCACTGCCTTGATCGTGGCATCGACATGACCAAGGAACCCATGCCAGTAGTTCCGGCAGCACACTACCACTGTGGTGGCGTTGAAGTGGATCTACAAGGCCGTACATCTGTGCCTGGTCTGTACGCTGCTGGTGAGGTGAGCTGCACGGGTCTTCACGGTGCAAACCGTTTGGCTTCTACTTCTCTACTTGAAGGCCTGGTGTGGGGATGCAGCTCTGCTGACGACTTCATAGAGCGTAGCAAGGCTTTTGACTCGGACAGCAAGGAGAGTGACCCGTTCGCCAACCTGAACGGCTTCCGTGATCCGTACCCGAACGAGATCGAGGAAGTGATGCTGGCTACACAACGCATCATGTGGGAGTCGGTGGGTCCCATTCGCACCGCTGCTGGCATGGATAGCGCCGTGGACAAACTCGCTCTGCTGGAAGTGAAGGCGGACAAGCTGCACCAGGAATGTCGCGTCACCCGTGAGACTGCTGGACTTCGCAACGCTGTCCGCACTGCTAAGGAGATCGCTCTGGCAGCTCTCAACAGCCCCGTGTCAGTGGGCACGCACTACATCGTGCAGGAATAAGCTCATTCGTTTACACTTTCCACCACTGGATGTTTTGATCTGATGGCTAGTTGGAAATGCTTTATCCTTTCTAACGAGACGGTAATCAATTCTTTCTTCATGTTGAGTAGTTTGATTTCATTCTCTTCTTCTACGAGTACCGGTAAAGCAAAATTGATGTAGAATCGGGAACTGTAAGCCAGGTTTGATCAAACATTTACGCACGGAATTAAAAACGATGAACTGCCACAAGGGCAGAAGCACCTAACTCATTTGATCATCCTCTCTTACTCGCATCTTTTCCTTTAGCCACCCGTGGTTTCAAGCAGGTCGTATCTTATCCCTACCTTCTGCACACGAATCGAGACATCAGAAGAGACCTCATAGAAGCTCGACATTGTACCGGGAACGCCTTTCAATCTGATCACAGGGACTACTACGTCTGTACGAAAGTCTCTTTCATCTACGGGGATAGAAAACGCTTTCACATTTTGTTTTGGGACCACAAAACACACCTCCACATCCGAAATCCAAAGCGATTTCTCCATTGACGTCCTCAAGCGAAGCAGAAACTTTGTGAACAATTCTGCCTTGTACGAATATGTCTCTGATCGCGCCACCTGAACGAATCGAACGTGTAACTTGAGCTTATAACCAGCTTGTCTAGCTATGGTATCAGTGTCAGATACATCCTGTAGGTCGACAAAGACAGCATCAAAGCCACCGAGATCCCACTTTTGCGGTTCAAACCACATCCGGGGCAAAACTAATTCTATAGCGTCATTACTCTCCGGATCAAAGTCATTAACCTCAGATTTGGGCCATTTCTCGGCCTTGCGGACAAACCCATTCTCAAATTTATGGCACTGAACACCTCCATAGCGAAGGCATGGGACGAACCCCATCTCAAGCATTTGCCCATCCATTGCTGGGTTATAGGATAGTGTATACGCGAGTGTCTGCAGCCGCTCTGGTCCAACGTTCAAAGATATTTGTTTCGCCACGTATGAACTCACAAGACAGCGCAGAGATGCAGACCTCACAGGGTTGGGATACCAAGCAAGTAGTCGGTTAATCGTCAGTGGAGCCTCAAGACCAATCGGTCCTTCCAAGTACTTCAGAATGTCATGAGCGGAAAGAAGCGCGTCAGCTAACGCGGTCTCGGCTTGACTTGTGGAAAAATCAAACATCATTCGAGCGCTCCCACCAACAACGTAATACTTGATTTCTACCAATTCCTGTCGTTTCTTAATTGGAACGCAGCTATTCACGCCGAACATCTTCATCACTTGGGTAAACATTTTATCGTGCTTCAACGCTTCTTGGTATTCCGGCAGTGTCCACGAGTACATACTGAAACGCTCCTCATCACGGACATTAGTCGAAGGAATTATGTCATATGTTTCAAGCTTCCAATGTTTTCCCAATGATACCATTGACGTGACGATCACTAGACGGCGGCATAGTTTGTTACGATATCGCCAGGTCGAACACGATGACACGAGGGCAATTTGTGCGCTATCTGGTTGACTGAACCAGACTGGTTCAATCGCAAACCCGTCGAGGAATATAATCGTGTTGTCAGGTATAGTCTCCAAAAAAGCATCCAGATCTCTTGCACGAATTGTACACGTCAATTTCATGCCTTTCCCTCGAAAAAAAATGCAGCTCAATAGGGCATTGTACCCCTTTGAGCAGCTAATCCATAGAACACCCCACTCACCCCCCAAATCTCCATTGACTCGTTTCAATTTGCAGGCAAATGCGAAGGCAGCAAGCGACTTTCCAGCTCCTGGAGGCCCGACAATCCACAACAGCGCATAAGTCTTGACGACACAAGCCAATAGAGCATCCCATTCCTCTTTCACTCCTTTCCGCAGGTACAACATCAATTCATCTTCCTTGACATGTAGGCCGCTGTTCTCAGCGTAAGCTGCCGGAATGCTCATTAGGGTGCTGTCTTGATCTAGGACGAGTGGTGGGAATTGATTGGGAGCTAAATCCCATGACGGGAATGGGGCTGGTAAGTCTTTCACCTTCACTAGCACATGAACCACATCTTCTCCAAGCGATACATTTGGCCCAAACAACTGCGGATTTTCGTTTGGACTCAACGCCGGCAGTTTTGACGTATCAATGCGGTTCTGAAGTAGCATCTTGCCCAGGTCATCGTCATATGGCAACCAACCGTCTTCTGTCTTCCACAGGAAGAGCTGTAGCAGGTCGGGTTGTCCCTCGTACCTCATCGCAGCCGCGATAGCTACCTTCAAATCCCCGACCGACTGACACTCATCGCTTTTCACCTCGAACACGCGCGTATCAACAATCGCACAGAACAGCTTGACCATATTTCCACGATTTCTGGAATGAAGCAGAAAGAGAAGCCATTGCTGGACTGATGGTATCGGACTGATTGATTGATCTGGTCATATCGTTCACCTCAGATTTGGCGCAAACATGTATTTCTAAGACGTCATGGTTGTTGCAGCGTTCTTGCGCTTGTAAATCGCATAAGCTGCGTACTCCACGTATTGTGGTGTTAGGAACGGGATGTAGAATGACCGATAGGGCGATTTCGATCGTTCTGCATCTAGGAACGGCTCCGAGTACACCATTTCCCACATTGTAGGCTCTTCCCAGAACTTAATTTCCTGCTGACCAGGTAGATTCAAATCCACCACATAGTCGCAAGCTTCGAGAGGCACATACCGACTAGGTTCTTCGCGGTTTTGATCGTTCATATCACTAGGAATGATTGACGTGCCGTTCTCATGCTGCTCAAACGCCTTTGGCAGCAAACCGGAGAACGAAGACTTGACAAACTGAACCCGGGTGTTGTTGGTCGGGATGAAGAAGCTCGTGGGGAAACGATACCATTCTTTAAGCAGACACAGGTTCACTGTGGCATTTGGAGCGTCAAGAAGCATACCAGTCTCAGGGTTCGGCAGCACTTTGGCGTACAAATGTTGGTAGACACGAAGTGGAGCACTGAAGTTAACAACGTTGCTCACCACACGAGAAATCGACAGCAATACGTAGACTCCCAGTACTCCAACAACGATAAGCTTCGTCAGTCCATTTCCCACTACACGTGCGTGGCTGAAGAAGCGTCCAACTCGATATACTACTGCACTCAGCGTAATAGCAGCAGCCAGGCAGAATAGCGGATAAACCGGAGACAGAAACCTCTCTTCCTTGTGAGCTTGAGTGAACATGATCGCCACCCACATGTACATGGGTCCCAAGTACGCCAATAACTGCACCTTGCTTGTTTCATAGTGACCAGGTAACGCGAACATGAATAACGCAGCTGGTGCTGCCAAAAGAGCCACAACATTGAAATTCAACGCCAGATTCAGCAGGTAGAAGCTCAGTGGTTCCGTTCCGTAGAGCGTAGAGTCCGTCTCGTTGCTCAGCACGTTGTATACCACGATATTCCACGCCGGCAAGACCCATCGCTGGTAGTAGTGGAAGTTAACCATCAACTCTACTGCCAGCACTACTCCACCGATAGCTGCACCGACCAGAATGCTCTTGATAACCCCTCGAGTGTAGAACGTCTCGACTGCAAAAGGGATGAAGAGTACACCGACGTAGGGCCAACCACAGAGAACAGCCACGACACCCCAGAAGAGAGCGAGGTAGTAGTTCTTGTCCATCCACGCACTACTGAACAGCATGACTAATACCATTGTGAAAGTGCTGGGCAGGAAGGCTGTACTGGCATGAAAAATACCAGCATTAAACAGTAGAATGATCAGCAGGTAGCGTGCAGTTCGACGGCCGAAATGACGACTGGTAGAACGGTAGAACAAAGCCTCCGAATAAGCTGAGAGTAGTCCCAACGCCGCACGTAAACCGTAGAACAAGAGTAGTTTCTGATCCGCCAGTAGTCCCAAGGTAGAACCGAATGCCGTAAGCTTCACTACCACATAGTGTAATAGCAAATAAACGTAAGAACGTAGAGCGTAGACTGGAGAATACTCCCACGTTTGGAAACCAAAGCGGTAGAGCAGGTAGTGCAGCGGTTCCCAATAGTTAAAAGTCTCGTCACAGTCTGCTATCGGGTTCAGGAGAGCAGAAGCGGCACGAGGTAGAACGAGAAGGGAGAGTGCAGTTTCTAGAGATGGCAACCACAACTGACGTTCGTACAGTTGCTCACTCTGCTCTAATGCAGCTGCAATGGCCGAAGCCTTCGCCTCCGACTTGGTGACGCGTCGAGGCATGGTAGTTTGGGGGTAATTTGAGGATTGGGGGTATTTTTGCTAAATAATAGTCCTAACAATCGTAATTTACGACCAATTTAGCTTAGAGTGTTGAAAATGTCAATACGACCGTATCCGTACTGGTTGTTAGGGAACTTTCGGTCTTGAGTATTGCCGCAAGTGTATCCAGTCGGAGTAGTTAATGCCGTAGTGACAGCTCTTGACTGTAATAATTCCTTGATCTTGTCATACGACGTCCCGGGATTCGCACTCAAATACAGAGCAATTGCACCTGCAACGTGAGGTGCCGCCATACTCGACCCAGACTTGAAACAGTAAGACGAGTCATCTGTCCAACAAGATGATAGAATCAGAGCACCTGGGGCAGTCACATCAGGTTTCCGTAGCCCTCGTACTGTCGGTCCCTTACTACTGAAAGATGCAAGGCCGTCGTTGATGTTGGTAGCTCCTACAGTGATAACACTCGCTGAATCACCTGGAGATGCGATCGTACCGCAATTTGGTCCAGTGTTTCCAGCAGCAACAACAGGAATAATTCCAGCAGCTCTCCAGGCATTGATGACCCCATCGAACATCGTGAGACCTTGACCTCCACCCCAACTGTTGTTAACGATGTGTGGTGCTTTCGAACAGTCTTTACCGGTGCCACTAGGTGTTGTTGGACACAACATGAACTGGAAACAAGCCAATAGATCCGATCCATAGCAACCTTGAGCTCGACAACCTTTGCACGCCATCCAAGTAGCACCCGGTGCCACTCCAAACCCATATTGCCCTGCTAGAACTCCCATAACATGTGTACCATGCCCTGTTGAATCGTATGGAGTACTCGATTTGGTTTCAGGGTCGTACCAGCCATAACTTTGCCTGTAATTACTCGACAACGCCTCGTGAGTTCCACGTACACCCGTGTCGATCGATCCAATAACGACTCCTTGTCCGGTGTTGCCTGTAGCCCAGACGTCAGGCGCATTGATCTTGCTTACACCCCATTGCGCTGCTGAAGTTGAACTGGACATGGACTGGGTCGACAAAACTGGCATCGAAGCTGGGAAGATCATCTCGTAGTCGACAGATTGCACCCCTGGTAGTTTTTCAAGCTGCTTGATGAGATCGGGTGTCGCTTGTTGCACGTAAACTTGATTGGTGATCCAGAAGCTTTCGGAACGCGCGTACGAGTCGATCACTTTTCCTAGCAGATCGTTAACTCCACGTTGCGACTCCATGGCAATATTCTCCAGTCCGTCTTTCAAAGCAGTCACACGATGCCCTCTAGAGTTGAATTTCTGCCCTTTTATCTTGGTCAACACGTCACCACTCGTAGGCTGCATAGTAACCAGAATATTGGCACGCTTGTGTTGCCGCTGACTTGCTCTAGACTTTGTCGATTGACCAACACCTGCGGCCATTGACATATGTGTGAACCCCAGTGTTGCAATGGCCAGTGAGGTTAACCATGTGAAAACTCGTGTCATCTTGTCAACGGCTTGGTAATGAACTAGTTGAGATGGCAGCAATACCTAGACGATGGCCAGAAGCGTTATCCCTGTTGGTAACAAGCATACGCATCGTTGTGAAAATGCTATCTACGTTGAGGACGTGACACTATTCTTGTCTTTGAGCAATATGGCCATTCCCCAATGTTCTGGGAACTTGCATCAAACACGACCTGAAAACGCCTCATAAGACTTGCAGGGCTATAACTGTAAACTGTCGAACACGGTGGAAGGAAGCCTAAAAGGGTTTCACAATAATATACCGCTGTGCGGTGAAACTTGATTGCAAATTCGCATATTTTGATGCTTCATCCGCACCATCGTCCTCGAATTAACCCCCAAAGTTTGGAAATGTACAAACCTGATCTTCACATCTGCCAGAACTCGTTGAACGTCTGCGCTTCATCCATGGCAGCTTCCATTGCTGCGCGGTCGATCCTGTCCCTGATTGCCCTGTATCTATCGTTTCTCCCGGTCGGTGACATTGAAGTGGTTCTGGTTCGACGTAGTTGGCTGCGTGCTGTCATCGTCTGTCTCGGTGTTACATCTCCTCGACTTGTAATGCTTGAAAAGGTCTTTGCTGCTGCACGCTGCTCCTCTTGAGACTCGTTGTGGTATATCTGCGAGTCGAAAAAGTCGCGCCAACCTCGTTCATCTACAAGAAATAAGCATTTGTCAGATTAAACTTCACAGTTTACACATAAACGTATCTCTCACCGTTGAAATCGGGTAGTTTTGCCAACAGGAGCTCTGATCCAGTCTCTGACACCACACTTCCGGTGGTTTCTTGGTGTCGGGGTTTCTTCTCACGAATTCCATCACGATAAGCTCCTGCAGGTTCAATACTGTCGTCATTTAGACTCCCCCACATCCTCCGACTAGCTCCATTCGGAGTCGTCGGAGTAGTAGGAACGTCTAGCTGATCATTTTCCCAGCTTAACCTGTCCTTGTTCGACTGTGAGTGCGTCCTTGAGCGACTCCGGCGTCTTTTCCTGTTCCTCGCTCTCACGTACGGCAGCAGCGAATACACCAGCAACGCAGCTGCTAAAGTCCCACTGAACATTGCAGCAGCTTGACTTGCACTTGTAGAGACTGGTGCCTGCTCTTCAGTTGGACACTGCAAGTGGTCTGGATCAAGTACAAACGCCCCAATTTCTGGTGGACATAAATCCCCTTCTTCACTGGAACTGGGACTGGGTAGTGCTGGGACTTCCAAATAGAATGGGAAAGCTGCAGACTCTGAAGTTGCTCGGAGAGAAAGACGATAAGCTAAAATAAATAAAATCCCATCAGTTCTTGAAAAAATGAAGAAAAATATTGATAAAAAAGTGTACCGTATTGCGCTCGGTTGAGTTGCGAGACAATATTCACGTCTTTGAGCGTCATAACTTCCTCTCGAACTCGCTGCCAATTGTCATTTAAAGTGTCTACCAAACATTTTCGTTCCGTTAGCGCACAGCTGATGTTCCAATTGACAGTCTCCACACAAGTTTTCTACCTGTTCGTTTGCTCTCAAGACGAACACTGAGCATAGATTCATTACGTGGTGAAAGAGCGTCCACAGTGAACGCCACCGCGGCGCTCGCCATGCTGGAAGGACTGGCTAGAGGTTCCCACACTGAAGGTTGTCAGTAAATGCCTAGCAGCTACGATGTAACGGCGCTTCCGGCTCCAGCGTCACTGAAGTGGAGAAAAAAAAGACACTGAAGCGAGGGTGCTTGAATTCTCTCTATGAATTCTTTCTCTATGTTCTCTCTATGAATTCTTTCTCTATGAAAGTGTTGGTGTGTGTGGTGGTTGAAGATGGGAGCATCTTCGGTGTGGAATTCGAAGAGCACAAAAAAGTCGGAATTTTGAAGGATATAATTAAGGACAAGAACGGCTATTCTTTTCCGGCTAAGGATCTCACGCTCTACCTTGTGAAGAAGGGCGACAACTGGTTTAAGACGGATGACTCTGATATGACGATGTTGAAGGATGGTAAAGTTTCCGAAGCAATTCATGGTATCATGAATTGCAAGGAGAAAATAATGGATCCATCCTACCGTGTCCGCAACACGGCGTTCGGTTTCCCAGATGAAGACGCAGCTGAAGATGGTGAAATTCACGTTCTGGTGGGACTCCCACCGTCAGCTTCAAGGCAGCAAACTGCGTTATGGCTAGTTCGTGGATCGATTGCGGATGCTCTTAGCACAAAAGGAGTTCGCTGCAGGCTCTACCGCTTGGCTGGAACGTACCTTGGATACTATGATCCTGCTCGTCGCACTGGTGGCAACAATGTCGCGCTCTGGTATGAAGATAAGACCTTGTGCGTCCATATCCTGTTTAAAACAGGTACGTTGATTATGTTGCTGTCTTGCAGTGTGCTTGTATTGACACAAGAGTTATTGTTGCAGAAGAAAATGCGTTGCATTTCGACAATGCTTTACAGGAAGAGCCGGTAACACTGGGCTCTCCACTACATGGCCAAAAAGTTACGACAAGTGTCGCGCAAGTTGAAGTCGTGTCAACTGAGCTAAAGCGCATCTACTTCGTTCATTATGACCCACAGGAGTCGGAGTTGCCGCAAGACACAACGTCGTCCATATCGTTGACTTCAAGCGTCTCAATTTTGGACGCCACGCGTGACGAGTTTCGTTATCAACGTATTGAGCACGAGGGGCTTTTCTTGCCATACGGCAACGCCGAAAGCTGTCATTTGGTTTCAAAAAAACAAAGCAGAGACCACAAACGAGAGTTCGCCAAGTACGATCGCGACCCGAACAACCGGCTTGCGCTTTCTCGCGATATGCATGGTTGGTTCGATGGTATGAGCTGTGAGGTTCCGATCGTCAACATGCTTGCCGGATCTGTCGAGGAGAGGCCATCAATTGGCAACAGATACAAGGTACTGTGCGTAGTTCTGGTGTGTGTGGGTTACTGATATTTGCATTTAGGTCGAGGTCTTCGTGAAGGTTCTGGATGCGCAGTGCACAGATCGCGTTTTCAGTCGTCTGAAAGCAAAATCAACGAAGACGGACGATCCGCTCATGATGAAGACGTTTGTTCACGTGGAGAATCCAGAGACGTTTTGTTTCTGCATGAAGTGGAAGCATGACGAGACCGACGAGCTTTGGAGAAGCTTTCTTGACATGACCCCAGCGGTCGATTGATTCTGCCAGCTGATGAGTCATTTATTCTTCAAGCGGATATGATCGCAGTCATTTGTTTTTTTTTCATCAGAAAGTTTCTGGCAGTTGGTACCATTCACACAACGAGTTTCAGTAGCGGGTGCCCTTTACGTTCTGTAAACGGAACGCCTTTAGCAGTGCATTTTGTGTCGATCGCGCTTTTTTGATTTTTGTCATGTACAGCGAGCATCTTTTGGGGCCTACTTCATCGGGTACAAGTCAAAGGCGACGATGGTTCAAGGTTGACATGTACGTTGAAACTCCTTGCATGAAGACTTGCATGAGGATACTCGCCAGAAACGAGGCCATGTTCCGACGTTCGACTTACGAAAGGGGGTGGATAGCAGTGGAGTCTGCCTTGGCCACTTTTTGAGTCGAGACCCACACAAGATCGGGCTTCCGTGCCTTCCTCGCCAGCCATGACCGTCGTCGTTACTGGGAATTCATCTGCACAGCCCCCGTTCTTGGCCATCAATAATCCGCCCCAACTGTCCAGCTGGCCTCAAGTTGTAAAATACTGGGATGGCGCACCTAAACCATTTTCAATGCATTCTATCAGTTAATACGATTTCAAAGGTTTCTTAAGTATAAATTTCAAAGAGGCATCTATAAGTAATGGCAGGTTATGTTAATTATCTAGGTCGCAACAAAATCTGCGGCAATCCATGTCGTGCTTCTGTCGTTCCTGGCTTCCAGCGAACAGTCCCCGACGAAACCTAGATGGAAACTCATTGAAGCCAAGCTGCAATTCATTCCTCAATCAGCAGCCTCCAACGCACATCTATCTACTCAGTCACTAAAATGCAGCACACCCGCCAACCCGTCCGCGCCGTCTCGGCTGGAGTACGAGCCCGATCCCGCAAATACAACACAGTCACCACCACCAGCTACTCGTCAATCACCGTTGAAGACCCCACCTCGATCGTAGAGGTTGTCTCCACTGCAGAACTCCCACCAGTATACGAGCCATCGTGGCGCCGCACTGGTCGTAGCTCTATGGCCGCAGATGTGCGTATCCCCAGCTTCCTCATCCCCTGCTCAGCCGGCCAACTCATGGACGCGCGCTACAAGTCGCACAAGTTGTCTCGTCCGGCTGTGGACGCCAAGGCGATCAGCCCTGCAGCGTAAATGTCGCCATTCAAGTGCCGTACCAAACCATCTGTACACAATACCTTCTTCACCGTGGATCAAGACCACCAGCCTTAGCGAAGTACTTGTCCAACCTGTACACAATACACAAATAAAAATACTTGCACCAATATTGCAAGCCACGTCAGGAAGTCTTTGCTGTGTGATTTGCTGTTCAAGTTCCAAACAAAGAACGGCCATGTTGCCTTCCGTCAGTTGACATCACAGACTACGCAGCCAATATGCATCCTTCGAATGGAAGCAGGTCGAGTCGACTGTCGAGTGCACCACCGGTTCATTTCCCCCCTCTACAAGCTCAGGGCTCGAGGTCGACGCTATCTTTGTCCTAAAGTTGAGTGATTGTCCTTCGTCCTCGCCCTGCTATTTCGGAAGCGTTCGTGCCTAACCAGCTGACCCTCAAAAATATAAAGTGAAGAACCTTCGACGTCAACGTGACCAGAAACGAGATATTTTAGGCCAAACGCTCCAAGCCCCTTGACATCCAAAGTCAGTCTGAGTAGTGCAAAGACCGAAGGAGACGGAGCACTAAAGGCAACACAGGCAGCTGCTTCCAAGACTTTTTTCAGCGGTCCATTTAGGCCGCGTTTAAGTGAAAAGTTTAAACCATGGACGAGCTGCACGATGCCATCCAGGATGCACAGTACATCGGTGCAGTGACCAACACACAGCGAGGGCCCAGTGCTGCCTTTTACAATCCGTCGGCTAACGAGTTGGCGCAGTTCGTGGATCGTCAGGAACGTGCACTAGGCAGTGATTGGCTTGGACTCGAGAATTTGTTGGATATGCCACTGGGTTTCTATTTCTTCCGTCGATTCTGTGAGGCGGAGCAGCACGGAAACAGGAAATTGGACTTCCTGGTCGAAGTGACCAAGTACCGTACACTACAGATACCTGAGCAACGAGCTGTGAAGGCCAGGGAGATCTGGGATCTCTTTTTCGGTAATGCAACACCAGAGAGTAATCCTAACACGACAAGAAGAGAGAGCGGAGTCACAGTCTGGTCTCCAGTTACAAGAGGAGAAGCAAGATTGCACCAGACATCACCGGTCTCCCCGGTTACAGCTCGGTCGACGTCACCAGGAACAGATTATTCGTCAACTGGCACCAATTTGCACAGTCCTCCAGTGGGGAGACCCAGTCCAACTAGAATGTCACTTGGTTGTCTTGAAGAGTTGAATGTGGCCTCGATGACGACGAATGGGATTGTGTTTTGGCGCAAGAACGAGTCTTCAGTGACACGGGCAGACGTACGCAGCTTATTTAATACTGTCGCGACAGAGGCGAGTCCTCTGGGCGTTGGAGGAGAAGTGGTGCAGCGGCTAACCGCTGTGTTCAAGCGAAACCAGTCTGAATCCGAGCGTGGGGATTCCATGAACTGTGTACGAGATGGGAGTCCTACAACAGGTGCAAGCACCACCGCTAGTACGATTTCAACGAGTGAGCTGAATGATCTGGGCATGGATACACGGGAAAGCTCACTCATGAAAAAACGTGCCAATTCGGAGTCGAAGATTAGTGCGTTGACACTCTTTGACGAACTGGAAGCTTGCGTACTGTGCAGTCTGGAGCATTATCACATGAAGGACTTCCGTTCTTCTGCCTTCCACAAACGACTGATTGCGTTCCTGTTCCTGCAGAAGCGACGGGTAAGTGAGGATGATTTTACAGTGCTTCGTGTCCTTGGACGTGGTGGATTTGGTATGGTGAACGGATGCATCAAGCGCACTTCAGCGTCCCTGTACGCGATGAAGGTGATGAACAAGAAGATGATCAAGAAGAAACACGCGGAGAAGCTGTGTCTTGCCGAGCGGAAGATCTTGACGATGATCTCGTCCCCATTCATTGTGTGCCTGAAATATTCTTTCCAGACCCCTGAGGAGCTGTTCCTGGTTCTGGATCTTCGGACTGGTGGTGATCTGTCATTCCATCTCAACCGCGCAAGATTTTCAGAGACACAAGTGCGTTTCTGGGCTGCACAGATTCTGTTGGGTATTCAACACTTGCACGATAAAAACATCGTGTATCGAGATCTCAAGCCAGAGAATATTTTGCTGGATGAAAAGGGAAATTGCAGTATTTCAGACTTGGGTTTAGCCGTGGAAGTGACGCCAACGCTGACGGGTAGATGTGGAACGCGAGGATACTGGGCGCCAGAGATGTTGCTTCGAGATGAAAGTGGCAATCGGTTGGTGTACAATCAGTCGGTGGACTGGTGGAGCTACGGGTGCTTGGTGTATGAACTTCTGTATGGCAAATGCCCCTTCCGGACATCCAAGGCTAAAGCTCTCCACGAAGACAAGCAGCAGGCTTACGATAAAGCGACGCTTGAGCTCACTCCTGCTTACGACCCGAAGTACTTTTCTGCGGACGCTGCAGAGCTCATTCAGCGTAAGTTACTGTGATGTGTCGTTGTTTGGAGGTTATGTTCTACCAAAATACTCACATTCGCAACTGTTTTCTGATTGTAGAACTGTTGATTCGAGACCCTACTAAGCGGCTAGGAGCAAATGGCGCTGAGGAAGTCAAACGGATGCGTTTCTTCTCGTCTATCGACTGGGCGATGATGGAGCAGATGCAAGTACCACCTCCGTTCGTACCGGACAACGAGATCAACGCAGCATCACAAGCTGATATCGGCTCCTTCGATATCTCAATTGTCAAGGGTATTAAACTGTCAGAGCAAGAGCAAGCTGCATACAGCGGCTGGGACTACGTTTGCCCAGAGACGTTCCAAAGGGAAGCAGTGGAGTATCTTGTCTGGGAGGTCAAGCATGGCCCATGCACCATTGGGGCCAACAACAACTCGTGCTGCACGATTTTATAAGCACTCTTAGCCACGAGTAGTATTGTAGGAGCAACACAAACGGTATTTGTACAACTACTGTACCAGGTAGAACGAATGGTATCTCCACTTCAACGTCAACACTGTACCGTCGGAATGGTACAGTTCCACGTCAACATTTTGAAATCGACCCGACGATTTATCCTCAATATATGATAATCTCTATATACTGATATTTGGACTTCAATGTTGCAAAGCAGGGTCGTTTCCCCACCAAAATCAAGCCAATTGCTACCCTCTCATTATTCATACAATTGAACACCTGCTAAATATAATTAGATTTGAAAACTTCAGAACCTCCACGAACTGATCCGCTGACGTCGACCCTACCTCATTGTACCTTTCGCCGCCGCCCGCACAGGAATACGTCTCTAGGTCAGCTCCATTATGTTCTCCAAGCCTCTGCAACGCGTTGTTGCAGCCTCTTCCTCAGTTTTCAAGCATGCGTATGTATTGCATCTGACAACCTCTTTTTTCTATCCTTTAAAGCTGCAAAACTGCAATTTTTACACCAATTCTAACGTATCTTTTGGGCTAGTGGCACCCAGACGCGCTCCATCGGCTTTCTATCCACACTACCAGAGGAGCACGCCATGCTCCGTGATATGTGTCAACAATATGCGTCCAAAAACCTGAAGCCTATCGCTGGAGAATTGGACAAGGAGCACAAGTTCCCGGCCCAGCAGGTCAAGGAGATCGGAGAGATGGGACTGATGGGTGTCGCCATTGACGACGAGTACGGTGGTGCAGGCCTTGACTACTTGGCCTACGCTATCGCTATGGAGGAGATCAGTCGTGGCTGTGCTACTACGGGCGTCATTATGTCCGTGAACAATGTGCGTCAGTAGTTTTATTTATTTTTTATCCGCAGACTAACCCTGTTGTTATTGTTGTAGTCGCTGTACTGCGCGCCACTCGACAAGTTCGGGACACCTGAACAGAAGGAGAAGCACTTAACGCCTTACGCCAGTGGACAGAAGCTTGGCTGCTTTGGACTGAGTGAACCAGGCAACGGCAGCGACGCCGGTGCTGCTTCAACCACGGCACGCTCTACGGACAAGGGATACGTGCTTAACGGTACCAAGGCGTGGATCACCAATGCTCACGACGCTGACCAGGCGATCGTGTTCGCAACCACGGATAAGTCACTGAAGCACAAGGGCATTAGCGCCTTCCTTGTGCCAACTAATGCTCCCGGCTTCTCACTGGGTAAGAAGGAGGACAAGCTGGGAATCCGTGGTTCTAGCACTGGAAACCTCATCTTTGAGGACGTTGAGATCCCCAAGGAGAATCTTCTCGGCAAGGAAGGCGACGGATTCAAGATCGCAATGATCACGCTGGACTCGGGTCGTATCGGCATTGCGTCGCAGGCTTTGGGTATCGCTCAGGCTTCGTACGACTGTGCGATCGCCTATGCGCAGACCCGCAAAACGTTTGGCGTTCCCCTAGCCAAGAACCCTATTATCCAGACCAAATTGTCGACGATGGCTACAGAGATCGAAGCTGCTCGGCTGCTGACGTGGAAGGCTGCAGTGGAGAAGGACGCTGGCAGACCGTTCACTAAACTGGCGGCCATGGCGAAGCTCAAAGCCTCGGAAGCTGCCACGATGTGCTCCCACCAGGCCATTCAAGTGCTGGGCGGTATGGGTTACGTGTCGGAGATGCCTGCTGAGCGCCACTACCGTGACGCGCGTATCACGGAGATCTATGAAGGAACGTCCGAGATCATGCACTTGGTCATTGGAGGTGCTCTCAACAAGGAGTTCAACGAGACCAACTAAACTATCAGTAGTTTGCGTCTACTAAGTTGCCGAACCATTAATTCAACTGATACCAAACGATCTACTTGACGTTCATCTTGACCTGCACGTCGGTCTCTCTCGTTACTATTCGACGTAAGTACCACTTCACGTTGAAGTTGACCTGGAAACGTTTACGCAACAGCTACATTCCCGTCAAATCTCATACCTCCATATCTAACTAGTCCAAAAAAAACTACCGAAGCACGTGTATCGTTCCATCTTTAATTAAAACTCCCTTTACCTACATATCCTGTATGATCCTATGTATCTATCTAAACAGCACATCCATTTTCAGAATCAAATCCATTTCAGTTTTCATCTTCATTCCGTAATTGCATCACTAGTGCAGACTCCGCTTCTCCATGACGCAGCAAGATGTTCGCCAGGCGCTGGACGCCCCCGGCTTAACCGCCTACATCCACTCGCGTCTGGGCGTTTCCCATGGGGAAATCTCGTCCATTCGCCAGTTCCAGCACGGCCAATCGAACCCTACGTACCTCGTGACAATGACAGGGTCTGGTGCCAAGTGGGTGCTACGTAAGAAGCCACACGGCAAGATCTTGCCTTCTGCTCATGCTGTGGAGCGTGAGTATCGGGTTTTGAAGGCTCTGGAGCACTCGGAAGTGCCTGTGCCTCGTGCGGTTCTACTGTGTGAGGACCCGAAGGTCATTGGCACACCGTTCTACCTCATGGAATACGTGCATGGCCGTATCTTCCAAGACCCGTCGCTTCCTGGTATTAAACCAATGTACCGGTACGCCATGTACAGCTCGGCAGTGGATGCACTGGTTAAGTTGCACGAAGTGGACTACAGGAAGATCGGACTGGAGGATTTCGGTCGTCCGGAGAAATACTGCCACCGTGTTGTGGCTCGTTGGAGTCGACAAGTGGAGGGGGGTCAGAAGGTGTTTACTGACGCTGGAGTGAAGGAAAACCCTAAGATGAAGGAGCTTCAGCATTGGCTGGAGAAAAATGCTGACGAGGCGGAGAAGGCTACAGCGGAGGGAGGAGCCAGTATCGTTCATGGAGACTTCCGTATCGACAATGTGATCTTTCACCCGACGGAGCCCCGTGTACTGGCCATCTTGGACTGGGAGTTGTGTACTATTGGCAATCCTTTCGCTGATGTGGCTACATTCGCTTCAGCGTACAGGAACCCTAGTGACAACTCGAACACTATTATGACTCCGGGACTGGCAGATGTCCCGTTGAAGAAGCTCGGAATCCCATCTGAGAGTGAAATGTTGCTCGGATACTGTCGACGCGCCAAACGTTTCCCACTCAACACGCAGACGTGGAACTTCTTTATGGGAATGGGTATCTACCGCTTTGCTGCCATTTGCCATGGTGTTTACGCCCGTGCACTACTGGGCAACGCGTCGTCGGCTAATGCTGCGTGTGCCAAGACGACAATGGATCGCCTACTGGCAATGACTAGTCAAATCACGGACGCGTCGGCTGATATCTACCCTGAGCCTGAGCTGGAGCACATTCTACCGTTCCCGATCCGTCCACACGCCTTGGAAATCTACAAGAAACTGTTGAAGTTCTGCCAAAGCCGCGTGTATCCTGCTGAATACGTGCACATTGCCCAAATTGCCAAGGCTCGTGAGGAAGGACGCGTGTGGGAGGTTGTACCGCCTATTATTGAAGAGCTGAAGGCCGAAGCCAAAGCATTGGGACTCTGGAACCTTTTCCTGCCTGAGTGTGTGGTGCCGGCGCTGGATGGGAAGGGCCCAGATGTTAACTACGGTGGAGACTTGACAAACCTTGAATACGGCCTCATGTGTGAAGTGATGGGCCGTTCCCTCGTGCTAGCGCCTGAAGTGTTCAACTGCTCGGCCCCCGACACTGGCAACATGGAGATCCTCACTCGCTTCTGCACTGTGGAGCAGAAGCACAAATGGCTTGTTCCACTGCTTAAGGGTGACATCCGTTCTTGCTTCGCCATGACGGAGAAGCGCGTGGCTTCTTCAGATGCTACGAACATCGAAACGAGTATTGTGCGTGACGAAGAGCGTCAGGAGTACGTTATCAATGGTCACAAGTTCTACATCTCTGGAGCGGGTGACCCTCGTTGCAAGATCATTGTGCTGATGGGGAAGCACGCAGAACGAGCGAACGAGAGCGTGTTCAAGCAGCAGTCGATGATTCTCGTGCCAATGGACGCGCCTGGCGTCCAGGTCGTCAAGCCCATGCAAGTGTTCGGCTACGACGACGCACCGCACGGCCACATGGAGATGCTTTTCAAGGATGTCCGTGTCCCGTTCAGCAATGTTTTGCTTGGTGAAGGTCGCGGCTTTGAGATCGCTCAGGCGCGTCTCGGACCTGGCCGTATCCACCATTGCATGCGCGCGATCGGAGCTGCTGAGCGCTGCTTGGAGCTGACGGTGCAGCGTGCCAAGACACGTACAGCCTTCAAGCAGCTACTGGCTGAGAACCCGCTCGTGTGCTCTCAGATTGCTAAGTCCCGCTGTGAAGTGGACAGCGCGCGTTTGTTGACGCTGCAGGCTGCGCATCAGATGGACAAACGCGGCAACAAGGTCGCACAGCAAGCTATCGCTATGATCAAGATCGTGGCACCCAACATGGCGCTCGACGTGTGCGATCGCGCCATTCAGATCCACGGAGCTGCTGGCGTGGGGCAGGACTTTATCCTGTCGTACCTGTACGCGGCACTGCGGACACTGCGTATCGCTGATGGACCAGACGAGGTGCACATGCGCACCATCGCGAAGCTCGAGCTGAGCCAGTCCAAGCTGTAAGTTGATGAAAGCTGAGACCTGGAAGTTGAGGTGAATAATGAGTGTTAATGTAAATAACGCAAAGCAACGTGCCTTTGACCTGTACGGAAGGTGGGAATCACCGACCGAAGATGCTGCTTGTATCAAAGATACAGTCAACTGCCACATGCGCCTTGTGGACACATCAAGGTTGTGCGGGGGTCCTGGATACTTATATAGTCAGGTTTCCCTCACAGGAAATTAATGAGCTTTGTTTTGCGATGACAGCAAGCAGCATGGGAGCTGAAACACTACTTCAAATCCATAAAAGGCAACGTGTAGAGGATGCTACAGCAGAAAGCAATGCTGTCGATTCCTCATTCTTTGCCGATGGCGCTCCGCCTCATAAATGGCTGGCTACCTACGATCGTGCGTTGCATAACCATGCGCCGACGCATCACCTCAAAGAAAAAGAACCCCAATCAGCACGCAGGATTTTGAGCCATACTTACTTTCAGTAAAACTGTTTTAAACATGATGATGGTACAAAACATAATTACTTGAAACCACTATACCATACAAGATCAAGCTGGATTCTTTTTTCTTCGTCGCAGAAACCCATCCCATCCACTTAAACCTTATATAATTCTTTTATGGAGATTATGGCGATACAAAACTATATAACGTCGAAAAATATCTAGATACAAAATAAATAAAAAGCTTATTCATCATATATCTAAAATTCAATTTTATCATAATACACAGGTTGAAGCTCACCTATGTCACCTGCTGCACCGCCACGCCAGCCTTCACTTCTCAATCTGCCGCCTCCGTCTCAAGTGGCTCCGCCCTCAAGACCTCGCTACCATTTCCTCACCACGATGCCGTCCCGATCCTCCGCTCTCGCTAGCCCCACCGTGAGCTCCACGTCTTCACCACTCTCCATTGACGAGCTAGATGGTCCATCACGTCGCCTACTCAAGGCCCGCCATCATGACATGGACAAGATGGAGATCCAAACCAACACACTGACAGCTGTGCTGCACTATGAGACTATCAAGTTTACAATCTACAAGCTGCAGATCCGCAGTACCGCACGCTTCGCTGACGCCGGCGAGTGGACGCTTGTCAAACGCTACTCGGAGTTCTTCTACTTCCGTCAAACGCTGCTCAAGCTCTTGCAGAAGTGGGATCTGCAGTTCCATAACGACACGAAGCGATTGCAGTGCAAGGAGTTCGCATTGGCAGCAGCACTATTGCTACCGGCGCTTGAAATCCCCACGTTTCCACGCAAGCACATGCGTTGCGACACTGTTTCTATTGTCAAAGAGCGACAGACTAAGCTACAGCAGTTCGTGCGCAAAATGCTCGACGCCTACACGGACATTTCGGTGTTCCTGCATGATACTCAGTCGCGAAACACTCGAGCGTTTACGAATCTAAGCGAGATCCTGAAGGTTCTTGAGGAGTTTATGGTCATTCCTCCGGAACAGAAAGAGATCAACCGCCGTCAAACTGCTGCAGTATTGGCGCTGGAAGATGTCGAAGTGGGTCAGAACGCGACTTCAGACTGCAAGGAACGCACATGTTGCATTTGTCTAAATGACTATGACTCGGACGAGGAAGAAGACGACGTCGCTGACGATAGAATGGTGAAGCTCCCGTGCTCGCACCTTTTCCACGAAGACTGTGTCATTGACTGGTTTAACACCAGCACGACGTGTCCGCTGTGCCGAAAGCCTGCATTCACAGAAGAACACTGGTCATTCGATGTGTCCATTAATTAAGTATTTGGTGCGATATTATACCAATCAATACAAAACTTATTAGCCATGACTCAATTGTTCAGCATATTTTGCAGGACACGTCGGCTCTGAGATGATACAGTCTGCGGTTTAAAAGTGCACTCTTGGCGCTCCTTTGCTCGCATTTCCTCACGAACCTTTAGTCGTCGCTTGATCGAGTCTTTGCTGGCTTCAGACAACTTGAAGGGCTTCGGTACCGTGTAGCTACGAGGTTCGTAGGATGAATTCGGTGCAAATACCTTTTGTTCCCGCTGTTTCTGCTCTGCTTGCTGCTTTCGAGCAAGGTCTTTTAACTCTAGAAAGCGGCCAAGTCCGCGAACAATGACGGGCTTCTGTAATAAATGCATGGTGTAAGTCAGAGACCAATTCTTCAAAACACCTAAAAACACAGTACTAACCTCTTCGGCGCTACTATCACGTGGAGGAGAAGGTGACCCTTTGCTCGACAATTTTCCTTTTCGCCTTGGCTTGTTCAAGTTCGGTTGAAATGTACATTCCTCTAACTCCTTCAACTCCTGGACATTCCGTTTTGCCTCGATGTCGTCGGCTTTCTTCTGCCGTTCCGCCTCGATGAGATGAAGAAGATTTTCTGATTGCCATTCTAGTTTAGTTCTTGATCGTGGTTCTCTGTTGTACAACTTGCTTGTGCTCGCACTGCCATTACGGGGTTTGGATGCAACCAGATTTGGCTGAAAAGTGCATTCAGCCTTACTCGCCTCCTCCATCTCGAGAGCAACACGTGACCTAAAGCGCTTGTTAGCAAAATATTGTCGTAATGCAACCCTCGACGTCGATGAATCGGTTCGTTCAAGAGGTTTTGAGTCTGGAGGGTCTTGTTGAAGGCCAATAATTGGATGTGAGAGCTCATCCAACGTCGACGATCTTCCTAGCGCTTTGGAAACAGGGTTAATTTCCGGTTTGAAGCTGTACTTCCCGTACTGTTTCTCACGTAGACGCTGTTTCTTCAGCTCTACTTCTCGTTGATCATTATACGTGAGTCGATATAATTTTTGCTGACTGCTTTCGGTACTTCGTTCAGGTCGCAAATGCTTTAGTACTCCTTCAGCATTACCAATATCCGGTTTAAACGTGAGCTTTCCACCTCGAGTGTAGTCCATATCGCAAAATCCTTCGAGGGCTTCCATCTTCTCTTGATCGCGCGATTGAAAATATTCTTGACGTGCAACGAAATCCATTTGAAATTCAGGTTTGAGCTCCACAATTTTCTTGGAAACCTCACTAATTTTTGGTACAAATGGCTGTTCATTCAGCATATCGACGTATTCCTGGGTTGCCAACCTTCTCTCCGCCATCGCATCAGCATCTTCTGCAAGCCTGTCAGTCACTTCGTAGGCCTTGGGTTTCGAATGCTGGTAATAACCTTCTGCTTCTCGTTCGGCCAGCTTATTCTCTGCGATCTCTCTGCTCTTAGGATTGATCACTGGTGTAAATGGTAGCGATCCACATTCTTCGAGGTCAAGCTGCTCGCGAATGCGTTCAATATATTCGGCCTGACCAAATACATAAATACTAATCAGCAAAGTGAAATCCAGAAGAGGAAAGGATACATGAATTACCTTTGCACGCTGCAGATCGGAGACACGATGGTGAATGGGCTTGTAGTCAACCATGCTGAACATCGACTTGGACGTCGGGTTAATTCTGGGCTTAAAAGTACATTCTTCGAGCTTTTGGGCCTCGAGTGCTTCTCGCGCTCGATCTCGTGAGTCGTAACGTGAGTTACCATCCAAATGCAATCTCTGAATTACGTCTTGGCCACTGTTTTCCTTTGAGTCATTCGTCTGCCTAAATATCCTTTGGCGTGGGCTGAGAGTTAACCACTGAAATTCACTCATACCAGGATGTTTGCCTTGGGCTAGGTTCTTTGGCTTTGATATTGATCGAGGAGGTTTCTGTACGTTCGGATGAAATGTACATTCACGAAGCTGTTCCATCTCAAGTAGTATTCGCTGTTTCTCGCGCTCAGCAAATGTTTGATTCCGAGGTTGCGCTAGAAAATCAATTCGAGTTGCTGGTTTCTTTATTGATGATTGACGATAATCCATGTAAGCAGCGGTTTCCGCATTTTCAGGAGGATCCTCTGCATGACCATCAGTTGTTCTCCATACAGTATCAACAAACTGGTGATTCCCGTCAAACGAATCGGAATCCTTAATCTGATTGACCCTTTCACTTGCTGGAATAGTATCTTTTTGCTGATGACTCAGCAGTTTTGCAAATAGTGAAGATGGCACTGGTTCATCCACTCCACTATTGCTGCTAGGCAATAATGCTGAAAAATCCATATCTGTTTCAGTTGGAAAAGCTTCCGATGAATGTGCTGAGCCCGAACCTTGGTGCGCTTCCTCTCCTTCGAAAATGAAATCAAGTCTTGAACGTGGTTGAATATCAGCAGAAGGTTGACTATCAAGTATATCCGACGCATAATAAATCTCGTCATCCGATTCTGCACTTTGTGTTTCGTGCTGAAACTCTCCATTCAGTTCATTTCCTCGATCAACATCAATAGGGTTCATAGGTGGGCCTTCAAGGAACATATCACGAACTGCCGTAGATTCCGAGGTCATTTCCATGTTCCGCTCACTGAGTAATTTCTGAACAAGTTGATGACGCTCTTCAGGTGTCCGGTAGTGGTTTTCTTCTGACGCATTCACAGTCGTAATAGCATCTCCAGCATTACGTCCGCGAAGAACAGCCTGGCGCTCCGACGATAATTTAGCCAGAATTTCACGACGTCGTTCTTCCTGCCAAAGAGTTAATTGACATTACCAAAAGAGAGATAAACAACACAAAAACCTACCGAAAGTATCGGGCGTGTCTTCAATTTTCGACGGAAATTTGAGTCATCTAAAAGCACCACACACACAATCAGATTCAAAGTCAACTACAATTGCTCTATACGAACCATAATCTTGCCCCGATCCATTTCGTGTAAACCTGTTTACATCCGTAGATGTGTCAATATCACCCGGGTTGAACTCATCAGCTAGTGAAGGAGGCGGCACCCGACTAGCTGTTAAATAAGCCTCTGCACTACGTAGCTCCTCCTCCACCTGTGCCAAACTCAGTGCTCCATACGCTACCCCAGCCATTTTGTTACTGTTGAACAGTCGTGGAAGTGAAACCTCAAAGTTGAAGTCGTGACCATCACTCTGAATCCAAAGTTGAAGTTGAAGATTTATTTTTTTTTCCCATTCCGCATTTTGCACCTTGAAGAGGAAGATGAGTAAGAAACGCAGTGCGTGTACGCCGTTGCTCTGGCCGATAGAGGTCTACGATTACGAGAGGAAGGCGATCACTGATGCAGCGGTGGGAGGTATCGATCTACGCAGAGGACACTGGATTCACTGCAAATGGTAGGGATTAATATAGGATTTGACATTTTACTTATTGTATTTTTTGTCTTAGGTGCAATTCGACGCTAAAGACAACTTCTTTCTCACTTGTGAGTTGGAGAACGCACGAAAAGGGACAACTGCATCACACTCACAAGCAGGAGTTCTTGAGCAGTACGTCACAACCCCATCTCGTCAGTTGTACGCAGTCTTCAGCACAAGAGTCACCTACAAGCTTGCCAGATACGCCTCGAGCTCTAGTGCAAGTCCAATCGTCCCAGAACTATGAGTCGCTCGTGGTAGTCCGCCGTGATCTTCACCTGAACAAACAACAGCAAGCTCGGCATGAACGAGATGTCACGAAAGTGATTAACGCAATGACTAGCCTTGTGTCTGACCAGCAAAATGATTTGGATGCGTTGCAGTTCCAAATGCGCAATATGACGCGAGAAATGGAGGGTCTGAAGAGGCAAGTGACGTTTCTCCGTCGTAAGGAAAACCAACACAAAAACTCGCGTGCTCCACAACACGAGGATGTTGCAACTTCATATAGTGTCAAGAGAATTCGACCAAGAGAGAAGACACAAGGTGATTGCAATAATGGAAGACGCTTCGTTCCGCAAAAGACAGCAAACATCAAGACGACCAAGATGGACTGTTTTACGGAGATGGATATATTTGAGAAGCGCTTTCGCCTTACGTAACTTGAATAATTGATCAAGTCAGAATGCGCAAGGCTACAGGTGCTTGGAATAAATTTGACAAGGCTCTTAAAAGTAAAGCTTACGCGTTTCACTTTCTGTCTGTTCGACGGGGCAGGTGGGGCACTTGAATCGCCTGCAGAGTATCAGTAAAAGTCAGGTAGGTAGGAAATCAATTGACCGAGATAACCTACCGAGTCATGTTATAGGAGAACCGCTTGACGCAGGACCGACAGATGACATGACCGCATTTCAGCAAAATGGGTGGGTTCTCTGCGGTACTTTCTTCCTTCGAAACTGGGCACGAGAACACGTTGTGGAAACGAAGCTCTTTCGCAATCGGAATCTCCACCTGTTTGACAAAATTGAGATTAAGTGAGATGCACAATAACTGGCACTTCGATATTACATGACACTTACAGGGAGCTCCTCCATGCTACTCCAGTTAGCCAATTTGCTGTCCATGACAGTAACAAGCTTCCGCATTGCAGGCAATGCAGACACACCTGCTGAAAGACTACGTATTTCTAGTTAGTTTCTGCAGACAAACATTTCTGAGAACAAATGCGTACCACGTTTCGAGGTAGGAGCGGTACGGAGCACGACGAAGACGGCAACACGCACGGATGACAGCGTCGTAAATTTCATCCCATCGATCGTCATTAAAGAGGTTCTTGTACGGAGATTCCTCGAGTTTTCCCTTGTACAATACGCAGCTCATCAATACCCCCACCTCTGTGAAACAAGACAAGCAAATGCGTTAGTCAGCTAGAATTTGAAGCCGTTTGTGATGATCCTTACCTTCGGCATGCGTCTGATGGAAATAGGGAAGCTCTTTGTTGGCGAAATTGACAGCATCCATCATATTCGGGGAGGACATAAGGATGTCCACGTACTTGAGCCGAACTAACTCGAACTCAATGTCAATGTCCAGTCGTTTCAACTCATCCCGATGCTCTCGTGCCCAACTGCACGAACCAGACAAGTATAAACACAAGAACGTATCTAATTCAAATGAAAAAGACAACGTACTCAAGTGCAGGTTGCATGTCGTGCTCTTTTATTGCTTTCAAAATTTGGTGCAGCTCAATGAAGCAGTCCCGGAACGCAGAGGGCAGCTCTATCCCTGCTTCCTATTAATCACAAACAAAACAAACGTCAAACTCAATTTCACTTCTCTTCATCCAATTTACTGTACCTTGCACAGCGAATCTGCTGCTTCAACTTGTCCGTCTTGGTAGAGATACTCTGCAACTAAACGGCAGACAAGCTTCTGGTCCATCTCATTGGTACCGCACACTTTGGTAATATCAGTGCAAAGATTCTACAACCAACAACTGATCAGCCAACAAAATTCAATAACTCTTCAGATAAATGTTTTACCTTGTCGATCTGCTTGGAGTACTTGGACAGCAGTACATGGATAGCCTTGAGCTCGCTTGCCACGTTCTTCTCTACGTTCAAATGACGTACTCGTCGAATAAAATCTCGAACAATGTATTCCGTCTCATTGTCCTGCTCTTCAACATCATCTTGTTTAACTTCCGACACTTGTGCATTGCACGACGCCTCTGCATTCTCGGAGAGCGCTTTATCCGTCACATCCGTTGATATTTGAGCTGTTGAATTGTCCGAACTGCTTTCTTCGCCCTCACCCGCCGAACTGGTCTCTAAATGGCGGTTCTTCTTGCGGAACAGCCCTTGTTGCCGTTCTTCGAGTTGCTGCTTGGTGGTTTCTACATGCGTCAATAATGCGTCGAGTTGGCGGTCGATCTGTGCCACACACAGTCGCTGCTTCTTCAGCACACGCTTGCTCTCCTCCTCTAACGCCTGCATTAGTCTATCTATTGGGGGCCTTTTATGAGATTCTGATGAAGAAGACGACAGCTACAGAGTGAATCCTACCGTTGGGCTTGTTGTTGCTTCGAGTAGCTCCTCCTTTTTTCTGAGTACACTCGGAATCAGAGAACAAAAGGGCGTGGTCACAATTACGCCACCGACTGTTGCAACTTTAGCTACTGCCACCAGATGTAGTGGTACCATTCGCACTTCAACCTGATGAGAACATGCTGATGCGACACCTCTCAACGTGGCCCGTCATATCATGGCTTGTTAACGGTCTCTATCTACGTGTACCTGCATTCTGTCCATGATCAATGGCGCGTGGCACGCGGTGGAGGACACGCGGCGTGCCCTCCACCTTTCGTTGACCAGGTCGACGTGATCAAAATGATAAGAGACTGACGGCCAGTTTCTGTCTGTCGCCACAACTTTTTTGGCATATGAAAAGCCCTCTTCTTCGCCTTCGGCTTCTTTGCGTACTCATGGCTTACGATCGCTTCACCACATGAGCGCAACCTGCTGTCGATGGTTTTCTGTCCACAAAAATAGCTAGTACTAAACTACCCTAGGAAATAAGCTTCTTTTTCTTCACTTTAACAACCATACTAATCATCTCTTTATATCAGGTCCACCCTGATTTCTGCATTTCTCTACCCTCGTTAACAACACAAGACCTTTTCTTGAGCCAATTGTCTCTTCATTTATAAAAACGTCGGCTCAGTGCCACTGACTTTCTCGGCGTCATGTTCCTCCTTAAGCCGCCGTCTTCGACCCTAACGCCCACTTCGGACGGATTACGTCGTCTTTGTGTAGGTCTGGAAGCCTCCGAGTGGAAATACGTGGCGGAAGGAGGCGCTAACGTGCTGTTCCGTCACCGTCCGGCTGCAGACGCTTCCAGTGCCATTGCCAAGGAGTTTAAAGGCAAACTACTGCGTGTTAAGAAGTGCGACATTGTGGACAAGCAGAAGAAGACCAAGCGCCGGAACTCCACGGGTGACAAGCCCTACGTGCCACACTATCCACACCCTAAGCAGGTGCTGGACTACGCCACACACGAGATCATGCCGTACATGGAACAACAGCTGCACGGGAACAATGGAAGGGCTTATAACCGTAGAGAGAATACGTACTTACAAGTGGCTGAGCTTGTAGACGTCGAACGTGGCTTCTTACAGGCGTTAAATGCGCAATTACTGGCGCTCGAGAGTCGACCAGCTCATAGAAGACACAGTCAGATAGACGTTTCGTTGGAGTGCGTCATGGTACTGCCGGATGTTACTCTCCCACCTCCTGATGAAGACAATATGCCAACTTTCTTCCATTCAACGAGAAGTCTGTTGGAAATAGAGGCAGAGACTGAAGACAAAGAAGAAGAAGAGATGGATTTTTTGAACTTGAAGAGACGAGAGTCCATGACGGAGGAAGAGGATGCAGACGACGATCAAGATGAAGAGACTGTGGATGGTAAACCCTACGGTGTATGCAGTAGTACCAGTGTCAGTAGTGCTTCAGATAAAGAAGACGATGAAGATGAAGAGGAGACGGCGTTGAAGGAGACACTGACTGCTACATTGGGTAGACCTGCCAGTATGCAACGTATGCGCATGCCACGCACACTCAAGCACTCACGCAGCAGCTCGTTCCGAGCGGGGAATGTATTTGACTGCTGCTTCCGTAACATCTGCGTGGAGTTAAAGCCCAAGATCGGCTTTAAGCCGAAAGGTCCACTGGTTAGCCCCACCAAGGCGCGCGTGTGTCGATTCTGCATGCATCAACACTACAAGAAGAGCACTGGCAAAGTGGAAGAGATCAGCCAGTATTGTCCGTTGGATTTGTTCTCGCACGACCCAGCTCGGAAGCGACGAGCCCTTCGAGCACTGCAGAGGACACCGCAGAATAACTTCAAGGTCTTCGTACGCTCGGCTGAAGATGAAGTTGTAAACGTCATTACGGGGTTGAATGCGGACGCTTTACCGAAGGGAGCTGCTCAGTCGAGATACTCTTATTGTCGTCGAAAGAGAATGGGGTTCCGCCATTCGTGCCAGTCGATAGGCGCCGAGAACGAACTCTCTTTTGATGAAAATCTGGAGTATGAACACGAGAGGGATCACGCTCAGTTAATGCCCGAGGTTGTGGAGTTGATCACTCAAGTTCTGCAGGAGTTGAATATTCTCGAGGACCTGAAGCAGATCCAGTTGCTGGACCACATCTCAGTCGATGGTGTTCGACACCTTCAACTGTTACTCCAGAGATTTGATGAAGCGAACAAGCTTCTGCAAGTATCTTCGTCTGACGCAGATACCACTGTTGGTGAATTGGTAGCAGCAATCCATCAGAACTCGGATTCTCCAACTGAAGAAGATGTGGATCGAGAAGGAAGCCTTGCACGTGGATTAGCTTTCCTTCGGATTGCAATGAATCACTTGCCGGAGCTGGACGTGCTCCAAGAAGTAAACTCACTGGAAACGATGCGTCTCCAACAGTTCCATGATCTTTACAAGGAGCTTGAGAAGAGGTTTCAAGTCGCCACGACGTTGAAAGACTGCTCACTGCTGCTCTGTTTGCGCCGTTCACCCGGCGACGATGCTGGTCGACGCGATGATCCCCGAAGCAAGACGAAGCCACGCTTCCAGCATCTCATGGAGTTTGAGCACCACATCCGCTTCCGTGACTTGGCGTTCGACTGCGTGGTGGCCATCGTGGACCTGGACGTCAAGTCGCACAAGTCGGTGGAGGATTACTACCGGCTGGACGAAAAGATCGCGATGCACTTCCAACAGGAGTTCGGCAGCCGCGGCGTTGCACAGACTTTGTGTCACGAGGACTGAGCTCATTCCAGCATCGCTCCAGAGCCCGCACGTGAGTTGACAACGACTTGACTCGCCGATACGTCACGCAAGTCTTGGTCGTACGCTTGATCAAGAGCAACACCACTTCTATGGAAGGGATTTAAACCAGACTAATAGAGTGCGTGCCTCCTCATGTGCATTTTCTGCAATGTCGCTTGGGTCCACCGAGCTGGTATTTGCACATTTCCGTCTGACGAACTGAAGGTCGACACATGTACGTCGGCTGAGTTGTGTATTATTGTGCTCAAGTCGCGACGGCCAAGAACGTGAATGCTGGTACTTAGGCAGCGTAAGTTGGGTTTCTGAGAAACAAACATACACTTGTATTTATTGACTTGCAGTGCAGATACAGTCTCCAGTTGCACTTCCACCCAAAGGGTGACGTTACCTACGCCACGCTACGCTGCCTTCTCCACCTTCACTTTGACGTCTCTATTGGCGTTGGTCTGAAGCTGCTGCTGCTTGTGGCGCACACGAGCCGTTTCTCGCTGGAGTACAGCCACCCTCGCTGGATCTGCAAAAGCGAGCGACATAAGAGCAATGCCAACGTTAGGAAAATACACACGTAACGGCGAGCCAGTACCACAAAGGCGCTACTGGTAAAAATCACCATACGCCAGTCAACCAAGCACCAACGCCAACGCTCGTGTGGTCGTGCTGATCACTATCGTCTTCGCTGGACCCAAATTGGGTCCCAACGTAACATGGAAGAACGGCGACTTACCGTTGGCGTCCGCAAGAGTCCGTTGATGGTGGCGTCGCGCTGAAAACTCCCGGTAGCGTTGTCTACCCACATAAAAGAGCAGCGCAGCACCTAGCATCTTCCACCCATGGGTCTCCAGCATCCATTGCACGTACAACCAGATCACCAGGGGCATCGACATCGTCGAGATCTCTTGCATTCTTTTTGCGAAATTTAGATTTTGCAACTGGTATTTTCTGAAAAGTATACTGAGTGCAAGTCACTGGTCTTTTAGATACTTTTTCCGAAACGACCATCTCGAAACGACACCAGTCGTATGGAGTCAGCTCCGGCATGTTCAGGACTCAGAGGACTTTCGCCAGAATTCCGAAGGAAGCAGGCGGCTGGATGTTTAACATTTTCCATTATGGCGTCGGTGTCGCTACTCATCGCGTTGGCTCCGGGTTTGCTGCTGGGTGTCGTCTGCCTCTTCCGGCTGGGCATTTCACGATCCGGCAAGAAGTGCCCAAGTCTGCAGCGATACGAGCACACGCACACGTTCGCGTACGACTCTTCGCAGGCAAAACTGCAAGCGGAAACGCCTGTGACACTCGACCCAGTCGCCACCACGAGCGTATCCTGCATGCCAAGCCCCGCCACGTCCGCTGAGGCCATTCTGCAATTTGTGCTCAACGCACTGCACCACTTGACGGGTTTGCCGTTGCTCATGGTGAACCAGCCAGACCACAACTTGCCGAGCTCAATCCAGACGCAGATGACCCAGACGCGAGCAGATCAGAAGAATGCAGAGCTAAGCAGCAACAAGGGCTTCTCGGAGCGTTCAGAATCTGCAACTTGGAGCGAACACGAAGCACCAGAAGAAGAGATCAGTGACATGTCTTCAGATGAAGAAGAACTGGAGTTGGTGAAGGAAGGAGTCGCATACAGCAACACAGCACAGAACCAGCTTTTCGATGGACTCGAATTCTACCTGGCAGTGAGTCAGGTTCGCGAGCGTACTGTCAGGTCTGTACTTGCATTGGGGATGGCCAAGACCCTTACAACTCTACGAGATCGTCAGCAGAATGAGTCCATTGCAGTGATTGAGCAGAAGTATCCCGACTTCACATGTCTGCCAACGTCTACGAAAGCTACAGCGCTTCATGGGTCAGAACAACGGCCTTTGGATTTGCTTGCGGCGTTGCGACTTCCGTCTGCAGCAGCAGTTGCACGTAGTCAATCACCCATGAAGGGACCAGTAAGAACTCGACTCGCTACAGACGAGGAAGGTCGTGTACGTCGTCCGCAACTACCTTCACATGGACCCAATATCTCGCGGGTAGCCTAAGTAAAACCATGTATAAACTATCATCATCCTAACCAAAGACGAGGAGCAGATTTATAAGCGAATAGAAAACCTTTAGAAACGGCCACAAATTCTCGCCCTTTGACAGCCATCCAACATGGATGAACCTAATGCTGGCCTTAGCTTAATGCACATGCGCCAGAGGAAAGCCTGTGTAAACGTCACTTAAGGTACATTTGGACCTGTAACATCAAGTCGAGCAAGTAATGAGACTTATAATGTTTCCTCAGAATCACCATTCTCGTCACCTAATTGTAGGAATCACGACCTTCATGCAACTATGCAATGCACCGCCCAGTGCCAGTCCAAAATATTTGGCACGGTACTGTGGCGTAGTCAAGTTTAGCAGAATGAACTCGAGGATTTAGTTGAGAGTTTCGGCCTCGCTTTCCTTTGACTGCATCTCCTTGGTGTATAAAATTGATTTAGGCAGGCTTGACTCATAATTCGTAGCGCTTCTACAGATCCACCCCATAATTCACGGCGCATATAAAGAGAATACATTCTAACGATGCCAGCCTAAACATTCGAGGATGTTTAGGCTGCCATCCTTCCTCTTGAGCAATCTGTCGAATTTCAATCGCTCATTGTCCACGTCCAAAGAGATATAACTGTAATAGTACAGTATATTGCACGGTGGAGGACGTGGATCTTTCTAGTTGTACATTTGTAGACATTAGGAAGTCTGGTGAATGCTACCGGTATAAAGCTCACACCGCATATGCACACACGCAAGACTGTCCGGATGCGCAGTGGCACCAGCAAGGTAAGGCGACTTGTTTACTGAATTCGCCTTATTGTCGGCTGGTCTGTGAATGTTACTCCGTGACACTGTCCAAACCGCTCACTAGTAAAGAACCCGGGGAGTGCATCTCGTGGGCAGGATTTCCTCAGAAACATATCTTGAAACGAGCCAAGCAAAGCATTGCGAATGTTTCAGGATAGTCGATCGAAACGTTGGAGATTTGAGTGCGCAACCTTCTTTAGCAGATTTTTGAGAGGGTACACGGTAGTCGCTCGGCGATATACGCGGTAGATTTGAATTTGGAACAGATACAGTACGGATCTGGTCTTGGATCAGCACTAAAAGAACATTCTCATCAGTCATGGCAACAGGCAAAGGGCACTTGCAGATTAATGCAAAGGTACAGCAACCTAGCTAAGTAGATCATGTCCTATTACTACAGAACTGCAGCAGCAGCAGCATCTTCCTGACAGTAATGTGGTGTACCTCCATCTGAAGTAGTACATGTAGTTGCCGACAATGAGGTAGAATCCGATCCAGCTGTGGTCGTATTCT
>JAUMGV010000054.1:213916-379869 GCA_032432875.1 Phytophthora meadii | reverse complement strand
CATGATACATGGTACTATTGCACCATGATCAAATCTCTCAAATCCCAGCCACAAGCATGAATCCTAGCGGAGTCCAATCGGCTTCGTCCATTTTGGGAAGAGAAAGTGGTTACGAAAGTAGTGATCCATATGAACCTGGAAACGACACTTTGTGATTACCTCAAAATTTGCCATAATATGAATATAAAAACTTTGTAACAGAAATATCTTGCACAGAGCGCAGTGTGCATATGTACGATGCGGTATTATCGCCCCACGTCAAACCCCGTATTCAGTACTGTAGTTCATGTCTTCAATTTCTTCTGTTGCACCATAATATACACTGAAAATGGGGCAACCTGGTTGCTGACGATCGTCGCCCGATCAATAATTTGATCACAGCGTGAGCAAGCGACAAGACTGAATTCAGAGTCCCTTGTTCGGTAGGGATGGTAGACTCACGCTCAGAGATTTCTTTAGTAATAATTAGTTACTTCACGTACGAAAATAATAGCTTTAGTAAAGCTGTCTGTAGATATACCTCTACCTATGTATGCAGGTTTCAATTCGAATTCACTGCCATTTTTTGTTTCAGCACTTCATCTGATTGAAATACTGACGATGAAGCGCTTAATCGAGTTGGGGTTTGAGTCTGAACACACTGAACTTCTTTCTAACCTCCCACGACAACGGCGTTGATAATACCATAGGTCGGCAAAACGTAGCCCAGCGAAAGTAACTTTTACCTACCTACTTACCTTTACTTTGGCATTCTTCAGCTCTTGACACGGAAGGAACTCGAAAAACCATCCTAGAGCGACTATTCTATCCGCCCTGGTATTCCGCACTACGTGTCCTCCTTCCTCACCTACTCTCCCTCGATCTCTCTTGCTGTTGTTCTTTCCTCGAAGATGTCCTCGTTTTTCATGTTCCAATTGCTGACATCCTCTCTCAAACTCTGTTCCAGAGCCTTCCAGAAGACTTTCGCTCCGCATTCGCCCGCGTAGTTCCTCATCACACTTCTTCTTTTTTTCTTTTTTAGCATAGTTGGCTAATGTATGCTGTCGGCTCTTTTACTTTTCACTCTTGCCAACTTTTAAACGACTATTCCACAATCTGAGTGTATGGCGTTTTTGACGCTGCTTTTATTTTCCAGGAAGGCATAGTTTCTTTTGCACCTCGATTGTTAGCAATTTCAGGGTTCCATGAGTTATACCCGATCCATTCAGTAGCAAACAGTTGCGATTCCCTATCTTGCTTCGACTCCCATCTTAAAAAGTAAAAAAAAGGTGAAACAAGGTAGTATTGTTGTGGGATAAAATGGATGTAAAACGCACACTGTACGTTGCAGTGCAAGGTATGTAGTCCAGGTAGTGGCACAGCAATTCGTGGCAATGTCTATCTATGCACGAAGGACAAGGAAATTGAAGTTGATTAACTGGTTATTCCTGGTTGCTACTACTTGGCTTGGCTATTGAATTCAAAGCACGAAGGACAAGACGACATTCTACTGTGGTATAACGTTTACCATGATCGCTATGGTGTCAAAAATGGTTCTAGGCCTCAGCAGTCGTTCTGCTAGTTTTTAGTTTTTGTGGTTTATTGCGTTACTTGATTTCGGCCGCTGCGTTCTCGCATCATACGCAGGATAAACTGGCTATCTTCAACAATCTGAACATGAACGAGTCGTCTCTGCGTGACGAACCGAACTCCGCTACATTTCCTTGATTTGCTGTCGAAGTTGACTCCGGCTCTTCCACGACTACTAGCTTCAGCAAATACAGGAAATTGAAGCTGTTTAACTGGTTATTCCTGGTTGCTACTACTTGGCTTGGCAGCTTCAGCAAATACAGTAGTCTGTCTTGAAGTTCTCGAGTTACACCACTGCAACGACGACAACAACGCATCACAAAATCGATTGAGATTGTAATCAACACATCCGGGTTGAGAGCACATTTGGGAACTGCTGGTACTACCACCAGCCTGGTAGATGTTCGTTCGTCTTTGGTTTGCACGAGATGAGTGAGCTCATAGCTATCATTTCTCGATTATCCCAGTGAACGAGAAGACTGTTTCGCTATGGTAGCATCAACGAAGATTCTAGCTGCCTCTGCAGTCGTTCTGCTAGGTCTTACGCAGTCTTCATCCGCTGTAAAAGACCTGACAATACAGAAGTCGCTGGGCGATATTCCATCTGTAAAGCTGCACGTCACGTTCAAGCGGAAGTCCATGAACCTTCACGGCCAATCCGAGTTCGACATCTACGCTTCTCCTGTCGTGTCCGATACTGGTGACGCTGTACTAGTACGCTACAACAGCTACGCGACGTTCCATGACGAAGACTCCGAGTTCACGTACACCGTCGTGAATGGGTCTGCTTATCTAACAACGACGGACGCGTTGGATGCTGAAACTGTTCGGTGCTTACCGTCTAGCACGTTGCCGTTCGACAAGATTTTGCCTGCTCTCAATGCCGCCACCCCCATTCCAAGTGCTTCGGTTGGCGACAAAGCGGTGAAATGTGATAGTGGCAACCTGTTCAAGACGACATTTGCAGGAGTTCACTACGCCATCTGTGCCGAGGGCGAAGCAGGTCTTATAGCGTACAGCAGTGACTTGGACATTGCAGTGGAGTATCTCAACGGACCTGTGAGTATTGAGAAACCAGAGTTGACGGATCAATCGAAGTGTGAAATCGTTCAGAAACCGATTGAACTGACACCTACAGCTCTTGCTTTGGCTACTGGAAGTGAGATCCCATCCAGTACTTCCAGAAAGCTAAAGGAAGAAGTTCACATGGAAGTCGAAGCGTCATCATGTTCGTGCAAGTCGACACCTCGTCCGTGTGTCTTTTTTCATGGCAATGGCAACTCAAACGAGATGGAAGAGCTTCAAGACACGCCAGAAAATACGAACGGCCGGATGGGCAACATGAACGATCACGCTCCTTGTTGTACAGAGGTCAAGTATGCAGTTATCAACACTGTGGACTACAGCTGGATGAATGATCCTCTCCAAGAAAAATTCTGCGATCGTGCTCTTCGATTGAGCGACTCAAGCAACCAGCAACTGGGTGTGATCAAGGATACCGTTATCATAACGCACTCGATGGCTGGAATAATAATGTCGATGGCTCTAGCTACGGGGAAGTGTAGCTTCGGAGAAGGCTCCTCCTGGGTAGCCATTAGCTCGCCTATGAAAGGCACAATGGCTGCTGATTTCCTTGAAGATTCTTGTGAAGATGAGTATCCTCTTCTCAAAGGTATATTCGACTTCCTGGGCAAGTGCCCAGTGCCTCAATCGCGTTTGGATCTGGTATACCAGAACGAAGTGAACTCCAACAGGAAGCTAGACGCTGCGTACACTCTCGCTCAAGAGGCTTATCGTGGCAATGTCACGTATGCAATGTGCAGTAACGACTATGTGGGGCTCATGTCGAAGTATACGGCGAGTTTAATCGTGGGCGGCACAATCTTACCGCACAAGTCCTCTGAAAACGACGGTCTTATCGAGTACCAGAGCTGCGCAGTCGGCCTTGACGCGTCATTGTTTGGCACGAGCTACAAGGACAAATTCTACAAACCGGAATTGAACCATGCGGACACGGTCTTCCTCAACGGTGACGGGATCTTCAAGGATTCGCAGAAGCCTGTGAAGTGGTTCGAATGCCTACTATAGGCCTCAAGTATAACTACAACATTTCTACAGAAATAATGAGGTTATCAAAAACTCGCTTTACAGCAGACATTCAAACCACTTAAATGGTTTCTGGTTGTCCTTGAACAGACCATCATGGGTCAGAAATGCCGTGTCTGCGTGATTTAACTTCGGAGCGTAGAACCGATCAAGGTAGCTACTGCCAAACAGCGCTGGGTCAAGTCCTCCCAAACAACTCTGGAACTCGACGAGGCCATCGTTCTCTCTGGATTTGTGTGGGAGCACTGTGCCCGCCAGGAGTAATTGCGGCAGGTAGGTTGAGACAACACCGTTGTAGCTAGTGCTGCACATAACCGCAGTAACATTGGTGCGATAGGCTTCCTGGGCCAACCCGTACGCGGCATTAAGCCTTTTGCTGCTGTACTTCTCGTTCTGATAAGACAACGACTTTCGGGCGGGGGATGGCGGACATTGACCGATTAGTTCCAGTAAATCAGTCACGACATTTGTGTACTTGTCATTGCACACATCCTGTGTAAAGTCTCCAGCCATTGTGCCAGTCATCGGAGCACTAAGGCTCACCCATGACGTACTTTTGGCGAATTTACACTTGCCCGTCGCTAGGGCCATCGCCATAACCACTCCACCCATTGAATGCGTCACAACGATAGTATCCGCAATGGTTCCAGTCTCCAGATCGCTGGTTTCGCTCCTTGAAAGTGAGAAATCGCAGAATTTGTGCTGCAGTGTGTCGTTAGTCCAGCCGTAGTTGATAGTGTTGAGGACGGCATACTTGACCGATGTACAGCACGGGGCATGGTCTCCAATGTACCCATAGCTGTTTCTTGTTAATTTCGGGGTGTCTTGAAGCTCTACTTCTTCACGTATGTTACCATAACCATGCAGAAAAATACACGGCCGAGGTGTCGATTTACATCCACACGAAGACGCTTGTATCTCCATGTGTTCTGCTGTCTTAAGACTCCTTGTACTGCGGACTGACTCGAGTTTACCAGTGAGTACTGCCATCACTGTAGGGGACAATTCGGTCGGCACAGCCACAGTAGAACACTTCGTCCCCTCCAGATTCAAAACAGCAATAGGACGATCAAGATAGTTCACCTCTAATACCAGGTCGCTGCTGAATGCCGTGAAGCCGGACAGTCCCAAACTACAGATCACGAAGTTGGCTTTCATGAAGGACGTTCCAAGCAATTTCCCTCTCGGACAAGGGCAGGGTTTGGTAATTTTCCGTAACTATTGCCGATATTGGCAATATCATATTGCCATAATTTATTGCTCCTCAACCCCAATAACATGCAATTTTTTACACAGGTCAATCTTGGCTATAGCCAAATGTCGGTGACATGTGTGGTTGTTTTGGCAATGGATGGTAGCGAGAACTATCGCCAAACGGGTGGTGTGGCCACGTTTGCGCACAGGGCACACGGGTTATTACAGTTGCTTGTCATTTCCTAACTGAAATACTACTGTAGTATATTATATCAGTTGATTTGTGTGTTGTATGTATGATGTCGAGGAAATCGGACTATGACTTGTGTGTGTTGGTCGGAGAGGTTGGACGCGGTGGGAGGGTTCTCGAGGTAACCCCCCTCCTGAATCCACGCGCATCGACAGCAACCAACTCGTTTAAAAGTACTCATGAGAAAAGACGACATAGTGTCACAATTCATGTGACCTACTGACTTGGTTGACATTGTCGAAAAATGTGGCAATAACTCAATTATTTATTGGCTTGGATGAAGGCCTCCAATCCGTATGATATTGTATTTTTCCTATCCCTGGACAAGGGAATTCGTTGCCGCCTATGGAGGCACTTGGGATGAATGTCGCCTTATTGAAAGCAGTCAGGATAGAGCCGAACTCAAACGCGTCCGTGTGGAAGCATTGGACTGTTTCAGTATTCGTAGTTTCCACTTTTGTCGTCAGGTAGATTGAGCCATTCACCAGTGAGTACGTGAAATGTGTGTCATCCTCCAGAAATGTTGTGTAGCCATCATAAAGTACTCTCGAGTCCTCGAATATTTTCGGTCTAGCGAAAATGGTGAATGTTGAGCGACCATGTATTTTCATTGTCTTGCGCTTGAAAGTGACGTGAATTTCTACCGACGGAATATCGGAGAGTGCGCCAGTTGATAGAGATGGAGAGTGGATGTCATCCGCGATCGTCGTTATCGTATACACCAAAACCAGTAAAACAATCAATGTCACGGAAGAAATCATGGCGTACGTTGTCAAATGGAAAGTGAATTATGAACTAAGAACAGGTAACACGCATTTGACTACGTAAGAGTTAGTGTTGTCATCTTTGATCGCGAGCACTGCAAGCCCAATTAGAAATTGTTTAGAAATAAAAAGCGCTTTTTTAATGTATCTTTTCAGCTAGAATATAACATTAGAAATTCCCGAGTAGAATCCATGCGATGCGACCTGCTCCTTGCGACCACCCTGGCCTTCCTCGCGCCCCCCTCAAGCGCCTCACTACCTGTTGATGCTGACCGTGTGGTTGAGCTCCGTCCAGACATCCCTATTTCGTCCCAGCGCGTGTTATATGGCGTACCACAGCTCTTCCGCGTCTCAGAGCTGCAGCCCACAACTGTCTACGATATCAAAGTATCATATCCAGCCACCCAGCCTTCTCTATTCGAACTTCAGGTAGAACGGGTGTTGCTACCGCTACCTGTGGCGAGCAACGACAATTATGACGTTAACAACGTAGATGTTGCGGAAAATATCATGAAAAGCAAGACAATGCCACCACGTCGAAAACTGCTTAACACAGCCAAACTTCGCCTGCATCCAATGGAAATAGAGACACACGAGTCTGTACGGTACCGTCTGGAGCCATTGGGGACGGCTATTGAGGTGGAATTTTCACTTTTAGCCCAAGTGGAAGGGGTTCAACGTCCCGGTTCCAAGTTGGATATGACTGAGTGTGTATTTGACATTGTCGTGGAAGAAGTTCTATTGGAAGCTTTCCCGAAGGATACGTTGGTGTTGATGGGGTGGTTGGTGATGCTCCTGGCTGTGAGTTTCAAGTGGGTTTTCCCCTATTTGGAGAAGAAAATTGCGCTTACACTGGAAGAAGATCGAATCGAGACAAAAACTTCGTAAAGAAGACCCGACACAATACAGACAAATGGATCCCATGGAGAAGAACTTTTCGTTTTATACTGTTACCCACCAAGCACTTCACTAACGACAAAGTCTACAGTTCTAGACACTCAAACCACTTGTGCGGCTTCTGGGAGTTCTTGAAAAGCCCCTCACCAGTCAAAAATGCCGTGTCTGCGTGGTTCAACTGCGGTCGGTAGAAGCGATCGAGATAATGATTTCCGAAAATGTTCTCGTTCAAACCACCCAAGCAGCTCTGAAACTCGACAAGACCGTCATTCTTCTTCGACTTGTGGGGGACAACAGTACCAGCGAGAACGCAGCCAGCTTGATACGACGAGAGCAGTCCGAGGAAACTGTCGCTACACATTGCCGCTGCCACGTTCTCCCTGTATGCTTGTTGAGCTGCTACGTATGCTGCATCAATGGACGGAGTACTGTACTTCCCTCCCTGATAAATGGTGTCTTTACGTGATTTTGGCATCGGACATTGACCCAGCACCTCAAATATCTCAGCGGCAACATCGTTGGTTTCTTCGCTGCAAACATCCATGAGGAAATCGGCCGCCATACTACCAGTCATTGGAGGACTGAGAGCCACCCAGGACGTCGTCTCACTGAATTTGCATTTCCCCTTGGCCAGAGCATGAGCCATCACTAAACCACCCATCGAGTGGGTAACCACGATCGTATTGTCAATAATTCCAGCGCCGACATCACTTGTACTGCTCATGGAGAGCGAATGTTTGCAGAATAAATCCTGTAAAGTATCATTCCTCCATCCAGCGTCGACAGTATTCAGCACTGCATACTTGATCTCGGAACAGCAAGGAGCGTGGCCGTGAATATCGCCAAACTTCCTCCTAGTTAACTCTGGAGTATCCTGCAAGAGATCTTCCTGGTTCGGGTTACCCAGTCCATGTAAGAAGATACACGGACGAGGTGTCGACTTGCACTGGCATTGTGTAGCCTGCATAGCCAGATGAACCTCTCCCTTTAGCTTTCTGGAAGTACTGGATGGGATCTCACTTCCAGTAGCCAAAGCAAGAGCTGTAGGTGTCAGTTCAATCGGTTTCTGAACGATTTCACACTTCGATTGATCCGTCAACTCTGGTTTCTCAATACTCACAGGTCCGTTGAGATACTCCACTGCAATGTCCAAGTCACTGCTGTACGCTATAAGACCTGCTTCACCCTCGGCACAGATGGCGTAGTGAACTCCTGCAAATGTCGTCTTGAACAGGTCTCCACTGTCACATTTCACCGATTTATCACCGATTGAAGCACTTGGAATGGGGGTGGCGGCATTGAGAGCAGGCAAAATCTTGTCGAACGGCAACGTGCTAGACGGTAAGCACCGAACAGTTTCAGCATCCAACGCGTTCGTCGTTGTTAGATAAGCAGATCCATCCACGACGGTGTACGTGAACTCGGAGTCTTCGTCATGGAACGTCGCGTAGCTGTTGTAGCGTACTAGTACAGCGTCACCAGTATCGGACACGACAGGAGAAGCGTAGATGTCGAACTCAGATTGGCCGTGAAGGTTCATGGACTTCCGCTTGAACGTGACGTGCAGCTTTACAGATGGAATATCGCCCAGCGACTTCTGTATTGTCAGGTCATTTGCAGCGGATGAAGACTGCGTAAGACCTAGCAGAACGACTGCAGAGGCAGCTAGAATCTTCGTTGATGCTACCATAGCGAAACAGTCTTCTCGTTCACTGGGATAATCGAGAAATGATAGCAATGAGCTCACTCATACTCATCTCGTGCAGAACCAAAGACGAACGAACATCTACCAGCAGTTCGCCCAAAGGTGCACTCAAACTGGATGTGTTGATTCTGTTGAGGGAAGAACCGGAGTCAACTTCGCTAGCAAATCGGTCGAGAGTGACCAACCGTCTAGCGCCGACTCCAACTTGAGCCCGTATCTCCATCACGCAAGCGCAAGACACACACTTGATCGGCGATGGCTGCTGTTCGCAAGGTCTACAACAAGGGTTCCAGTCTTAAATTGAAGGAGACTTAATCGTCTACATATACGTGATACCGCGGATCGTACTGGAACACAGGTACGGAGTAAAATTACCAATGTTCTTCAAGCAGCACTCAGTCACTGTAGGTTTTGCGTTCACGCTGTTCGAGTCCATGTGTGATCAGATCAAAGCTTTGCAATTCCTAGTCTTTGCATTATTAAAGGAAGTCAAAGTCCCAGTACTAGTACTACTAGTACCGGTAGTCTGTAGGTATTAATGCGGCAAATCGCTCTCACTATCAGCATGGAATCAGGGAACGCCCAGCCCTTCAGTCTGGAAACGTGGCTACATGGGCCAAGCCCAAGCTCTACTAGTACTGCTTAGTGTTGCTTTTTCAATAGAATGAAAGGCTCTCTAGCTGCTGTTCTCTTCCTTGTTGGGACTGCAAGTGCAGCCGTTCAACAACCAAAGACTTCTATCGACTCCCTCCCGTCCCTGAAACTCCATGTCACTCTCCAACGTAAAGCCTCAGAACTTCACGGTCAAGCTGAGTTCGACGTCTTCGCCAATCCAATTGTATCGGACGATGGCTCTAGTGTCCTCTACGATGGCTACGCGACGTTCATTGACGGTCACGAAAAGTTCACGTACTCATTGGTCGATGGAGCTCCGTATCTGGTGACGAACGACAGCTCATCCAATGCAGCTAGTGTCCGCTGTATTCCAGCTAGTACATTGCCGTTCAACGCTATTCTCCCAGCATTAAATGCTGTAGAGTCGATCCCCAGTGCTTCAATTGGAGGAGAACCTATCGAGTGTGAGGATGGACAGCTCTTCAAGACTTCATTTGCTGGAGTTCACTACGCTATTTGCTCGACGGATGAAGCAGGTTTTACTGCTTTTGCAAGTGATGCAACTATCGACGTGGATTATCTGGATAAACCTGTGGTTATTCCAGAAATTGACTTGCAAGGTGGGAAACCTTGTGAAATTTTAGCTGAACCTGTGGAATTGAAACCCCTAGCGCTCGCTTTGCTATCAGGAGATGATCTCCCAGCCAGCACGTCGAGAAACCTCAAGGAAGCTTCACACATGGCCATCCAAGCTGCAGCTTGTCAGTGTAAATCCACTCCTCGTCCGTGTATTTTCTACCATGGACTTGGTAATGAGAAGGATGAAGCAACGGTACAAGACACGTCCCGTCACTTTGGCTACAACTACATCAAGGATAGTGCTCCATGCTGTTCGAGCATCAAGTACGCGGCACTTAACACTGTCGATTTCGCTTGGACAGACCCGACACTACAGGGAAAAGTCTGTGACCGAGCGCTCTCCATGTCGGGAAAATCTGATCCCCAGTCACGTACAATTGAAGACACGATCGTCGTGACTCATTCCATGGGCGGATTAATGTTCGCTGGAGCTCTCGCTAATGGGGAATGCAGTCTTGGGAAAACCTCCACTTGGATTGGATTAAGTCCACCTATGACCGGCAGTATGTCTTCAGATTATCTCATGGACTTTTGCAACGGTGAAGTCCGGAATCTCATGACGGATTTACTCTTTAACGGGAGATGTCCAGTGCCTACATCCACGCAGTCGGTGGCCTACGAGAACGAGAAATACTGTGACGAAGAGCTCAAAAATGCGTATGATGCAGCTCAACAAGTGTACAAGAAGCACGTGTACGCTGCTATGTGTAGCAGTTCGTACACCGGGAACATCTCCAAGTACCAGGCCAAGTACATGGTCGGAGGACGTGTGATTCCACACAAATCGTCCAAAAATGACGGTCTTGTGGAATTTCACAGTTGCGCCGGAGGGATTTCACCCTCGAAATTTGGGAAAACACCAGACAATCGATTCTACCGATGCGAGCTCAACCATGCAGACACAGCGTTCAAGACTGGCGACGGTATCTTTAAGACGACTGTAAGACCACTCAAGTGGTTTGCGTGTCTGCTGTAAGGTAGCACTGACATCGATTTTCTTTTTTATAAAACAAAAACATTGTTTTCAAAGTTACAACAAGCATTCAAACCACTTATGCGGCTTCTGGGAATCCTCGAACCATCCGTCACTAGTGAGGAACGCTGTGTCTGCGTGATTCAGCTCCGGGCGGTAGAAAACATCCTTGTAACTTTTCCCAAACTTGGTTTCATCCAGACCTTTTGCACAACTTTGAAATTCCACCAGACCGTCATTCTCGGGCGATTTATGGTGCACAACTTTAGCAGTAAGAAGAAAGATCGGTTCGTACACGGATAGAACGCCGTCCGGATCGTCACTGCACATAGCTGCATCCACATTCTCCACGTAAGCTTTTTGGGCCTTAACGTACGCGGTGTTAAGCTCCTTGGACGAATATTTCCCGTTCTGGTACGTGATCGATTGTCTGGCGATTGGCATAGGGCATTGGCCGAAGTAATTCACCAATTTTGACGCCAAATTTTTCGTGTCGCCACTGCAGAAGCCCTGAAAGTAGTCGGATGCCATACTACCAGTCATAGGGGAACTAATAGCCACCCAAGTCGCTCCTTCACCGAAACTGCACTTGTCTGTTGCAATAGCCATGGACATGACTAAACTAGCCATGGAATGCGTGATAATGACGGTATCAGTGATGGTTTTCTTCTTCACGTCGCTGATATCGCTCAATCGGAGTGCTCGATCGCAGAATTTCTCCTGTAAAGTGTCGTTATTCCAGCCGTAATCCATCGTATTCAAGATGGCGTACTTGACGGTAGAACAGCAAGGAGAATGGTTGTTCATGTTGCCCATTCTTCCACTTGCTTTCTTGGGATTATTCGCCAGTTCCTCGAGTTCGTTTGCGTTGCCAATACCATGGAAAAAGATACACGGACGGGGAGTTGTTTTGCACTTACAGGACGAAGCTTCCATCTCCATGTGTTCTGCTGCTTTCAATTGTCTCGAGGTTGACGGGATTGGAGCTCCAGTCATCAGTGCAAAAGCTGTAGGAGTCACAGACGTTGCAGTCGCTACAGCGCTACAGGAAGTTCCTGTAATTGTTGGAATTACCACTGGTTCTTCCAGATATTCCACTGAAATGGTGAAATCGCTCGAATAAGCAGTGAATCCTGAAGAACCAGAAGCACAAATTGCGAAATCCACGCCAGCGAACGTCGTTTTAAACAGGTTTCCACTCTCACATTCGATCGATTCATCTCCAATTGACGCACTTGGAATACGAACTGCGTTGTTTAACGCTGGTAGAATGGCGTTGAAAGGTAATGTGCTGGGTGGAATACACTGCACATTCTCCTGTTCCCCTTCAATCGTCGAGAAGTAGCCACTACCACTCACGTACGAGTAAGTGGAGACGGTGCTTTCGGCTTTGAATGTAGCGAAACCATCGTACAGCACGCGATCTCCAGACACAACTGGATTAGCAAAGACATCGAACTCCGACTGACCGTGAATCTGCAGTGACGGACGCTTGGAATTGACGTGGAGCTTCACGGATGGAATATCTGATAAGCTTTCACTCTGCTTGGTGTCGGTTCCGCTCACGAGAGCACAAAACGTGATCGATAGCGCAGTTACTACTCGAGAGCAACGTCCTGGCATGTTGCAAGTGGAGATATTCAGGAATGACGCGAAAAGCTTCAGCTCGTTCTATGCGGGAAATGGTCCAAACCACAAGGTGGCACATCACTGAAAGCTAGCAATGATGTGTCGGCATCGTGAATTGGGGAAAGCAAAAGTCAGCAATGTTGACAACATGGAGGCATCTATTGAAGCTATTGAGGCTGCACCGAAGTTGCATCTGTCTAAATCCCAATACGTTCAGATTCTTGAAGGGAGTGGATAACAATCGACTCAGCCGAAGAGACGATGATCTTCTTGTGCTTCGCTTCCATTTGTTTGGCTCGGCCTAGGTAGAAAGCCATCAGGGCCTAAAGAATTCACAACGGATGTTAGCAAAGCACGTCGTTTTTAAGAAGTCGCTGCTTACAAACCTCTTTCGATCTCGTTGCTTTCGATCTCGACGCATACACAGGCGCAGGAACCGTCTTGTCTTCGACCGTCTTCTCAAGCACTTCTGGTTCAGGTTCTACCACTGGCTCCACAGTTGCTGTTGCTCCCAAAGCTTGAATGCTGGAAGAAGAGAACGGATTGTTGCAATCATCATCCTCTTGACTCTCCTCTGGCATCGGTCCTAGATCAATCCATTCATCACCATCCACATCCACACTGTGTCCGAACGTGTACTCGACCTCCATTGAGCCTATACTTCTCCGACTGGGAAGTCCAAAACTGACGAAATGAAGGCAAACAGTGCGTCCATGCCGTCAACAGACCATTGAACATCCTCCGACGGTACGTGAGCGTTGGGTTCACGTCCTCCAGCAAATAATCCCAGACAGCCAGGACAAATTTGGGTCATCTGTTTGCGATCAGGAAGTTAAACTTGGAACTAATTCGGACTGCTACGTCTCAAGTCGAGCTCGTAAAACCACCGTAACAATGCGAGTATCTGCTCCATCCGGTGTAGTTCCAGCAGTACTGGGTCCTTTCTGTTGGGTTGCTACTGCATTAGCTGGTGTTCCACCTGGAGGCCCTAATGTTCGCCAAAGTGCTCCACCTTTCAGAATGCACTGCACTCGAACGTTCACCCACTGGACGATTTCCAGTTCTGGCCGTCGAGCAGAAGCTAAAGCTACAGCACCACCAGTACGCGCAGAACTTGAACTTGAAGTGATGTCAGCAGACGTCACCGTCGGGGCTGGAGGGTTGTAACTGACTTGAATCGCTAGTTGTTGTCCAGCAGCGATGGCCCCTCGTGCAGGTTCCAGAGTAAAGTAGTTCGAGTAAGGTGACGCAGCGTCTACAAGCAGTTCGAAGGAGCCACCAGAGCCTCCAGCAGTACTAGACGCTGGATTTCCGTCATCCAATCCACCGTAAACGCCACTACTTGATGTAGTACAACCAACGAATAACGTCCTCTTCCGACCTATATCCACTGCATCTTCAGCTCCATTAAAAGTGAGCATCACAGTGGATGTTGGCTTTTTAAGGCCTACAGCAGCCAACTCATTCACCCCAATTGGTAACTGGTTTAACGAAACACTTGGAGGTACATCGAACAGGTCTTCCACTGGACTGGGGTTCAACAGAGGTCGTAGCCCAGTATCTCCACTAGGTGCGAAGACGTAGACTTGATTCTCCCAACAGCGGCCAGAGACTTCGACAAGATGTTGCTCACTCTCATTCGGTACCTTAATACGAAATCGACTCCAATAATGGCCCGGACGTTGATGATCGGGCTGGAAAATTACTTGAACTGCGAGAGAATCATTCGCCGGGATAATTCCGTTCGTAGGGGAGAAGGTGAACGCTTGCAACCCAGTTGATGTTAACGAATTCCCATCTTCATTCACAAACGAAAAGGCCAGAGGGAAAGCACTACCGTTTGCAAGTAGTAGTTCCCTTGAATTCCTCGTACGTGCTAAGACATCTGGGAACTCCACTTTTCCGTCCGCAGGGGTTAACGTCAAACTAGGATTAATCCCTTCACCTCGAAGTTTCACTCGAATGTTCACCCCCAAAGCTGACAGCTCCAATTCGTCTTCATACTGCAAAGGAGTCTGTGGCTCAAACTCCACAAGAATAGCTCGTTTCTTCCGATCTTCAGAGCTGGCAGGGACTTCTCGTAATGCTCCAATGATCCGAAAAGCTCCTAAAATGTGAAGTGGTTGAGCACGTAGTAACACATTTCTAGTTGAGTAGGGTGTTGTCTCCAACGTGAGATCTCGGACGAGTGTTTGGCCGATTGCCACCTGCCCAAAGTCCAAATTGGTCGTTGAAGGGATCAAAAAGGGCTCCACCACCGTCGTTCGAACCTCCAAAGCTTGTAGCGGTGAAAAATTCGACTGCTTTTTGTCGTCCTGTTGCTGAAAGCACAGAATAGTCCACGTATGATGGCAACTGCGAGGATTAGAGCCCGAAGGCTCAAGCTGTACATTTGGATCTTCATTTTGGCTGCCAGTGGCCAAGTCTTCGTGTACACTTCGAGCTGAAACCAAAGGAGGATCCAGAATATCATCTTCCTCAGGTATTTTACTCTCAAAGTAGCAGCTTTTCACCAGTTTGAAAATGTCCTCAGTCGGTTCAAAGTCAATTTCCAGTCGTACAGTCTGCAGCGGTTCTAACCGAGCTACGATTGGGGTGACTTTCAGGAATGGAGCAGCTTCTGGTGGTACACGCAACTCAACAACACGTGAATGCCGATCGGATTGATTCGTCAGCTGCATGTTGCACGTCTGAATTTGCCCCAATGATGTCGCTCCGAGGCGAATAGCTGACTGAGAGAAGACAAGATCACTGGCGACTCCACTTCCTGAACACTGTAAAGTGTACTCGCGATTAAAAGTCGATGACCACAGCGTTAAAACTGGTTTTGCTCGTCCACTAGAGCCCAGAACTCCCGGGAAACTTGGCGAATAGACAACGTGCAATATTCGTTCTTCACCAGGTAGTAACACCATTCCAACTCCTTCTGAAGCATCCGCAATAAGCACGTCTTTCGGTAATGAAGTCACTCCTACCCTCTGAGGGACACGGGCCAAATTGGTGACCTTCAATTCGAGACTTGCACTGTGTCCAACACAGCAGACTCCAAACTTCAGTTGTCTATCGGAATTTGGAGTCTTGTTCTGTAATATTTCCAGTTGTAGCTCTGCAGATGTCAATCTTGCTGTAAGGAAAAAGTAAACAGGAACGACTTGATTTGGAATCACCACTTGAACTGGAACTGCCAGCATCCCTAAAGCTTGAGAGCCCCATCCGGCACGTTCGACTCGTTTCCACATTTTCTGGTCCGGTCGGAATTTAATTTGTACTGGGAACTTCCCTATCTGGGAGTCTGCAGCCTGTACAAAGCCGAAACTAGGATTAAATTCCACGTAACCAGTAAGAGCTTTAGGGACTTGCACCTGGATCTTCATAGCCACTTTACCTCGATTGCACACCATTAACTGCTGCCGATAGAGTTTCCCATCCGCGCAACAGCGGAAATCCAAACGTGATTGGGCCACGAAAATCGGTACTTGAAAGGCTACACCTGAGACGAGAATGGGAATTGAGGAGAGTTCAGTTGATGGGAATTCCACGATGAACGGTAGGTTCTCCAGTGTCACGGCAGTAGCGGGTGTGAAAGTGAAGGATACTGTGCTTTTAGAATACGGTGCAACAGCTCCTTGTCTTGTATAGCGCACTGGTTCTTCAGCTTGCTCAGATTTGAACCGAGTGGTTTCTTGGATAGAATCAATCAGCTTCTGCTCTTCAGGACTTAGCAGATCTTCATCAGGTGTGGGTAGAAATGTTTTGGGCAATTCAACCAGAGTTGCTGCTGTCTTTGTTGTTGAAGCGCTATTTGCTCGTGATGCAGTACAGGATGTTACTGATTCCACAGGGTGACCCTCGATATCGATGTCCGGGTCAACTTCATGCTCGCCACTATCCTCTTGCGGGTTTCCATCGGTATCCTCTTCGACCTGCGCGTCCGTTAGATCCTCATTAGCCTCGATTTCAGCAATGACCTCATGCTCTGCTTCTTCACCGCTCCCATTCTCCGACTCTACTGTTAGACGACGTACACGATATCTCAGGGGCAATGCTCCGTCGTTTGACAATGTCAGACCAATCGTCGTCCGTTCTCCAGCAATAATTTCAGGGAACTGAACTACATTTTGGGACAATTTCGGCACGGATTTCTTGCATGAACAACGAACAGGAATCTGGAATACACCCGTGGGTGCTGCCACCGATAGAAAAGTATCCAAGTCACTCTCCTCTATCCCAGTGAAAGTAATCTTCAGAGAGCAACTCATTCCCGCAGACATTCGCCCTGGCTTCTCATACACGATGTCGAACAACTCAATCACTTCGTCTTCCATAGGCAACAGCCGGAACTGGTTGAACGTGTTCGACACATTCGTCAGTGTGAAGCCTAACGTGAGTGGACGACCCACGTCGAAATCTTTAAACCAAAGCAGCTCAGGGGTAGCTAGAAATGCGTTCCCAGTGAAAGTCTTGCCCCAAACAACCTGCGACTGCGTGAACCTCGAGTCTTTCTGGCGCTGTCGAGCTTTGGTCAGTTGTCGGTCCTCCAGAACACTTCGACCTCGTAATTTCCTTTTCGTTGGTGCATCTTGTGTTTGATTCTCCCCGTCCTCATCGCGAGGGTCTTGCGATCGATGAGAACCCTTGGAGATTGGAGGCAGCTTCACGTCATTGTTCAACAGCATGGCATGGTTTACCTTACGTGATTCTTGACCGGGTGTTGACTTCACAAGAGAAGGCATGGTCTCATGCTTCTCATCCGAATCCGTTCTACCCGATCTAACAGCAGGATCTTCGTGGTCTTTCAGTTCAGTTTGTTCCCGTTTCTTTCGAGATAACAACATCGAACTCGGCGTCACTTCTCCATGCTTAACCAGCATCTTAGCAACCACACGTCGTCGATGTTCAGAGCTTATCACGGCACTACGCCCGAGGCCAAAGCTGTTGTCCTTCATCGTCGTTTCTTGAGACGGATACACTCGGACCATTTTCCCAGTAGGATCCAGCGCTTCTTTCCCCGTTCGAGACAGCAAATACGCAGCTGTCCGCTCCTCCTGAGCCGCGTGACCCATTTCGCGCTGATATTTTTTCTCGTACGCACGATTTTCCGCCTCCACTTTGTCTCGACGTCGTTGTACAACTTTCTCCTCTTCCAAACGCTCTAATAGTTTCGCCTCTCGATCTTGAATGTTACGTTCGATCTTGGCCCGCTCCTTCCTCGCTTCTCGTTGCACAACTTTACGTCTAGCAATCTCGTACGGATTTTTGCCTTGATCTAGAAGATTCTGATGGGTCCTCGCTTGACGAACTTTTTCAGCCTTGTCTCGAGCTTGAATAGCAGAACTCTTGGCTCCAATTCTAGCGGAAGACGTATCTAGATCCTGCTTGAGCTCTAAAACTGCTTGAACCCTAGCTGAACGCTCGACTTGAGCCTTCGCCACCATCTGAGAAAGATATCTTCGGTCCGTCCGGAAGCCATCATGAAGTCTCTGCTGTACTGGGGATCGAGGTCTTCCATCAGCTGGAAACGTATCAGCACTGTCATCGCCTGATGCCATGGTTAGACTCGATGATACCAACGGACGCCCGACGCTTGAGACTTCGACTACCCTACACGAATAGCACAAGAAAAGCGTTTTCTCGTTTGTAAACAACATTGAGCAGCCCTACCGTATACATCACACCTCGGCAACATTGGCTACAGCTAGGTACATCCAGAAAAATTACACTATGCAGTACACATGACAGTCCGTAAGCTCCAGAGAGAACACCTAGTGGAAATGAGAAACAAGTTAGCTGCTCTTGTGCATTCAGCCGGTTGTTGATTCCGTTTTGATGACGCTTTGGATCCTGGAGCTTCGTCGTTTACGGCTCACATCTATCAAAGCAGAGATGGCATCCCAGCGTCGCCTAAGACATAGTCGGTCTCTGCTTCTCCAAAGCTATTGACAGCTTTCCACTCTTGTGTGTCATCGTGTTGGAGTAATTCATCGAGTGCTGCAGACGTCGGCTGTGGGTTCTCAATTGTCGCGACGTCAGCTCCACTCGATAACCAGAACGTCGGCTGTAAGCTAGAGCTCTCCACCTTAGCTGATTCTGCTGTGCCAAGCCACTGCGGAAAGTTGGTCGTATTAGTCGAGAGATCAAATTGGTCGGCTGGTATCTCACTTTTGCCTACAAATGGCTCGAGTGGCATCGATGAAAAGTGCGTTAAGTCCGGATGCATTGGAGCAGCCACATGAACAGGATCGGAAGCAGAACGCAGTCTACCCACCCTCGCTGGTCTCTCCGACAGTCCACCAAACGCCGATTCCAAGCTGTGAGGAGGTGAATCTACCTGCTCCATCGACATTTTCTCCAAATGATTAGACAAATGCAAAGCATTAGCCCAGTCGTCACCCAGGGCGGCAAAGGCATTCAGGCCAAGCTCAGACTCTGGCTCTTTCATCCCGAGTCTCGGAGCTTCTTCTGTTGGAAGAGTTGCGTTTTCAGATATTTTGAAACATTCCATTCCCACTGGTAACATTTCCGTATCCTCGTTCTTGCCGAAGCTTGAATTTGACTGGAACGAGCTGGTAGAAGGCGGCCCTCCTCCGAAATCCAGCACTTGAGGGTCGCCAATCTCATCAGCGTCACAGTTAGCTAGTACGGATAAAATATCACTGTCGATCGCTTGTTCATCACTGGATAGTGACGTAGAGTGATGTCCAGATCCCGGAATCGACGCTGGAGACCACTCGAAGGTGCCAAGACCACCGGAATTAGTGTTGTTGATTGGTAGAATCGCCTCGTGTGCGCTAACCACACTGTCGCTCCTCTGGTTAATGTGGTTAACTGGCATTTTGAATTCTTCAAGAGGTTGGAATGGTGTCATCTCGGGCAGAGACTCCGATTTGGAACGTAGTTTATTGCGTCGGGCAGTAGCGGCTGCTACAATGGCCTTTTTTGGGTGTGGAGTGGGGACTCGACGTGGTTTACGAGGCGTTTTCGCCCGTGGTTTGACTGGAATAGCTGGAATTGGAGCTGTCACTGGCTCGGAGTTGGATCGCGAACGCATATTGCGCCGTGGAGCCTTGGCCGAAGGAGGAATGATTTCTGTAAGTGATGCACGATCATCGAGATCGTTGGTGCTTTGATTGCCAAGAAGAAGCACTGGATCCGACGTAAACTTGACCGAAGGAGTCGCTGGGCGGATTGATAACGCGCGAGGAGTACTGTGCAGTGGCAGCGAGAATGTCCCAGTCTAGAAAAACAACAATTTAGTATGTAGAATAAAACAATAAAAAATCAAACCAACAAACCTGAGGTTGACCCTCCTTTCTCTCTTGTGCTTCAGCTTTTGCTAGCTCAGGATGTTTAATTCTCCGGTGGTGAGTCAATGATCCTTCCGATCCATAAGCCTGTATATAAAAACAAGTTAGTTAAATTCCCCTAATCTAATTTTTAGCTACTGTCACCTTTGGACAATCTGGAACTGAACATTTAAATCTTCGGTCAATTTCCGCTGCCGGGCGTCTACGTCTCTTCTTGCTGGTACTTGACGGAGGCGCCGTCTTTTCCTCGTCCGGCTCCTGTAGATCTCGAGTCTCAATTTTAAGCTAATTTCAATCAACTAGTAATTAGTATCCAACTCGTAATCTTGTCCCTAAAACTGAGGTTACGAACATGTTGGTCCTCTTTAAAGCGAGTTTTTTTGTCTCCAGAAGAAGATTTCTTCACACGACGAGGCCGTGGCTGAGGTTTAACGTCCGATACGTCCGTCATAGTGACGTCTCCACTGGGATCCATACGGGTCTTGAGCTGCTGCTTGGACTTCATTTCCGCTCGTTCTTTTCTTCGACGTGCCACGGATCACTTCTCTTGAGTTCTGTATGCGTCCTTTCAAGTGTCGATTCTTCAACGTGATCGGATTCGACGGGATTTTTGTGTACCGCACATCATTCACAACCTTGAGTGGCAACTTGCGCACGATTTGAACAGAATGAACGTCATTCGATTCAATAAGTATCCCAACTCTAGAGAATGTTTTCGCTTGAAGATGATGTTCACAAGAGAAAATGTAGTGTTCTTAAAAAAAATGTAAATGATTTTGTGTCAGACATGACTTAGATCAACTTCAACGTGCATGTCATATTGACGAATCAGCTGGTCAAGTCCATCATGACACTAAGCAGCAAATGTATGCAGCTAGTACTCAGTGTTTTTTTTTACCTACTATCTTTTGTAGTTTTTTTGTTGGGTTTCAACCTGAAAATAGTCCTTCCTGTTTCTAGTTTCTCTGTTAAGTTCATGGAGATCATCGCAGTGGATCGATGGCTACAACTCTCAGCTGTAGACGAAGATGAGAGTGAAGCTGTCGCTTTGTCTTGCGTTGAATTTTTACTGGCGGAAACTAACGCCTACTACCAGCAGAAATGTCTGAATCGAGACGCTCTTCGGTCCGTGAGTTTCTGTTTGAGGGATAATATACTTGATACAGTCTTCGCTGCAGCATTAGAAAAAGCTGAAGAGCCTCTGGATCATGATCGATTTGAGTATGAGAGCAGACCTGAAGCCGAAGTGAAAGACAGACACGCAGTGCGCTGTGTCCCGTCGAAAAGTATCGAGGAACCAGTATCAATTCGGAATTCGCTACCATCGAAAACACTCTCATCACCAGCTTCACATGCTGGTAGTTCGCCGGACAAATTACGCACTCGAACTGGGGCAAGAAGGAGGAGAAAACCGAGTTTAGGTACGATACTATTGAGGTCATTGGTGATATCGTATTTTACGAATAATTGGATTGTACAGCAGAGTCGGACAAGACACCTCCAGTACAAACATTCGAGATAGAAGGAGATCAAGACCATGAAAAGCCCGTACATTTTGTGGTTATATTCATTCGATCAAAGTAAACTATCTAACTGATGATGCTGCCAGGAAATCAAAGCATGGCGTGAAAAATGCTTGAAATCGCTCGAAACCTCGACCAAGAAGCCTGGTTTTGCGAAGTGGGCGAACCTCGCTCGGGCTTTCGCCGTCCCTGAAAGTCGCGTTTCCATGGAGGTTGGAGTGATCGCGTCTCCTCCTGCCAACATCGTGGAAGCTCTTGCTGCGACTCCAGTACAGACGAAGATGAATATTGATATTTTCTCCTCAATTTTCGACTCGACTGAAAGCATAGGGACTCTGACTGGAGGAGATACCAGTAACTCAACCACAAGACGAACCAGTCGAAGACCGAGCACTACAATTGGGTCCACTTCACGAAATCTCCAGAGGATGTCGACGTCTATCCACAGTATTGCAGAATTTCCTCAACGTCAAACGAAACGACTGTCTCAGTCTGCCAACTCTACCGATTCCGGTCTTCAACGTAAAGCGAGTTTACTCACCGACTCACTCTCACGGCGAAAGTTGACACGGAAACCCTCCACATGCGAATCGTTATCTGGGAACAATGGGAACAACGCGTTAAACAGTAGTAGAAGTCTTTGGCACTATGAACAGGAGTGTGACAGTGCTTCGAGCCGGACTTTTATTGCGGATGACAGTGAATTCAGCGCCTCCGCGCTCCCAACAACGATGAGTGTGGCGTCGGGGGTGGTTTTAATGCAAGGGGAGAATATCGTCGAAGGACCAGACTGGGTGGAGAACGCTACTACGATGTCCAGAAAGCGCTTCGATGTAAGTAGCCTTTCTTGAGAATCTTTGGCACTATTGACATTAACTCTGTGATCCATTTATCAAGCTGCAACAGCAACTAGCGGTCGACGCAATACTGAATGCATCACCAGAACGGGATTTTAGCTCTCCTCGATGCTCCAGCTTAGGCTCCCCATTACTTTTCGGTCATTCTTCACTGTCTGAGCTTCATTTCAGGGACTATGAAGAGGTTCCACCTGAGCCAATCCTGATCCCCCAACTCTCGCCCATTTCCACCTCAACTCTAGCCATCCCTCGAACAGTACGGCATTATTTTACACTTTATTTTTTTATTTTGCAGTACTAACTATTGTTTGCAGCACCTCAACTTATCCTTGTCAACACCGTCACTTCGCGTTCGGACATCACCATCTAAAGGCAGTGGTTCGTTGACTAGCAGCATGTCCGGGGAAAGTGGCAGCTCAAATAGTAGCGGAGTCAAGCCGCTAGGATCTACGAAACCACGACCGAGTACAGCACTACGCGCCCTTGCTGTGCCTCCCTCTGGTAGAACAAGGGCGACATCGGCTACTCCAGGACACTCGAAGAGAGCGATGCAGTCGATGAAAAGCCCCGGAACCGCGTCAGCGAAGTATTTGCGTGAGTTCCCGAAACCAAACCCAGGCGTAATTCGACTTGTTCGCGATCAAGCAGCGGGATTTCTGAACTGCGAGGAACCACAACGGACAGCATGGATGTCCTAGCAAATATGAATGGAATCCATGTTTTGATAGTTTAGAATATCCAAGAAACACAAACAGTTTTACTGTATCGGCATCAAGTTTGGTTTATCGACATTTCCTTATCCAATTTAAAGTGGAAATGCTTGTTTTAACGCAGTTTCAAAGTTCTTGTTGGTGAACGGAACCTGAACATCACCGAAATCAGCAGACTCCAGGGCGAAGCGTGCTTGATCTGTCAGTTGGTTCCACATGATGAGATCCTGGTATTCCCCTTCTAAATCCGTAAATTCCAATCCGATCCAGCCAACCTGATCCACAAACGTATGCGCTACCCTAGTGGACACGTTAGAACCGTCAATGAAGCTCTCCGGAGGAATCGTCGTCTGTTTGCGGTATGGCTCCTTTTCATACTCAACTCCTCGGATATTTTTGTGGACTTGGTGGGAGAACGACGCACCGAGTAGTTTGGGAGTCTCGATCGCAGGATTGTCGATCCAGAGTACCATACTTGCCCAGTTGTGACGACTCCTTGGACCTCCATCCCAAAAGTTCTTTGGGAAATACCAGGCAAACATCATCGCCCATTTGTCTTGGTACCAAGCCGATCGTCCGTACACTTGGGACCCTAAAGGAGCTTCGCTGCAGGCACTTGTCCCTTTTGTCCCTTTGAGACCTCCAGTAATTTCTCCAGCGGCATTAACTGCTGGAAACGAAGCACAACCATATTGAACTTTCAATTGAGGCTTGAATTTGATCGCTGCTTTTTCGGAGATCGTGACCGGGTCGGGCTGAGCAAACGGCTGCACTTGGTCGTGGTTGATCGTGTCGCCGTGTACGTAGTGAAATACTGTCAAGCAGAAGGCTAATGCAGTGACGAACTGCATTGTCGACGGTAGTTGCGGAGTTCGGGTTGGAAGGAAAAGTGAGGGATTTTTTTCGTTTTCTAAACGTTGTTAGACGTATTGATGAAGACAGCAGCTGTATCCTATGATTGCATCCGTCAACTTTCTCCGTTCGTCAACGTATTCAGCTTCTCCGGATATTCCTCTACATGTACTATTTCCCCTCGTCGGCCAACTAAACATCATGAAGTTCCGATTTCTGATGATTTCTGTAAGCAGAATCAACTTTATACACATGCTGTACGCGTTGTCGAGCAAGTTTTAGTTAGCAAAACGAGAAGGTCGGCAACTGTTAATCAACCAATTTCTTCTTCTTCTTCTTCTTCTTCTTCTTCTTCTTCTTCTTCTTCTGCGCATGTTGTCGAGGGGATTCTTTTGAAGACCTCATTGCGTACTAGTATATTCTTGCAAGACACTCAATCTAACTTCCCAGCTCCTGCTGCATTCGAGAAGTCTCAATGATTCACCTACCGCTACATGTACGAATGTTTCGTTCGGCAGGACATGATCACTTGACGCACTGGGCATCCGTAAACAGGGACTGAACGTGACAATGTGGTGTATGGCAGGAATTTCCTGCCGATGTTTAGTCAGCCAAAGTGATACTAATACGATGAGTTGTCAATTTCAACGACAGGTCATTAGTGATAACTATTTCCTACGTTCACATGTGCAAGTTTCTAACGTGAGACGATTCCCTTGACCAGCACGAGCGTAACTTTCAAACGGCATTAATACGAATATGAAAACTTAAAACCAAGCTCAACCCACCTTTTTTTCGCCGCGACTATCTCCACATGTATGAAGGTTTGTTCGATAATTCACGACAAATCTCACACACAGCGCAGCAGTGAAAGGCTTTTCTAAAAGCCAGCACGTTCAAAACCAAATGGTGTACTAGTAAGTATCAAACATGTACACGACATTGTACATGTACCAGTCGCTGTTTACGGACGCATGGTACGTTGAGTGAACGATTTCCTTTGCAATGTAGATCTGACAAGGCATTCTTTAATTCGCACTACTAGAATCCCTCGAATATCGAACGATGCGATCATCAAGCTTGTTTGTCGTTGCTGCCGTCTTCGCCGCCTTAACTATTGCAATTGTTGCGGTAGCTGCAGCTCCAGCAGTAACCGACTTGGCAAATTCTGATCCCTCCACTTTTCTCCAGAGCACCTTACTGAAGACACCGTCACTGCAGTTACATGTCAAGTTGAAAGGCAAAAACATGATGATCCACGGTCAATCCGAGTTCGACATGCTCGCAAACCCAGTCATTTCCTCTGATAACTCGAGCATCCACTACAACGGCTTCAGTACTTTCACAGAAGGCGTCAACACCTACGCATATACCCTTGCGAATGGAATGTCGTACATGGTGAAGAGCAGTCCTTCCAGTCGAACAGTGCACTGTCTTCCATCCATCCTCCCCTTTGAACAGATATTACCAGCCCTCAACAATGCTGTAGCTATCCCAAGTGCATCGGTTGGAGGTCAATCAGTGGAATGTCCAAGCGGATCGTTATTCCAGACGTCATTCAGCGGAGTCGACTTCGTTTTGTGCTCCACAGGATCAGGATTCACGACCTACGGACTTGATGTGATGGTCACAGCCAAGTACTTATCAACTCTGATCAACATTCCACTGGTACCAGACGAGGAAATCAAGTCATGCCCGATAGTAGCACCTTCAACATCCATGACACCAACCGCTATCACCCTTCTTACAGGCAAACCCCTTCCAGCAACATCCAGAAATCTCAAGGCAGCTTCCCCCGTCGCCATTCAAGCCGACCGATGTGAGTGTAAATCCACTCCTCGTCCGTGTATTTTCCTGCATGGCTTGGGCAATACCAACGAAGAAGCAGAACTACAGGATACTCCGAAGTTGACGAAAGAGAAGTTCGGAGATATCGGAGATCACGCTCCATGCTGTTCCACAGTCAAGTACGCAGTGGTGAACACCGTTGACGCTGGGTGGACGAACGAGACGCTGCAGCAGAAGTTCTGCGATTTCTCACTCTCCATGAGCGAAACCAGCGATCTCGCATCACGGACGATTTCAGACACCATCATCGTGACCCACTCCATGGGTGGATTGGTCATAGCGACAGCTCTTGCTACAGGGAAGTGCAAACTGGCGGAAAGCACGTCGTGGGTGGCTATTAGCTCTCCGATGAAGGGAAGTATGGCTGGAGACTACATCCAGGACTTGTGCGACGACGAGATCACGTCACTTGGAGCTGATCTACTTGAATGGATCGGTCAGTGTCCTGTTTCAGCTGCTCGCAAGTCGATCTCCTATCAAGGAGAGAAATACAGTAATGGTGAGCGCAATGCAGCGTACAAGGCAGCCCAAGAAGCTTACCGGTCGAATGTGACTGCGGCACTTTGTAGCAAGAGCTACATCGGGGTCTTGTCCAAGTTTTCCCCAGCTGCTCTGGTCGGAGGTACGACGATCCCCCATAAATCTGACGAAAATGACGCTCTGGTTGAGTTCGAGAGTTGTTTGGGTGGCCTTGATCCCGAACTGTTTGGGAATAGCTACCTTGATCGCTTCTACGCAGCCAAGTTGAATCACGCTGACACGGCGTTTTTAACTCATGACGGACTTTTCAAGGACTCGAAGAAGCCGTTCAAATGGTTTGAGTGTCTGCTGTAAGAGAACGATCAGCTCTGGTCACTTTCCTTGCCGGTCGTCCTCCTTATCACGCTGAAATGGTTTCAGAGCCTTTGGTTACATATCAGCACTCCACTTACCCGTGTCCAGTGGCCCTGCTTACAAACCACGACGAGGCGGAGGCAGACTGACGGATGGGTATTATTGCCGGTTGGTTTCTGGCAGTAACTTCCATCTCAATTGAAGCACTCATTTGGGAATCACGTAGGATGATTTATCTGCCCTTCTGCTGAGTATTTTGTGCCCATTTGCTGGTGTCAAGTGAGCGGACATGGTGAGTGGACTGAAGGGAATGAGGCAGAAAGCTGGGAGATACTATAGCTGCTCACTTTGTCTTGAAAATGGTGCACAGGATGAAAAGTTGCCGCTGCACGTAGTGCTGGATGGGGTGGCGGGCAAAAGGCTCCAATGGCTTCAAGAGCGACGGGTTTCACTGGAGAATCCTGTATGTGCACACACACACACTTTGCGCTTTTGTACATTTAACAGGTGAAGGTCTCATACATGGTGATAATGTGTTTGGAATTGCAGCGTTATGTAAAATATGGTTTGCCGAGGCTTATTGATTACTTCAGGAAGAAGAATATCACGGGGATTGAACTGGTGAGGAACTTGTGGATATTAGTATTAGTATACCACTTCAAGACCACAATGGACTAATGGGGGGAGAGAGCATAGGACGAACTGAAGGCGATGTGGCGTGCAAATTACGAAGAAGCTGCTGAAGAAATCAAAGCATTGGTCGAAGGTGGCGCCGATATCAACGAGGTGCGTTGAGTGGATTACTGTGGCTGTGCTATAGCTGCGGATACCTTCGTGAAAGTCTGGTGTGACAGAGAATTTCCTCTTGTACTACAGATCTGTACTATCCTCCAGTATGCAGCAAGATTCGGAAATTCAGAATTGGTGTCATTGTTGTTGGATCGAGGCGCCAATGTTAATGCACTTGACAAGGTTAGTCGCGTTATGATGTTGCATGATGCGTTTCTCGTGACATTAGGGTTTTGTGAATAGGAGCATCGCAATCCTCTTGGCATCGTTATCTCCGGTAGTTATCTTAGCCTCGGTGGAGCCGTTGCGGTCGTACGTTTGCTGTGTTCAAGTGGATGGAATCCGAGTTTGTTAGAATCGATTGACACGTTGACACTGCAAGCGTTTCAGAAGGGACTACTGGAATCCTCACGTCACTGGCTTAGTTTGCCTAAGGGTGAGGAACTGACGGATATCCCCATTGAAGTCATCGAAGGCGGCAAAAATGCAGTCCAAACGTTTCTTCGTGATTCGAAGAAGACTAGCGCAGATGAACTCGTCTATCGATGCAAGGTATGTGTCGTCGGTCCAAGCACATGGGGTAAAACAAGCCTCGTCAAGTCGATGGTTTCGAAAGCATCGGTGTTGGTGGATATCAAAGACCGAACGATCGGTATCGACCTTGTTTCACTTCCGTTTGAAGAACACAACAATGAAGGGACCGAATCGAAGGTCAAACGGCACAATGTCACTTTCTGGGATTTTGCGGGCCAAGACGTCTACCAGGTTACGCATGCGTTGTTTTATTCGGAGCGCACGTTGTATCTCATCTGTGTCGATTTGAGCAAGTATGCTGAGAAACTAAAGGAGGTGGCTGTCTATGTGAGATCCGAGAAAGCGGCGAGTTTGCAACGCTTCTTCGAAGAGAATGTGCTTCGTTGGGTGCGGTTGATCCTGTTCCGCCAACCCAGTGCTCAGTTCAAGGTGGTTGGAACAAAACAAGATCTCGTATCTGAAGACCAATTGAAGGACATTTCAAGGCAAATGAACGTTTGGATGAAAGCTTTTGTAGACACTCCGAACGGTAACTGATGACGTGAAACACGCACTCGATACTACCTTCAAGCCAAAGAATCTGGTAACTGCTACAGCTAAGCAAGTTGGCTCCATCGAAAAAGCACGGGAATCTATCGAGGGAGCGATCATTAAAAACTCAAAGGAGCTCAGCTTTATGATGACGGTGACATACTCAAAAGTTTTCGATTGGATATTCAAGACCAAACAATCCTGCAAAGACACCCCTGAAGATCGCGTGAAGCAACTGATTGTGCCGTTCAACGACTTGTTCCAGGGTTTAAATTTCTTGGTCGATGCAAGTCAATGTGAAGAGATTCTTCGAGTTCTGCACAGGTTGGGAGATGTCCTTTGGTACGAGGATAAAGCTGCGAATCCTGACAACCTTGTCATTTTGGACCCGAAAATCATGCTTGAGCTTGTTCGTGAGGTCGTCAACCACAGTCACGAGCGACAGAGGGATGAATCGTACAACGCACTTTATCGTGATGGCACGCTGCATCACTCGCTACTAATGACTTTTTCGTGGTGGAAAGCATTGAAGGAAGTAGATGACCAATTGGTGTATCTGTTCAAGCATTTACTAATGCATTTCAATTTGGCGTATCCAGCAGGTAATGGTGGCATCCTAGCTACTGTCGACATGGTTGTACCGGCGTATTGGAAGACGAAAGCAGCAAGAACTCAAGAGCTCGGGAAGAGGTTGATGAAGCAGCAAACGTCGTTGACGCAGCATGACTTCGGTCATCCCATTGCGAAGTGGTAGTACTCTCTACCGGTTGATATATCCGAGGCAGTGTATGTTAACTTCGTGGTGCGAAGCTACCGACAAGACGCCGTTCGGAAAGCCAGGGCGACTTACGTCACGTGTTTCATTCAAAACAAATTCTTTGCCGTTATCAATTATGTCGCGGACAGAAAGAAGTTGTGTGACAATATCACGATCGAAGTGGCTGCGGCAACAAAGGAGATTGCATGGGAAGGGATGCGTGATTTTGTGATGGCAATGGAACTCGTTCTAATGAACTTCAAAGGACTGTCAATTGCGAAGCGAAATGAATTCGAGCGGTATGTCATCGATTCCAAAAACAATCCTCATGTGGTAAGTGGTCTTATTGGGGATCCAGGGGATATGGATGGACTGTATTCAAAGAACTCGTGGCTACCGCCTGATTTCGAGTGGTTTATCCAAAGTGCGTGGAAACACCCAGGGAAGCTTGACGAGCTTAAGTTAAACCATCGGCTGGACGTGTTGAAGCAGCTCGTAGCCAGCAGTGGTACTCGCCAATTCCCAGCTTTGTGGACACTCTCGAGGGAAGCATCGATCATCAAACTTCGCATACACAGTGACTTGACAGGGGAATGCCACCACGGGCCGCTGGAGATTACAGTCCCCAACCAATTTCTCAACGATTACGCTGACTTTTTGCAGGTAAGAATTTACAGATTATCTGCTTGGTGAAGGGTAGTAGAGCAAGGCTGACTATTGTTGCTGCGTAGTTTGGCATCTTGATACTCTCACTTGCCTCCTCCGTGATTCCAGTCGAGATCGTCAACGCTGCCGTGGGGGAGGTGCTAAATGGTACGTTAGCATATTATTATATTTGTTGAGAGCTATGCTGAAATCTTGTATCAACTTTTGTGACATGCATTGTAGAATGTCGAACCAGGCTAGAATCCTCCCAGACTGTCGGTTCAGCACTCGCAAGGGCAGATTTGAATTCAAGCAAAGTGAAGTCTTCGTCGGAGTTAGACATGCCGGTGTCATCGCGCAAATCGCTCCTGCGTAAATTGTTAATGATCGTTAACAAAGAATTTGACGACGACGAAATCAGCGAAATATCCAACTTGCGCTGCATCGCCAACAGCGACGGTCAATACATATGGATCCACGACCAAGAAGTCGAGAAGCTGGAACATGGATTCACTCTGTGTGACCCACCTAAGCCATCAGGGACTCCACAGATTAAATCCACGTCGTTCTCGCTGTCTGTGACACAGTTGGTGTGGGCTGGTTGCAAAATGAGCCTAAAGGACATTTACTGTGAGTGGAAAGTTGTTCACGGGTCGAGAGAAGTGGCCAGAGGTAACGTGGAGGTGGCGGCAGATTCGGGAACAGACATCATCAAGTTTTCGCCTAACTCAGTCGAGCTGAATGATGTGTCGTCGAACATAATGCTATCCGAGTGCACCGTGGAGATTTACGTGATGCAATCATCGAGTAAATGGTTGTGTTGCGGTGACAAGATCATTGCTGACGGTGAGGAGAAACTCGAGGCACACATGAACGACAGGGGTCCGATGTTAATCACAGTCATGGTGAAAGGGAAAGATATCCCAAAGTCTTCCACAGCGACTTGCGAATTCTCGATTGTGTCGGCCACTTCCAATGGAGGATGATCAGTATCTGGCTATTCTGTCTCCTAGGCAGGAGGCGTTGAGCTGTTTTTCCGATGAGGTGCAGCATCTACATCAAGGACTGTTGATAATGTGTGTGTTTTTTTTACTTCGGCAGCTAAAGTTCATCATCATAGGGTTTCTTTTTAATGATCGCGGAGTTTAAATCTTGCTTTGTCGGTGTCACAGTGACTAGCCGTTTGAATGTCAAGTGTGGAGGTCGTTCGAAGGAAGAAGGTCGAGATGCCATCAGAAATAGTGTAGTTGCCGTTTCAATGGAGTCAAAGGCCAGTCTGTTGTCGTTATTATTGCTCCAGGCGTAGCTGACGTAATTTTGTGCTTAACACGGTCAGGATTCACAGCCTACGGACTTGACATTATGGTGCCATGTATTTCCCTGTATGGTTTGGGCTACCCAAACGAAACAGAAGAGTTCTCATAAGTTGTTGAAAAGAAGTTCCAAAGGTTTCAGAGATTACTCTGCTTTTTAGCTCCCAGTAGCCACTGGAGTTAAGTGTATGTTGTAAAGCAAACGACATTCGAGGTACGCAAAATTCTCGTTTTTAGGTTTCCCTTTTGAATGGTACCTAACATTTAGCTTGAGGACTTCCCCTTATTAGCCTCATCAAGCAAGAACTCAGACCACATATCGGCAAAACTCTTGCCTTCAATCGCTGACGAGGCAACTGGTATACTTCCACTTTCTGGGGCTACCAGGCCGATAATAGAAGAGAAAAGGCCCCCACCTCCATTTCCTTCAATAGGGTAGCCTAGGCCAACTCGGCGCTTCTGTTCCTCGGTGAAACCCTGATTAACAAGCACAAATCAGTTGTCAGGATAACAAACAAAAGATACTCATCTGTAGATAAATATCAAACCCACCATCATCCGCGCCATAAGTTGAAGCACCTCACCCTTCTTGTTACTATCCACGTACGCCACCTACATCCCAATAGTAAGAACATTAATACTGCTAGCTCCGCAAGTATCCCTTCATTGAAAAGCAAAGGTACCACTAATTCCGATGCCAGTCTTTTATCCAGCACGTCCTGTTCTGAGTTGTATTGTGTAGCTGTGCATTCCAATGCCTGTCATCATACAAAAATCCATCAGAACGAAGTACCTACACTCTTAGTACAACAAAGCCTCCTTTCACCTCTCGAAGCTGCTCACATTCTCGCGTCTTGTTAGCCAATTTTTCCATCACACGCTCCAAATCGTTCGTCTCCCCTTCAGTAGGTTCCGGGAGGGGCTGTCGTGTCTGTAACTCCGTCTTGACCTGTTCCAGCTCCACTTCCATTGCAGCCACTCGTTCTTTATGAGCTTTGTTTTCCACCTGGAACTGATGGAGAATCCCTTCAAGCGCGTTTAAATCTCGCTGCAGCCTCTCAGCATCTTGTTGCGCAATAGCTTTGTCCGCTTCTGATGTGGCCAACCGAGCCTCTAAATCATACAACTTCTGGCTGTCTATCGAGCTCGAATGTTCTTCACTCTTAGCCACCAATGCTGCCTTCTCTTCTTCATTTATCGCCTTCATTTTCTCGATCTCAGCCAGTAAATCCATGTATCCCTGTTCATACTCAGCAGCTCGTGACCTCGCCTCTCGTTCATCTTCCAGTAACGTTTCATTAGCAGCTTGTAACTCTTCCACGCGATCACGAAGTGATACCAGCTCCTTCTCGTGAGCTTGACACTGTACCGCAAGGGAATCTGCCTGCTCCACAAAATCAAAACAATGTCAGAAAATAATTTTTCTCACCTATCCTGAAAATGTATCAGGATATATCCACCTCCGCTTGAGACTGCTGCAGCTCTTGCACCAGTAGATCACGATCCGACCCTGAACTCTGTCCCTCTTCCGAGTGTAATGCTACTGCTTCATTTCGAGCAGCCTGTAGCCTCTCAATTGCAACCTTCTGCTGAGCAATTTCCACCTCCTGCATTATAAAAATTCAGTACAGCATTCCTTAATAGAATTATGATTTTCCTTCAAAAACCTGTTCTTTCACGTGTCGTTTGAACTGTCGTTCGTCACCTGCTCGACTCTCCAGCTCTTTGATCTAACAACCAAAGAACGTATTAATTACGTGCTGACGTCTTTAAAATATAGTATTCACATGATACTTTTTGCTCCAAAGTTTCGTTCTGCTTCTTCCGCTGTAGAAGAGCTCGCTCCAGCTCGCAGATATATTGCTCCTGTTCGTCTTCTTCAGATGCAGACGCTGCAGCAGAAGACAAGGGAGGGGGAGCTACTACAGCAGAGAAGCGGTTCCAGAGTGGGTCCTCGTCATTGCGTTCGTCTTCGCCACCTTCCTCGGGCGCCACAATATCAGCTAAACCTTCTGTTAGACGCGACCACATTTCTACGATAATAGATTTCAAAAATAGTTATAGTACAATTTGTATCAGTAGAAACAATAATAGTAATACAGTGCTACTATTATTATAATACAAGAAGCATGAACAGCTTTCTTTTTGAAGACGCATGTATTTGCTGCTTGGTGTTAGCCTACAGCCTCGCAGCGTTGTTACAATTATAATTGCAATTAAATAATTGAGATAATTGTCCCATCCCAATAACAATGCTACATTGCGACAATGCGAAAATTGAATTGTTGGACGGTAGAAACCCAGGGCTCGGTTCATTCGCAACGGTTCGCTCTATTTAACTGGCCTTGCAAGATCACTGGTGGTCATTAAACGTAGCTAGACTCTCTAAGAGCACCCAGATGTGCCTCACATCCAATTTCAAGACTTCAAGTTGAAGCCTAAGACAAAGAATGAGACGAGATGGACGAGCGTGATGAAGATGATGAAGCGTTGTGAAGAGCTTCTTCCTTTTCTCCGTCAAATCAGCGCTTCCGACGCGGTCAGGTGTGGTATTGAGAACGTCATGCTTACGGCTACAGACGCTGTAGACGTGTCGAAGCTGCTTGTGGACTTGAGGAATCTTGAGAGCGTTACAATCGAACTCCAGAGCGAGAACCTGACTATGCTGCAGGTGCCAAACCTCTTTGATCACACGATAGACAGTTACCCTATCACGAAGAAGTACCTGGGCCCCAATGCGTCGATTGTCAACAATCCAGTTTTCGAAAGAGCGCTGGTGAAACTGCAGGCTGGTCGCAGACTGACACCACCTGAGAAAGCTGCTTGTGTGGGGTTTCTAGTGCCGAGTACATCAGGAGAAAACGCTGTGGAAGCTGCTGGTCGCGGTGCAGACCTGAATTCGTTTGCACAGCAAGCATTTAAACGACGCCGCATTGAGGGCACTCCAGAAGTGCTAATGAACACTGACTTTGTTCCGCCAACCTCCAATATCTGCGAAAGGCTGTTTTCGCAGTCAAAGCTGATCTTCACTGATCAAAGACGTGCTATGCGGCCAGCAACGCTGGAGATGTTCGTCTTTCTTAAAGCAAATAGAAGTCTGTGGTAACTTACCACTCGCGAGGCTACGTAGTGAGGAAGTAGATGTACTACATAGTACAATACAATATCGACATTGTACAATGTACATTGTGGCGAGGTTGCCCATCTCAATCAATTTTTCAATGTTATTGTTACAACGCTGCAGCCTCGAACACTTAGTGTAGTGTAACTGTGACCTTACTTCACTTCATGTCGGTGCTCGATGAGTGTTGTGGTATGGCTGGAAACATCAGTGATCATCACGATCAGTTGTATCTGCAGGGGCTGTTGTACACGCAACTGTTGTTGCAGCATTCCTCGAAGTTTGACCCGTTCGACTTGCAGCAGCTCGTGATTTTCTTGTTTTTGTCGGATTCATGTGGGCCGCAGTACATCACAGGGCACTTGAGCGACGGCGCATTGATCAGCTGCGCTTCGGCAGGGGTAGAGCTGGTAGCCACAGCGACAAGGAGGACGACGACGGGGGCAAAGTACTTCATTACTTGAGCTGGAATGTTGCTGGGACTGTCTTGTCAAAAAGAAAAATGAGCTCCTGCTACTCGCTCTTTTTCCGAAGCAGAGCGTTTAGATTTGAGAATTAGCTATGTACAAGGTAGCACTTCAAGTACTCATGATTGTGCCAGCGTTTAGCTTCAGATGTGCGCTACACTTTGCCGCGTACGCATTGTCTACAGAATCGCCGTGCGGTATCTAAAGTACTGTAGTGCCCCGTGCACCAAATCTAAATAGTTTTCACTCTATTTCCTTGTCATCCTGACGATGTTGAAAGAGACCTCCGCAATCTACAAATTCGTTAGAGCAAATCAGCAATATCTATGATAGCGTTAACTGTGATGGCTGGAAACGTTATGAACGTCAAATCCCATGCCGCTTGAACACCTTACATGTAACTCCACAGTTTTTCCACAAATAGCAATATGACATCGACACTATTAAATTTTTACAAATATAGTCAGTATTAATAATTGTATTGTTAATATTTATTGGACCATATTTAGTACTGCACTCAGAACTCACGATAACAGTACTATATGGATTACAATTATCAGGTCAAATATTAAAAGCAGTGCTATAGCCCCCTACCTTATGCTTTGGCAGGTATGAGTAGCGCCAAGGTTGTCTGCAAATCTTTTTCAATATCAAATATCTACTGTAATCAAAAAGACAGTCAGTACTATATAATTGTCCAACTCAGCTTTAGCTACGCTTTGTAGATATACGTAATGTCTAGCTTCGAGGGGCTCTTCGTTGGGAAGTAATTCAGTCCGTTCGGACTCGAATCCCAAGCGATTAAGTGTTTCGTTGCCGCCGATAATATGCCTACCAGATGAACGTCGCAAGATGAAATAAATGAAAACTGCCCAACCTATATTAAAAACCTAAGATTCTGCATGTATCACTGATATGAACGGGATGTGCTATCCAGTAGCTAGAGGTTAACCCTTTGATTCAACGTGCTTCGCAATTATAATACCCCGTCTAATCAAATACGATTGCTAATATTCGGATATGACGGGGCTAAATACAAGAGCAGTAATCCCGTCGATAGGAAGCAGCGTTTCGAGGCTGTGTGCTTCAGCTTTGGGATGCGCTTCTTCAGTTCACTTGTCCATCAAGTGCGTCAGTCGGAAGATACTTGCATATTTACTTGCGTTTCATCACTCCAGCACCGAACATCGGGTTGTGCGTACATTTCAAAGAGAAAAAACCTTGTAAAATGTTGTCCCAATTGATACGTCGAACGAGGCCACGGTCTCTTCATAACCGATTCCTGAGCGCCGTGAAGATGCAAACCGTCGGAGACCAAACGTTCGTAAATCCCCGGGACACCCGTCTAGCTTATGCCGACATTATAGTACGTGAATTAGTTGGGGAACTAAAAGCTTCCCCCCAAAACAAAATTCTAACATAACGTCACTATCACAGGGTGAGGAGAGTCTCAGTGGCAAGTTGATCAGTGCTGGGCCCATTCTGGAGCGTCTCGACATCTTCGGGGCTGCTGTTGCGGAAAAGTACGTGGAGTTGTGATCTAGAACAGCACCGTTATCTAATATTTTGATTGCAGCGTGGCATGTAAGGGTATCGCAACAATCTCCGTCGATCGCGTGGATTTCAAGAGCCAAATAGCACACGGAGACCTCGTGAGATTGGAAGGTGAAGTGATCTACACTGGACGTTCATCCTTGGCCGTGCAGATCACCGGATACCGCCACGATGTCGAAGCTGGCAAGTTCATCCACACTCTGAGTGCCATCATGACGTGCGTGGCGTTAGACGAGAACATGCGTCCGAATCCAGGACTCCCAAAGTTGATGGATCCATTAGATCCAGAGTATGTGAGGAAGCACGAAGAGATCGCGGACCAACGCAAGGAACTCGCCGCTCGCTGGCGAGCAGTTCAGGAAGAAGTAGATCAACTGCCGCACGTCTCGGTCGATATGCTCAAGAGCTACGACTACGGTCGGTCGCTGGAAGTTCCGATTCCTGACACACTGATTGAGGTACAGAATTCGTTCTTACCAAAGCATCTGAACCGGAACAACACCATCTTCGGTGGGGAAGTGCTCACGTGGATGGATAAAGTGGCGCTCTACTGCGCGCGCAACTTCACCAAGAACCAGAATATGGTTACGGTTTCGATGAACCGCATCTTCTTCAAGCTACCAATTACTATGGACGACATTGTGACCATGCACGCCAGAGTCAGCAGTGCCCGGTACGTTTCTTCACTACCGACTGGTATTCTAGTTTAACCTTCTAACAATCTGTTCGTAGACGTCACCACTTAGAAGTGGAAGTGGAAGTGTTTGTCGGTCGTATCGGTTCCAAGGAGCGTCGCAAGTCTCACACGGGGTGCGTTGGCTTTGGTTCGTTCTACTTTGAAGTCTCCTTGAAATACTGACTGAGAATGTGCAGCTACTTCACCGTTGCGAATTTGGATCGCTCCTACCGCATGAAGCAGATCTCCACAGGTCTCAAGGTGGACGAAAACGACCAGGAAAGTATGCGCACACTACTAAAAGCGCAACACCGTTGGTTGTTTGACGACCAAGAACGAAAGCTGCTGACGCTGGAACCGCTGTCGTTGTCCACGCCAAACTCCAAGCCGCCCATGCCGTAAAACCTTTCACCTGCATACGTCGACAGTCTAAAACACGAAACAGCCGCAATGCCGTCGTGATGTGCAAACGCAATGTTTGACCTCATTCCTGAACTTGTTTCGTGCATGGTTCACCTTCGCTTCCTCTCCAATTCTTTGACCTTCTATCGACCCATGGCAACTGCAGCCAAGCACACAATCGCAGTGCAGCAAACGCGTCTGGCATATGCCGATACCATCGTAAGCAAATTAACTCTATCGGAAGTGAAAGAGCGCGTCGTCCCCCTTCTCGTCCCCGTCCCGTCGCCACGCCGTCCTTCTGATAGTTGTGTTATCAGAAGTGTCGTCCACTGAATAACAGCTGCTATCAGAAATGTTTGTTAGCACATTTTTTAACCCCAACATTGTCATTCGCGGAAAAGACGGGAGGAGTCAAGCGCCTTGTGCGCGGGCCAGGGGGAGAGCTGGAGGAGGTGGTGGCCGCGCGCGCGTCGGTGCAGATCGGCACCAGCGGGCCAGGAAGAGAGGCTACAGCGACGAGGAGGTGATGGCCGCGCGCGCGTCGGTGCAGATCGGCACCAGCGGGCCAGGAAGAGAGGCTACAGCGACGAGGAGGTGATGGCCGCGTGCGCGTCGGTGCAGACCGGCACCAGGAGGATAGGCTGTAGCGACGAGGAGGCGATGGCCGCGTGCGCGGCGGTGCAGTCGAGCATGTAAGTCTCCATTGAGTTCGAATGTAGTTCAACGACAAGTGTACTAACTCTAGAGTGTATATGTTGCCTATGTCGCTCTTCCTTTTAGACTCTCGCTTAATGCGTTCAACGTTAGGTGCGACTGTGTTCTGTGATTCTCTAGTAAGCATACTGCTTGCTCATAAGTGACGTGTTGCTGTTGTGCCATCAGGATAACTCGGTCAATTATACGTTTTCTGCGGAAGAAGAATCGCTTTTCGGCTGCGTTGCTGCGCCAGCTCGAGCCAAGTTGTTCTTCAAGTTTACGAACGGCAGGGCCCCCATTTATTCCGACCTCCCACTCCTGCCACACTTGGTGCACAGTCTTGCTGGATCTGAGGAGCTTGTACGAAGCTGGGAGTGGCGAGCCACGCGGATGTGTCTCTGGCGAAGCTGCAGTACAACCAGAAGGATCTTGTGCACTGCCAGAAGCTCCCCAGTCGACGCTCAGACGGACAGACGCAGAGCCAGAGGTAATTTGGTTAAACATTTCTTTTACATCCGCCACTGATGTTTGAAGTTCCCTAACCTTGTTATCGATGTGTGATATCACTTGCTGGTGCTGTTGTTTCAGGTGGTCCATCAAGTCTGGCACCATTTCATGCAATTGCTTCACTTGCGGTGACTGATCGTTAAGCATTTTGGTTTTCAATTCCGCGGCGAATGCTTCATAGCCGCTGGAGCTGAACAGAGAGTGCGACCAGAGTTTGTGAGCAGGATGAAGTTCGCGCAGTAGCACTGAATCTTGCAAGAGGACAATCCGAAGGTACAGTAACAAGTTAAGGAACCCCCCTGTGGCAACGTGTGGTGCTGATTGTTGGTTGTAGGCTGTCATGTAATTTTCCACAAAAGGAAATACTTCGCGCTGAAGGCTATCGGGCGGAGAGAGTGCCGCGCGCTCCAAGAAAAATGAGCGGCGGTCAGGAGAAAACCCAGCCAACGAACGCATCGCTTCCCGAGGCAGTGCAGTAAGGTAACACCCCTCCATTGCTGTTGCATTCCACCTGCCTAAACGCCTAATTTGAGATTCTGTCGCCCCTGCCAGCTCAGCCATTCTGGATCCAGATCCTCGCGCCGCATGGGTCTTTGCTTTGGAGTGCAAGCCCAGGGCGGAGAATGCCTTCACGGTTGCGTCGTAATGAGCCCGATAAGACAGTGCTTTGTTTGTTTCTTTTCCTGACTTGAGCACCTTAATGTCATACCAGTTTTGCGCGATCAGAAAGTCAGGAATCGCTTCCATTTGCACACACCATCGATAGAAAAAATACAAAGCTAGAGCTCCAATCGGACAAATCTCGACGTTGTTGTGTCGAATGCAAGAGCCGAACTCGCGGCGGCCAAATTGATTCGTTTTACCCTGCTCCATAATCATCACGAGCGCTCTGCATTCTGTGAAGCCCTCGTGTTCCAACTCCACACTGAAAAGATCAGGTAATTCCATGTTACGCGCAGACTCGCCTCGCAGAAGGCAAGCATGACACAAGAAATGGCTGAGGCGATTTCGTAAGTCTCCACCCGTATTCAAGTTCATGTAGTAGCGAGAAATTGCCACGAGTTCGTTAGTAGTGCAGTAACCATCTAGAAGAGACCCAATACCGCGATCAACGTACTCACGCTTATTCTTTTCGTGCTTCTCGCGCTTTAACGAAGTCAGCAGAGCCTTAATGAGGCTGTTGCGGGGGTGCGGGTGTGAGTTTGCTCCCCTGCTGTGCTGGTCGTTGTACAAATCGGACAGAGCGTTTACATACATTTCAACTGTAGCTACGCTGACTCTCCGCGTAGAGCTTTTGACACGAACTTTGCGATCTACGACTTCCTCTTGAAGAAAAAGATGCATCTTGGATGCTGTGACTTGGTAGCGTGTAGTTTCGTGGAAGCCTTTGCGGTCGCACCAAGCCTTGAACTCCTTCTGTTTTGGCGCGTACGCGCGGGTAGTATTTGCCGGACGGGCAGCTCGACAGCGATCTAGAGTAGTGTTCGCGCTTTCCTCCAGCTCCACTAGTAGAGATGGCGACTCCATGGCTGCTGCAAAATTGAATGACTTTTTGACAAAACGCTATCTACGATCTGCTTCCGTGACGGAGGGACGCCGTCCTCCAAACTATAGAGCGCTCGAATGTAGACACACCTACCCCTAAGGAGATAACCACTCAATATTAGCATCCCACTCGACATCGCAGTCGCATTCAAGTAGCCACTTTACAATGTCGGATAGGCCACGTTTTGTAGTCGCTAAAACTAGTTGTTTCCCAATACAGCAGTTTCGAAAGTGTTTTGTCAATAGTTGAACCATTTTCAAATTCCCCACCTCCACCGTCTTGCTCAAACATTTATTGAACTGCCATTGTCGATAGTCAGATCGATGCCAGAAACCTTTGGATGGGTTGGCAACGTTCTGTCTTGCAATAAGTCGTTCAACTAGATGATGGAAGTTGGACGCGTAGGCTTCGGTAAGAGTCCATTTCCAGGAGCCATCGAGAAATTCATCAAGTTTGGCAACAATATGAGGCACACACAGTATATCGGGACCATTTTGAACTACCACTCGTACACAGGTTAGCGGTATCGGGAAGTTGTTGCTGGGCAGATCGTCAAGGAGCGGAAGACTTATTCGGCTTCGCTTGTTTCTTCCAGTCATCGTCTTAAATGGAGTCGTCTGATGGGAATCCTGAAGGTTTGATTATGATTGTATATGATATTGAATTCTGGGAATGCTGATCCTTTCTTGGAAAGTGAAGAGAAGCCAAATTTCTGACTGAAGCTAGTAGACACCTATCGGGAATCGTTCTTGAAGGGCTTGAAGTGATCTCTAGGATATTTATTGTTTTCTGTGGTTCATTTCTGAATTTGTGACCCAGCCAGCATGATGTCCCAGCAAGCCAAAACAAGCAAGTTGCAAGAAAAAACTAGGATAACACCCTCATCAAGTCGCAGTTGTTGGACACAATGTTGCAGTCTACAGCCCTTCAAGCAAGCTGGTGAGCTAGCTGTTATACACCCCTGAAATCGCTGTGGGCTTGTAATCAATCCCCCGTCATTTCTATTCGTCTGAAGAGCTTAACTAAATGCTTATGAGCTTGTAATTTGAGGCGGAAAAAACTGAACTTTTCCCTGCTTCGTACAAAACCAAACATGGAATCCACGAAGCTAGACGTGAGACATTGGTAATACCATAGCCTGCAAGATGTAGTCTAGGTAAAGTCAATCAACTTTTACCTACCTGCTAATCGAAAATCAAAAAAACGAAATCGCCATTCTCTACTACACAACTGCTGCAGCTTCAACCGGTGTACTTATCTCAACCTTCACAAAATTTGTCGTCGTTACCTCCGGTGAGGGAATCGTCTGAGCCTCAACTTCCAGTTGATGCTGCCGCCCGACATCGCACACCCAAAATGTCGCTTTGACCGATAGCACTGCCACAACGGACACTCCAACGATTCCAACCAGCCAGGTAGTAATATGTACGTGATGGGATTGTCGCTGAACTTGAATTGATGATCAGCCAGGGATACCTCACCTCCGTTGAACAGAACGAACGCAGGCAGAGCGATAGATATCGCAAGAACGACAGCACTCAATAAACTGATGGCGACCTTAATAACAGCAAAATAAATGACGGCGAGCCAGATTCGTCGTGGCATGTAAATTCGCTGGAGGGGGGTACCGATATGATATAAGCCAGGAGATCCAAAGCGATGCTGGCACTCGTCGGGGTCATGAGCCTCTGAATCTTCAGTAGTGACAAAGTTTGCTAACTTGACGTCGGTTTTCACCAAAGCTGTAATGGCATTAGCTAAATTGAAGAATAGATCCAAGCTCGAGGCCCCAAGGTAGACAAAGAGGAATATTCCGGTCGCTAAAGGGAAATCAATCACCAGAAAAATTGTGTAGAGTACCGCCAGCACAGCCAACGCGAAGTACATGACCCGCGTGATTTCGATCCATTGTGTGGCATCGACAACGACAGTGACCACGACCCAGATTGGGATAAGAGCCATGCTTATTAGTAAGAGTATCACCGAGATGATACCAAGGATACCTACGAGAACGTTTAGTAGGTGGAAGGCGAGTAGCTCACCAGCTCGCTTGAAGATCTGTAGGCTGCAACACTGTGTCCAACAACTGCGACTTGATGAGGGTGTTGCCCTAGTTTTTTCTTGCAACTTGCCTATTTTGGCTTCCTGGGGCATCATGTTGGCTGGGTCAGAAATTCACAATAAATATCCTAGAGATCACTTCAAAGCCTTCAAGAACGATTCTCGATAGATGTCTACTAACTTCAGTCAGAAATCTGGCTTCTCTTCACTTTCCAAGGAAGGATCAGCATTCCAAGAATGCAATATCATTTAGAATTCATAATCAAACCTTCAGGATTCCCATCAGACGACTCCATTTGACACGATGACTGGAAGAAACAAGCGAAGCCGAATAAATCTTCCGGCACCGAGAAACAACTTCCCGATATCGCTAACCTGTGTACGAGTGGTAGAGAGAAAATGAGTTGATTAACTAGTTAGCGGATTTCTCATCTGTGTGATTCGATCTCAAGATTCCAAAACTACACTAAACCTGCGGAATCCAGATGTCGTTTGTCCTTTCAGGGATTATATCCGTCGTTGATTCAAACCCCAGTTTTCGGGTCAGCTTCTCCAGAGTAGATCGATCACAATCTAGTTCCATCGCGTGATGGTAGATAAATTGGCAGTGCTTCTTGAAGGAATTTTGCAGGTTGGCGATCTTTGGCGTTTGAGCTGATGTTTGACGGAAGTAAATGTCGTTCCGAAGTCTCCAAACCGCATGAAAAACAATAGCTGTTTGAACTTTCCACAGTAAAAGAAGTACTTTTTGGTTCCTCCTCCAGGCGCTTTGAATATCACGAGGCTGCGGAAAAAGCAACAATCGCCAAGTCAACGACGATCGAAAGAAACATTTCCATGGAGTCCATATCAGGAGCCATGTTGAAGCCAATGTTGGACACGCAAAAAAACAATGCTCAACTGTTTCAATCGAGTGGCAACTTGGACGCACACATTCTTGAGCTGTCGGATTGAGTGATTTCAGGAAATATAATCGTGAGCCCACAATTAAGTCTCCGAAATACAATCGCAACATCACATCATGCACCACAGGAAGTAAGAAACCTCGGAGCGATAGTAAGCTGGACAACGTTTGATGTATTCGTTGCCGAGGACATCCCAAATCCTCTAGCGGATGATGCATCAATTCAGGTACTTTTTGAAGAAGTTTACTCCAATCATGAGTCCGCAATCCAGGGAAAAACCGAACTGTGTGCTCTGTAGGATCTGAGGCAGCGACAGCCATCCCGAAAACGGGCGGCGCAAGTCTGTGTACGAGTGGTAGTTCAAAATGGTCCCGATATACTGTGTTTGCCTCATATTGTTGCCACACTTGATGAATTTCTCGATGGCTCCTGGAAATGGACTCTTACCGAAGCCTGCGCGTCCAACTTCCATCATCTAGTTGAACGACTTATTGCAAGACAGAAAGCTACTAACCCATCCAAAGCTTTTTGGCATCGATCTGACTTTCGACAGTGGCAGTTTAAGAAATGTTTGAGCAAGACGGTGGAGGTGGGGAATTTGAAAATGGTTCAACTATTGACAAAACACTTTCGAAACTGCTGTATTTGGAAACAACTAGTTTTAGCGGCTACAGAACGTGGCCTATCCGACATTGTAAAGTGGCTACTTGAATGCGACTGCGATGTCGAGTGGGATGCTTATATTGTTCGTATAGCTATTTTACAAGGGCAGTTCGAATTGGCGAAATGGTTACAAAAGAGGCTATCGACCGCCTCTGCGGACGACATCGCAGGGTGGGCGCAGGCAGCAGCTGAAAAAGGAGACTTGACAATGGTTAAATGGGCGTGGAGCTTACTGACTGAGCGCGACGCTGATCAGAACCCTCGCTATGCACCGGATTTGGTTGGAGTTGTGCAGGCTGCTACCGATTGCGGTCACCTTCATGTACTAAAGTGGATGATGGAAGAGCCAAATCGAAACGTTTTTCTTTACCAGCGTTTCCATTCAGAATTAAAGGAAACTCCACAAGACAAGATTGATGTTTCTATGGCAGCAGCTCGTGGGCATATCGCCACTCTCACTTGGTTAATTCACCACTACCCGAAAATGTGCGACGTTGGTTATGCGTATTCAAGTGCTGCTGGAAATGGCCACCTGGATATTATTCGCTTACTACTCTCGTCTCCCATTGGAAATATTTCCTCATTAGAAGCTGTTGGTGAAGCTGCAAGAAAAGGTCATCTTGATATTGTAAAGTTCCTCGTAGCCGCAGGATTCTCAACGAATGAGGCCATAGACTGTGCCGCAAAGTATGGATTCCTCGATACCGTGAGGTGGCTACACGAAAATACCCCGCACAGCTGCAGTAGGGTTACGATGTATCGTGCAGCGATAAACGGCCACCTGGATGTCGTGAAGTGGCTTCACGAAAATTGTAGAGAGGGATGCTACGGTGGTACTATGACTACTGCTGCTATTCAAGGTCATTTAGATGTGGTTCAATGGTTTCATGAGAACACGACGAAAGATTGTACAAGAAAAGCTATGGAAATGGCTGCGACGAAAGGAGACCTTGAAATGGTAAAGTGGCTTCACTGCAATCGAACGGAGGGTTGTACAACTCACGCCATGGATTCTGCTGCTGAATATGGACATATCGGTGTGGTAAAGTGGCTTCACTGCAATCGAACAGAGGGTTGTTCAACTCACGCCATGGATTCTGCTGCTGGACATGGACATCTCGGTGTGGTGAAATGGCTGCATGCGAATCGATCGGAGGGCTGCACCACGAAAGCGATGGATGAAGCAGCACGAAACAATCACCTTGCAGTGATAAAGTGGCTCGACCAAAACAGGACAGAAGGGTTTACGGACAAAGCCATACGCGGTGCAGTTCGTAAGGGGAACTTGGAAGTACTTGAGTGGCTTTATTCTCGTCAACCTGAGCTTTGTCGAATTACTGCAGTGGATTGTGCAAACGTCCGGCTAGTGTGCCGCTCCCACTTTGGTATTTTGTGGTTTTTGTACCAGAATTGCCGTGAGTGCTGCTTAATTGAGACTCTGAAGAAGGCTCTTGTTGCTACAGGTAAGCGACTAAAGTTTGCGGAATGGGCGTACGTTCACCACCGGCACGAGTTCGAGCTGAGTGTTGCGGAACCCTTATTTGCTGACTGAGTGGATTGACTACTTTGTTCAGCAGTTTTGATCGAATTATTTGTTGAGATCGACACTACTTCCCGAAAAAAATAAAGTTTACATGAGTTGTTTTCTTCTGCTTGACCAACGAAAATGGACGCTCCGAAGTATTTAATGGTCTTCGGTAATTTGCAAAACTTGTAGTAGACAATTGTAGTAGACAATTGAGAACTCTTGATAACCAACTTTAGCAGAAGTCAACAATACTGTTGTTTTTTAGATTGCCTACATGAATATCATTAGGAAGGTCCGTCCAATCAATTCGATCAAAACTGCTGAACAAGTAGTGAATCCACTGTGTCGCTTAATGCAGCTCCGGTGGAGATCTTCAAGTATCACGTGCTTGTCGAGAGGGAGACGGACGTCGAATTCAGTGAGGTGGGGCAAACACCACGTTTATCACGCTCTTTGGTGCGAAAGGTTATTGATGCCGCCATAAGACAGTACCAATCCGAGTTGGGAGGAATCTGTGTCGTCCACGATAGCGTAGCCGCTATCTACGTCCCTTCCAGGCTTCGATGGGACTCCAAGACTTTCGCCAACATTAATCCTGATGATTTTCAGCCAACGCCATCAGCCTCAGGGAGTAATCATCGTACCTTTTCCATGACGATTAAACTGGTTGAAGCAATCGTGACGGGAACACTAGCGGATTACTACAAGAACCCGGACGTGAACATTACGCCTGTACTGCAAGCTCTCAATGTCGTGGCGTGCCATCTCGGTGCTCAACGTCTGACGAATATTGGTCGAAGCTTTTTCTCGATGAGGAATCCAACTCCACTTACGGGCGGCAAGGAGCTGTGCTGGGGATACCACCAAGCTATTCGTATTGGCGATTGTAAACTACTGATGAATGTGGAGCAGAAAGCTACGGTGTTCTATACTCCAGGTGAATTGATGGGGCTTGTTCTACCTATGGTGGATCCACAATCCGTTAACGACACCAGAGGTTTGTCCGACCGCGACAAGAGGAAACTGGAGTCTGCCTTGAAACGTCTTGAAGTTGTCCCTATTCACCGCAAAGGCTGGAAACGTGCCATCTATGGTATTAGTGAACAGCCTGCGAACCAGACCATGGTGGATATTAGAGGTGAGCACATGTCTGTGACGGATTATTTTCTCAAGAGCTACAACGTGACTTTGAGATACCCGTATCTGCCGTTAGTGAATGTGGGGAGAAGAGAAGTGGGGAAGGAGACGTGGCTGCCTATTGAGTTGTGCAAGGTGGCACCAGGGCAGCGCAGCAAAAATGTCACTGATGTGGATACTGCGGAAATATTGAAACAAACCGGTCAACCTCCGCGTGCTCGTCAGATCAACACCAAGAAGCAGGTCCAGCATCGTGAGCTGTGGATAACCCTAGCAGTAAGTGATACCAAGGACTCGCGGTAGAACCCTTCCAGAAGTTTAGCCAACAGCAATTTTTTTATTGAGCCAAGAAACATAACCATACTGTTCGGTCAGTCATCGCACGCTCAATAATTACACTACATCACAGTCATCAAACAACTGCTCCTCAACAGTCAGCTCGAACTCGTGCCGGTGGTGAACGTACGCCCATTCCTCAAACCTTAGTCGCTTACCTGTATCAACAAGAGCCTTCTTCAGAGTCTCAATTAAGCAGCACTCACGGCAATTCTGGTACAAAAATCACAAAATACCAAAGTGGGAGCAGTAAGCTAACACGTCGTTTGCACAATCCACTGCAGTAATTCGACAAAGCTCAGGTTGACGAGAATAAAGCCACTCAAGTACTTCATACGAACTGCACCGCGTATGGCTTTGTCCGTAAACCCTTCTGACCTGTTTTGGTCGAGCCACTTTATCACTGCAAGGTGATTGGTTTCTGCTGCTTCATCCATCGCTTGGGCGCCTACCGCGGATGTGAGTCTCGTGACTCGCTCTCCGTAGGCGAAGATTCAGCTGTGTGCGTTGTCAAGTCTCCGTTTTCAGCTGCTGCCTGCGCCCACCCTGCGATATCATCCGATGAGGCCGGTAGTCTCTCTTGTAGCCATTTCGCTAATTCAAACTGCCCTAGTAAAATAGCTATACGAACAATATAAGCATCCCACTGGACATCACTGTAGCGTGCGTCTATTATCTTGCCCGGCACGTTGAGCAAGTCGTATAGCGCTTGGCTTTCTACGTCCCGTTCACTTCACGTAACTCGCTCTGGCCTACAGCAACCACGTGTTGCTGTGCCGGACCCGTAGCTTAGCTGCTAGGTCCTATTTATTAACAGACAATCCTTCTATCGTCTAACACCTCGTTCTTTTCGACCAAGTCTTCTAACTCTGGCTCCTTTGCAGCTCGTTTAAGCCCGCCGACACCGTCGAGACGTCCAGACAACGTGGAGTCGCGCACACAGCCCCGCTGGAAGTACTCACCGAAGCTCCGTAGCTGCCGCCTTCCTCTCTCGTCGTCCAGCCCCACCGGTTGCCCGCTCAGTACGTACCGCTCTGTCGCCGGTGTTCGAGGCCTTGTCGACCTCACTCCTCGTTCCGTGTGGCTTGCTTCCAAGCCGTCCGATTCTCAAGCAGTGCTGGGGTCCACTTGACCGCCAGCCCGCCAGTTCTCAAGTGAGCCCTCTAGCTCCTTCGCTGGTCCCCGTTCTTCAAGGTCCCTGCAGTCTCGTCCATCGTATCCAGTAGTCAGCAGCTGACTGGATTCCTTCTCGTTCCACTGCCTCATCACCGCCCCGTTCACCCGTTCGCTCGAGTACATGTACTCGTAGAAGGCCACGGCGTTCATTGGCTCGCGCCACGAACGTTCGCCAGTACTTGGACCACTGAGACTTCTCCCACAGGTGTTGCTGCTCTTCGTGCTCATCTTCCGTGCCCCACAGTTCTTCAAGCGTCCTCCCTGTCTGTCCGTCTCATGAGTGTCCAGCATCTGCATCCTCCTGTTACACGCCTTCCCCACTTGGAGACTCTTCCACGATTCTCCCCGATCTAAACCATCTCTCGTACTCCTCAAATAGAAGCCCAGTACTTCTCGTCATCGTTGGGGTTTGCCATGTTCCCGCTCTGCAGTCGTCGCCAAACTCGCTCGGGCTGTAATTCGTACTCCAGCACGTACTGTCCAGCAGCGTTCCGTCTCCTTCGCCTTCGGAGTTCCACCAGGAGCTCGTCCTGTTGTGGCCTCTTGTCCGCACCTGGAACTGCTCGTCGACCTCTATTCTTGCCTCGTGCAGCCGTCGCCGCCTGTACTGCCGCCGCCGTTGTGCCAACAGTTTCGTATGCCGTCGGTTCATTCACACGGTCTTCCTCGTATTCAATCTCTCTATCGATGTCGTCTGCCGCCGCTTTTAAGAAATCTGCCGGATAGTAGTAGGAAACCAAAAAGGAAACATGCGCGATGATCCTCTCTTTTTTGCCCTCAACGTCTTCTCGTTCCAAAACAAAATTGTCATATCCCTCGGGCTCCACTATTCTTAGCGGCCCCATCCACTGATGAACCAACTTCGTCGCCTTAGCACCGCGTGTGGTTTGTACATCCATACCCGGACTCCTGCCACAAAGTCTTGTCGCCTCCGTACCTTACGATTATAATACCTCGCTTGCCGTCCCTGCTCACGAACTCGCGACAATTCTGCACACTCGTGGCTCCATTTCAACGTCGTCACCAATTTCACGTGATAGGCGTTCAGCTTCCCCGCCTCGGTTCTTCTCGTTGCGCGTAGTAGCTCGTTGGGACTCCTCAACTTTCTCCCCATCATCAGTTCGTTCGGCGACAGCGCTACTGTCGAATGTCGGCCTGCATTGTAGGAATACACAGCAAAGTCCACCCACTGGTCCCAATCGCGCTGCTTCTCGTCGTGCATGTACGTGGCCACCATGTCCTTCCACGTCCTGTTGAACCTCTCAACTAATCCAATCAAATGCGGTTTGTGTGGTACAGGAGTGGTCTGCTCAGCCTGCAAAAGCACCACTAGCTCGTCGATCGCTCGTCCTGCCATCTCTGGGGCTCCATCCGTTAGCAACTCGCGAAATGTACCAAACCGAAGTACCACATTCTTCATCAAAAACTTCGCAACATCTTCCGCGGTGTGCTGCTTCACGGTCACCGCGACAACATATCTCGTAACCTATTCTACGGCAGCAATCACAAACCGGTTGCCTCCGTCCGTCGCTGGTAATGGGCCGGCCACATCCAACGCCCATCTGTCGCCGACATCGCCACCTCTTAAGCTTCTCAGTGGTGGAATCACCTCTCTCGGCCTCGCCTTCCTACTGCCACACTCCTGGCAACCTCGCACCCATCGTTTTACAGCGTCGCTCAGCCCTGGCCACCAATAAATCGCTGCTTTTCTTGCGTACGTATGCGGAGCTCGTAAGTGCCCTGCCCACACAGAGTCATGGTGTTCTTTAAACACTAAAGGCCACAACGCTGGTGGTAATATCACTCGCTGTCCTTCCTCCACCTCGATCACCGCCAGTCCAAACGCCTTGGAAATTTTTCGTCCGCGGTACACACCGGCATCCAGCAACTTCTTCACCATGCGACTCTTGCGCTGCTCCTCGCGTATCTCGTCGTCCGTAAGTTGGAGTGTCTGTTCACTTGCTCGTCGCTGCTTAGTTTTTTCAACTCGTCGACGTACGGCATCGCGTGCTCCTTCGCGTTCTTGACCCGGTCGCTCACGAATTGTGCTGCTCGCAGTTACTCCTTCCGCGTCGTTCCTTCCGCTCGTGTCCTCTGGTGCAGTGCTGCCTGCGGTGCGTACCGTTTCGTCCAATCTCGCCCGTGTCGCGCTACCCGTCTCCATGTCCTCACTGTCGCCCGCTTCCCGTACTGCGCTTCCCGTATTAGTCGGTTCTATTCGTACTGCGTCGCTCGCTATCGCCGTTGTCACAACTTCCTCGTTATCGTCCGTTTGAGCCGACTGTGTAGACAACCTTGCGCCTCCATCCGCACGTTCATCGCCCATCGTCGACGCTTCATCGCCCACGTCTGCCACTTGGTCGTCTTCCTCAGCCGTCGCCAACTCATTCAACACCCGGATAGCTTCCTCCCGCCATTGCCGTTCCTCCTCCTGTCGTCTAGCGGCTCTCGTACGAGGCCGTACGGTGTCAGTCGCCACTCTTCCCCTCACACGCAACTTCTTCGTCGTTACTCTGTCCGGCTCTGTATCCCTGGTGACTCGTGGGGGACCGCACGTAGCGTCTGCTACTGACACGTTGCCGCTCACTTGCATGCCATCTTCGTTTCCTGACGAGCGCTCGTTTTCCGCGTCCATCAACTTGTACTCGCCGTGCACATTCTCGTCCGTTTGCTCATCGTCGACGCCCTGGGGCCCTCTGTCCACGCAACTGTTTGCTGCCGCACCGGTCGTCGCCTCCGTCGTCCTCGCCCGTCGGCGCGCCCTTCGCCGCCTACCAACTGCCGCTAGCGCAGTAGCTACTGCCGGTGCCCTTGACAGCGCGTCTTCCACCACGTTTGTAGTACCCGGCCGGTACTCTACTTCGAAATTAAACTCCTGGAGGGTTAAATCCCAACGATGAAGCTTCCCTGTCAAATTCGAGCTGGACATCAGCCACTTCAACGCCGAGTGATCGGTGATGATCACGAACTTCCTTCCATACAGGTACAGTCGAAACAACTTCACCGCCCATACGACCGCCAAACATTCTAACTCCGTGATCCCGTACTTGCTTTCGGCTTCACTGTTCACCTTGCTCGCGTAGGCCACTGGTTGCCATCCGCTGCCCTGATCCTGCATCAAACACGCTCCCAGGCCCACTCGACTCGCGTCCGTCACCACACGAAAAGGTCGTCGGAAGCCAGGGTAGACAAGCAACGGCTTACTCGTCAACATTTCCTTCACCCGCTCGAATGCCTTCGTCTGTGCGTCCGTCCATTCTCATGCCAAATTCTTTCGTAGCAACTTAGTCATAGGCGCCATCAACGTCCCAAATCCCTCAACAAAGCGTCGATAGTACCCGGCTAAATGTACAAACCTCTTGACCTCTACTGCATCTTGTGGCGTCGGGAAGTTCTGCACCGCCGTAACCAACCGCTGCAATGGCCGTACCCCTTCATTACTCAACGCATGGCCCAGGTACTCCATCGATCTCATCGCGAATCGACACTTCTTCAACTTCAACGTCAAACCAGCCATGGACAGCCGCTCTAACACCGTCGCCAACTCCACAATATGCCTCTCAATTCCACCACGCGTGAAGACCACTATATCGTCAAGATACACGAGACACGTACTCCATGTCAATCCTCGTAGCACACTGTTCATCATCCTCTGAAATGTTGAAGGTGCGTTCGTGAGGCCAAACGGCATCCGAATAAACCGATACAACCCCTTCTTCGTCGTAAAAGCCGTTTTGTCGCGATCTTCTGGCGCCACCAGTATTTGCCAATATCCTGCTTTCAGGTCCAAGGTAGTGAAGAGTAGTGCGCCGCCTAATGCTTCTAGTGTTTCGTCGATCCGTGGCAACGGATACACATCCTTCTTCGTCACCTTGTTCAGCGCTCGATAATCCACGCAAAAACGCACTTCCCCATCCTTCTTACGTACTAGTACCACCGGAAAACCCCACGCGCCATCACCTTCCTGGATCACGCCTGCACTCAGCATAGTCTCCACGTTCTCATTGATGATCGCATCTTCTGTTTGTGCCTGCCTCCGCCTCTTTTGCATTATCGGAGCCGTATCACCCGTGTCAATGTGATGCTGTATGTTTAACGCCGTAGCAGGCAAGCAATCGCTCGCACTGCTAGTACGTCCCCGATAGACACGTAAAAGCTTCATTATCAAGTCACGTGCATTCTCGTCCTCAACTCCAACATGTACTTCTTTCTCGTTGTCGAGCGGCGTCTCGCTATCACCCAACTCATTCATCCAGTCACTTAACCGATCCTTCTGCAACTCCTGGCTCATCTCGAGAACCGAAATGTCCTTATCCACTGGGATCCACGTGCCCAACTCTCGCTTGTTTGGTAGCGTCGCCGCTCTGTCGTTCGCGTTAATGGCGGGTACCCACGCCTTGCCGTCCTTTGCTGTCGTCACCGTCGCTGCGAGCAATATCGTACCCATGTTCCTTGTAGGAATAAACATCCCGCACTCTCCATCCTTGACTGCCACTGATACCGACACCGGAGTCACCGTCCGCGCTGCTATCTTCGTCTTGCCCGCGATACGCACCGCGGCGAGTTGATGTCCACCGTTGCCGTCCTTCGTTCTGAATGGGATGACCACCGTCCGTCCGTCGTCGTTGTAGCGCACTTCATTGCGACTAAAGTCCATCATAGCCTCTCGTGACTGCAAAAAGTCAATACCTAACAAGAACCCGTCCGTACATCCCGCCACGATGCAAGACTCCACTCTCATCTGCTCACCGAACACGCTACTCAGGTCGAAACTCCAGACGCCGATCACGTCCAACAAAAAGCCTCCAATGCCATCGACATAATCCACCGGCGTCGTGTCTGATACTTTATCGCCCAGTGTCGAGCTTCACATCTCGCCGTTGCTCGCCGACCGTAACTGTAGCCGTAGGTAGTCCGTCCTCTGCACCGATGTACTCGACGCTCTCGCCTTCCCCAGTCTGACGTCCGTCCACATGACCTCGTTGATGCTGCACTAAGCTCACTCGTGCTCGTGGTTTCTCTGTTGCACCCGTTCCGTCATTCTCACTCGGTTGTGGTCGCTCACTTCGTTCCTTCAGTTTAGCTAATGCAGCTTCCGCGTCTCGTGCTCGCGTAACTTGTCGGATTGCTGCTGTCCGTCGTCGTTCTTTTTCCTTGTCTTGTTCCGAACGTCGTGCAGCTTCCTTCTCACGAACTCGCCGGCGCTTCGCCATGCGTCGTTTCCGTCGTCTCGCTTGCCGAACCTTCCGTAGTTCCTCAGTCAACAGGGAGTCGTCTACTACGTCCTCATCGCTGGCCGTCGGTGTTTCACTTAACGCCTCTCGCTCGTCCGCGTCAACAACCGTCCCGGATGCACTTGTCGCCGGCAACACTTGTGTCGCACACTCGAGTCCTCCTGTGCTGGTTACTTCGGTCACGATACGCGCTGCCTCCGTCATAGTCGTCCTCTCATCTCTTGCGACTGTCGAAATCACCGCTTCCTCAACGTGTCCTTCCGTTCGCCATGGCTGCTCCGCTCCCTTTGCTCCAGAAAGTGTCCGTTGCTTTTCCTTGAGGTCCTGCTCTTCCTTCTCTCGCTTGGCTTGAGTGAATCTGGTCACCGCCATTGCTGGTCTCCACGTGGACGCATATTTAGCGGCCTCCATCTGGTTAAACAGCATCTCATCGTCCTTCATTATCTGCCTCCATTCCTCGATATCGTCGCTGGTTAGCACCTTCTCATTCTGCTCCGTAGCCGTACGTCGTACCGCCTCTCTTCTCACTCCACTTGCCGTTCCGTTACTTGTTCCTGGGGGTTCTTTCGTTGTTGCCGAACGCCGTATCCCCGCTACGTCGTTCGCTGCTCGTTTTCCTGCTTGGTTGGAGCCTTGGCCTCCCGCGTTTTCATGTATGCATCATTCCTAGCCTTGGCCTTACTGTCGGTGCACATTCTCGCGGAATGACTCACTCGGTTGCACGCGAAGCACCGCGGCTTGTTAGGACACTGCATCGCCCAATGGCCGGTACCTCCACAACGCCGACACGCCCGATTGTTACTTCCTCCGGTGTTCGCTCGTTGGGCAGTCGTCTGCATCTCCTCACGGCGCCCTTCTGTCGTGCCAGCTTGCTTCACCGCTGCTTTCGTCTTCGCCGGCTTCTGCTGGTCGTCTGCCTCTCCATCGTTAGGCTCAGCTGTTTGCGTCTTCGCTCTTTTCGCCGGTGGTTTCGTGTCGTTCGTCCAGCTTTTCCTCGTGCGTGGCTTGCTCGCCGGCTTAGGCTCCCAGAACCTCCCGTTCCATCGTCGCCCTGGTATTTTCTGGATCATTCCCGTCAGTCGATTGTATACCCCTTGAGGATTCGTGAACAGTGCCAATTGCTCCGCTGCATCGGCTGTCGCTCTGCCTCCTACCTCTGTTGTAGCAGCAGTTGCTTCCCCCGGAACGTTCACACCACCCACGCCTGGAATCATCATCGTCGTTCCACTTGGCCCGTTCACTTGTACCAGGTGCGTTGCATGTGCGGCAGGAAATGGTGGCATCAAGGCTACGAAGTTGAGCGATCCATTGGAAAATGCGGCACGTGGGATGCACAACATCGGACAGACTGTTGTTCGTTTTCATCATCTTGATCGTCATCTTTGTAACGAGGTCTCACGTCTCGTCCATACTCGTCTTGTTCGACTTCCTCATCTTGTCGTTGCTCCTCTGCTACGCGTCTTTCGTCGGCACCGCGTTGCTGTGCTTCTTTACCGACTACATGTTCACGCTGGAGTAGGCACACCCGGTTGTACATCTTCATCAACGCCTCACCCAACTCTTGAAGACCCATCTCATCCCCGTTACCAAGGTCACCTGGTGTTCGTGCTGCTAGAGCATACCTCTCGTTCCCATGGCCTCGTTCCGCCGATCCGGTTCTGCTGGAGCAAGCCGATCTTCTCCTCTAGGCGGCTCTCTGCCTACGACCATTTCTTCGTTATCCTCAGCAGACGCCTGGTTACTCGTCGTCGGGATGGAAGGAGCGTACTCCGCCTTCTCCTCCTCAAGGTCCAGTTCATGCTGATCGCCACTTGCGTTGTTGTCTTCATTCTTCTTCTCCGTGCTGCGTCCTGAACGCAGTCGTCGTGTCCCTGAAGTTCTCTTCGTTTTCGCCGTTAGTACCGTCCTCGAACTTGTCGCTTGTCTCGTCATTCTCTGAAGTTGCCCATGTACGACCACCATGTAGCGTGCGTCTATTATCTTGCCCGGCACGTTGAGCAAGTCGTATAGCGCTTGGCTTTCTACGTCCCGTTCACTTCACGTAACTCGCTCTGGCCTACAGCAACCACGTGTTGCTGTGCCGGACCCGTAGCTTAGCTGCTAGGTCCTATTTATTAACAGACAATCCTTCTATCGTCTAACACCTCGTTCTTTTCGACCAAGTCTTCTAACTCTGGCTCCTTTGCAGCTCGTTTAAGGCCGCCGGCACCGTCGAGACGTCCAGACAACGTGGAGTCGCGCACACAGCCCCGCTGGAAGTACTCACCGAAGCTCCGTAGCTGCCGCCTTCCTCTCTCGTCGTCCAGCCCCACCGGTTGCCCGCTCAGTACGTACCGCTCTGTCGCCGGTGTTCGAGGCCTTGTCGACCTCGCTCCTCGTTCCGTGTGGCTTGCTTCCAAGCCGTCCGATTCTCAAGCAGTGCTGGGGTCCACTTGACCGCCAGCCCGCCAGTTCTCAAGTGAGCCCTCTAGCTCCTTCGCTGGTCCCCGTTCTTCAAGGTCCCTGCAGTCTCGTCCATCGTATCCAGTAGTCAGCAGCTGACTGGATTCCTTCTCGTTCCACTGCCTCATCACCGCCCCGTTCACCCGTTCGCTCGAGTACATGTACTCGTAGAAGGCCACGGCGTTCATTGGCTCGCACCACGAACGTTCGCCAGTACTTAAACCACTGAGACTTCTCCCACAGGTGTTGCTGCTCTCCGTGCTCATCTTCCGTGCCCCACAGTTCTTCAAGCGTCCTCCCTGTCTGTCCGTCTCATGAGTGTCCAGCATCTGCATCCTCCTGTTACATCACATAGCTGAGATCACGAATAATACCTCCAGATTTATTCGTTCTCGAAGCATTTATCAGCGAGTTCTTAGCTGGCGGATTGCGAACGACTTTAGCAGTACAACACTCCTCGCTAGGGGTGGTGGTGACTGTAACTACTCAAGAAAGAGCACAATGACACTTCTTCCATAACCTAGAAATCATGAAACTGGAATAAACTCATTCAGCCTCTCGATGACGAAGGGGAGCGGCAACTCTCGCTCAGGTAATGGCGGCTTCGACCCTAATCTCCCATGACAACCGAGTATGGAAGCTAGAGGTGAGACATTGGTCGCTCTTTCTTCTCGGCTAAATGAGCACTACCATAGGCTGCAAGATGTAGTCCCAGGTAAAGTTAATCACTTTTTACCTTATGGTTCACGGGGTATATTCATCGAATTCTTTCGGTATAAGTAACATTTAGCATTCACCTGCTAAGCGACAATGAAGACTGAAAAAGAACGAAATCGTCATTCTCAAGTTGCTAACGTACTACACAACTGCAGTTTCAACCGTCAAGCAGCTTCAAACGTCAACCTTCACAAAATTGTCGTCGTTACCTCCGGTGAGGGAATCGTCTGAGCCTCAACTTCCAGTTGTTGCTGCCCGACATCGCACACCCAAAATGTAGCTTTGACCGATAGCACTGCCACAGCGGGCACTCCAACGATTCCAACCAGCCAGGTAGTAATAGCCAAAGCAGTGTATGGGATGGGAATGTCGCTGAACTTGAATTGATGATCAGCCAGGGATACCTCACCTCCGTTGAACAGAACAAACGCAGGCAGAGCGATAGATATCGCAAGAACGACAGCACTCAATAAACTGATGGCGACCTTAATAACAGCAACATAAATGACGGCGAGCCAGATTCCTCGTGGCATGTAAATTCGCTGAAGGGGGGTACCGATATGATATAAGCCAGGAGATCCGAACTCGTCGGGGTCATGAGCCTCTGAATCTTCAGTAGTGACAAAGTTTGCTAACTTGACGTCGGTTTTCACCAAAGCTGTAATGGTATTAGCTAAATTGAAGAATAGATCCAAGCTCGAGGCCCCAAGGTAGACAAAGAGGAATATTCCGGTCGCTAAAGGGAAATCAATCACCAGTAAAATTGTGTAGAGTACCACCAGCACAGCCAACGCGAAGTACATGACCCGCGTTATTTCGATCCATTGTGTGGCATCGACAACTATAGTGATCACGACCCTTGGGTTAAGAGCCAATAGCATCTATCACCGAGACCAGGGTTGTAAAAAAAAAACAATTACTTTCAAATAATTCAATTAAAACACACTAAATTATTGATTGAGCGAGGTCCCAATCAGTCCAAATAATCCTCCAGGCGTTTAACTCGCGTTCTGGTGAAGTCACGAGCTACTTGAGTACTCTTAACGTATCAATAATGAGCAAGCAGTCGTCTTCTGGGCCTGTACGACGTAAACAACTTCGACGAGACAGCTTTGAGGTAGCGCTCTAGCAGAATCCTGATCTCGAGGTGGCTACATTCCGAGATGGCTACACTACGAGTGTAAAGATGTCGCTTGAGCTGGAGCCTAGAAGGATGAGGGACAAGACGATCTGCGCGCTGTTGAAGGGAGACGCGTATGACCAAAGGGGGTTTTACTGTTGAAGGTGCTTGTGAGGCATGTCCAACGGGTTTTCCCTCCTCGTGTATGACACGTAGGCGTGGGCGACCATGCGATAGTTAATGGGCTAATGTCACTGTGAGTTTTGCTTTGTGGACAAGAATCTATTGCTTCTCGTCTTGCTGTTCGATCAAGTAGGCACTTACGCGACCTGTGCAGTGCTGAGTGAGCTACCAACTACTAGCGAACTTGCTGCTAGGTTATGAGCCCAAGGTTAGCTCAAGGACGGAAGTAAGATGAGCAGTAATACAAGTCAAGCACCTACGAGTCAACAAAATGCGAGCCAGAGTACGACTAGTTCAAGCTCGGGTACATCTGCAAATTCCGCAGTACAGTCTGTAATGACATCATCGTCTACTGGAGTGGCTGGAGGGCACTCTTCGGTAGTGACGGCAGGAATTTCTAGTCAACCTGGTGGAGGAACGAATACTGTGATGCAAGTACCGAAACCGATGGGTAGTAGCAAGCCACCCAAATTCGATGATACCTTTGAAGTGTACCAGATGCGACTTCAGTTGTATTTGGAGCAAAGAGATTCCTGGGGTGTGGTGACTGGAGCTGAAACCCGACACGCGACGGATCCTGTGTTGCAACGTCATTTTGATGATCGAAATCGGTTAGCCATGGAGACTATAATTCGTGGAGTAAAGGGACCTGATGCGCAAAAAGTGTGCAATTTCGACACTGCCAAAGAGATGTGGGAAACTCTAACAGCGGAGAAGACCCAGAGAGATTTTTCTTATGCAGTTCACTTGAAGCGCGAGCTGTATACGCACTCGTATACACCAGGAAGGAAGATGGCTGATTATATTCAAGAGATGAACTCTCTTCGTCAGCGACTGCAGCACATGGGAACTAGTTTCGTAATTCAAGACAATGAGATGTCCCAGTTGCTGTTGATGGCGGTACATCGGGAAGTAGTGACTCAATTTGATTTCTCTTTTCGACAAGGGATTCGTCCTAGTCTACAGCAAGTGAAGAACGCATTACTTTCACGGGACGAAATGGAAAAGATGGCTACGGATTCTGCGAGTAGTGGCGCACCGAATGGAAACAATGGAGTGGCTATGCATATGGGACAGCAGTTTTAAAGCCGAAACTCGGGTCAAGGGTCAACTTCTGGGTCTAACCAAGGCCAGAAGGAGCAGGTGCAGTCTACTGGCGCAGGAAAACGACGTGCAGTTCGTTGTTATCATTGTCATAAGTTAGGACATATGCGACGAGACTGTTGGCATTTTAAGAATAAGCAGACAAAAACTCAGCAGTCGAAGACCAATTCGCAGAATAAGGAGAAGAAGAAGGCCAAGAAGGACAAAGGCGGAAACAATGAAGCTCAACCGAATAATTCACCGACTACTGGTACAGCTGGCTACATGCGATTTGTGGAGACTGTGAAGAATGAAGAGGAGAGCAGTAGCAGCAGTAGTTCGGAAGGTGAAGGCTTCGTTGGAATGGCGATACGTAAAGACAGACACGGCTCCAGAGGTGACTGGATGTTAGATTCGGGCACTACGTCGCACGTTTGCACGGAGCGTGAGCTGTTCACGAGTTTGAAAAAGTCAAAAGCCTCTTTCAAAGTGTGGAATGGAGGTGTTACGCAGGGAAATTTGTGTGGCACTGTGGTAATTGATGCGGTGGATGCACGGAGTCATACTGAATTGTCATTTGAGCTGAATAACGTGCAATTTTCTCCATCTGGACCTGTAAATTTACTTAGTCTTGGTCTCTTGTTGGAATCAGGCTGGGTGTTGACCACAAGCAATCCAAATGAACTACCACGGAAGATGTTCCTGGCTTGTGAAGGACAATGTTTGGAATTTATTTTTCATGGACAGCATTACTGGTTAAACAATGGAAATTTCGAAGACAATGAAGCAGTTGTGATGTCAGCCGTTAGTTCTGATGCAAGTCCTTTGATGCGATGGCACGAGCGCTTAGCTCACTTGAATGAAGCTTCATTGAAGTACATGGCCAAGAACAACGTCGTGAAGGGAATGTCTCTCTCGTCAGTGCAGATGAGAACTAAACTGAAGTGTTTAAGTTGTATGGCGGCAAAGCGGAGACGAATGACGTTTGGAGACGCTACTGACAAGCGAACGAAAGTCAACTTCGAGCGTTTGACGTCTGGCGTTTGCGATATGAGCAAATACTTGCCTGGCCTCGGAGCAACACGATACTTTCAGCTAATACACGATGAGGGATCGCGGTACGTGTGGTGCTACATCCTGAAGAACAAAAGTGAAGCAGCAGGAAATACACGGCGGTTAATTGCTGAATTTTTGGCTGATGGTAAGAAGATTACGACGTTCACAAGTGACGGTGGAGGTGAATATATGACTAGTGAGCTGAAACTTTTCTTGGAAGAGAAGGGAATTGTTTTTATTCCGACGCATCCGTATACGCCACAAGAGAACTGTCTCGTAGAAAAGATGAATGGAGTTCTCGTGAATAAGATGCGAGCAGTCATGCATGCTGCTAATTTACCGCTGGTGTTGTGGAATGAAGTCCTACGGTATGTCGTGGAAGTGTACAATCTGACGCCTACGAAAGCTTTGAATGGAATTACGCCCACTGAAGTATTGACAGGCTTGAAACCGGACATCAGTCCACTGAAAGTATGTGGCTGTATAGGTTATGTGTTCGTACTGAAAGAGAAGCGAAAGAACAAGCTCTCGTCGAAAGCTGAGCCGGCACTATTCCTCGGATTTCCTAAGACCAAGCATGGCTACCGGTTACTGGATCTGCGTACGGGGAGGATAGTGGAAGCCCGCGACGTCAAGTTCCGTGAGGATGTGACTGTCGAGCGCACATATCTTAATGCGTTGTTAAAAGGCAGACAGCATTATTACCCCCAAATCCCGTTTGTTCCGCTTCCAGTGGAATATGTTGCAGAGCAGTCGGTGAGAATGAATGCTATTAAAGATGCACGAGAGACTGTTAATCACGATTTGAGTGGCGATACTGACCAACAAGTGGGAACTACTGACGGAAGCCCCGATGATGGTAGAGATTCCGTGGGAGCTCAAGAAGAGCGAAATGCCTGTGAGAATTCGGTGTTGTCGGATGAAGACGAGTCTGTAGACGAGGCTGGTGTAAGTGATTCTCCGCAATGTACTCAACCACGGCGTAGCTCTAAAAGACAACGAGGATTGCGTCGTTCGCAACGGAAAAGACAAGCAAATGTACGTCTACACGACTACATTCTTGCTGCTGTGGAAGCAATGGAATCACTTACAGGGAATCCTACTGTTGAAGCAGCATTAAATTCTCGAGATCGTGATGGCTGGTTGCGAGCAATGCAGAAGGAGATGGAAGCACATGAAATCAACGGCACATGGAGATTGGTCGATAGACTAAAACACCTGACCAACATACTGAAATCTATCTGGGTGCTACGGCCAAAGCACAATGAAAAAGGGAAAGTTGAGCGACTCAAGGCTCGGCTAGCTGTAAAAGGCTGTGGACAGAAGTATGGAGTTGATTATCTGGAGACATACTCTCCGGTGGTACGAATTGAAACAGTGCGCTTGCTTCTTATCCTGTCATTTCTATTGAGTCTCGAGTGCTATCATGTTGACTTTGTCACGGCATTTTTGAATGGAGTGCTGAATGGGGTTCAGATTTTTATGGAGCAGCCAGAATACTTCAAGGATGGCACGGATCGTGTGTGTGAGCTCCTAAAAGGACTCTATGGACTCAAGCAAGCATCGAGGCTCTGGTACCAAACAGTACATGACTATTTATTGGAGATTGGCTTTACACAGTGTGATTGCGATGTGGGTTTGTACCAGAGACGGAAGAATGGAAATGTGGTATATCTTACGGTGTACGTGGATGACTTGCTCATTTTTGGAGACAAGATGAACATTGAGTTAGTGATCGACGAGTTGGCTGCAAAGTTTGCTCTGAAGAATCTTGGAAGAGTGAAGCACATTCTTTCCATGGAGGTGAAGTACATTCCAGGGAAACTATTGTGTCTTTCACAGACAGCTTACATTGATCGGTTGCTGGAGCGCTTTGGAATGCGCGAAGCTCACTCAGTTGGATCGCCTATGATGCAGAATGAAGAATTACCTCCGATTGAAAGAGATGAAAGTAAAATTAATGATCCGAGTATACCTTTTCGAGAATTGGTGGGAGCGTTGCAGTATTTGGTGGGTTGTACAAGACCTGACTTAGCAAATGCAGTGCGAAGCCTCGCAAAGTATGCCAGCTCCTATACTAAGGGGAATTATGAGTGCGCAAAGCGATTGTTGCGGTATTTGCGTGGCACGCGGACGTACGGCCTGGTATATCGATGTGGAGGGGAAGTACAACCGATGCGAATTGATGCATTCTGCGATGCTGATCACGCCAATTGTCCGGAAACGAGTCGGTCTGTTACAGGCTATTTGCTGTGTTTGAACGATTGCCCCTTTCTGTTCAAGAGCAAGCAGCAAACGAAGGTGACCACTGCTACATGCAGCTCGGAGCTGTTAGCAGCGAGCATGTGTGTTGAAGACTTAATTTGGGCTAGGAAACTACTGAAAGAGATACAGAATGAATCTCTGCCGTGCTCTATCCTGAACATGGACAACCAAAGCACCATTAAGGTGGTCACGGAGCCTGGAAATTATAAGAAGATGAAGAACTCTGCTAAGAAGAGTCGCCAAATCGCTGAGTTCGTGAAGAAGAAAAAGCTACAAGTGGAATACGTCTCGAGTTCAGAGAACGTAGCTGATATTTTCACGAAAGCGTTGGGACCACAGCGGTTTCAGAGTCTCCGTCAAGCGCTGCACGTTGAAGACGTGGCAGCAGCAATTCTGGTCCAGCATTAAGCGAGGTGGGAGTAGCAGAATCCTGATCTCGAGGTGGCTACATTCCGAGATGGCTACACTACGAGTGTAAAGATGTCGCTTGAGCTGGAGCCTAGAAGGATGAGGGACAAGACGATCTGCGCGCTGTTGAAGGGAGACGCGTATGACCAAAGGGGGTTTTACTGTTGAAGGTGCTTGTGAGGCATGTCCAACGGGTTTTCCCTCCTCGTGTATGACACGTAGGCGTGGGCGACCATGCGATAGTTAATGGGCTAATGTCACTGTGAGTTTTGCTTTGTGGACAAGAATCTATTGCTTCTCGTCTTGCTGTTCGATCAAGTAGGCACTTACGCGACCTGTGCAGTGCTGAGTGAGCTACCAACTACTAGCGAACTTGCTGCTACGCTCGACACTCCAGCAGTCTCCTCACTTTGCAAATTTCTGCAAGACCCAAACATGCGACTATATTGGACGTGCGGTGTCTGTTTGATGCCATTACGAAGGAGTTCACACCAACTGCGAAATACCTCAGTCCACAAGCCATCGTCGTTAAAGCACCACGCTTTGAAAGCGGTGTAGTTAAAGTTCTCGCAAAGCTATAACGAGCGTCAAGGGGTTTGGGTTAAGGTTACGGTTAGGTGGGTTTCTACCAATCAGAGCTCGATGATATGATTGAAAACAAATTATTGATTGACCCGAGTCATGGGGCTCAATTAAATAACAATCTTATTTTTCACAACCCTGACCGAGACGATACCAAGGATACCCACGAGAACGTTTAGTAGGTGGAAGGCGAGTAGCTCACCAGCTCGCTTGAAGGGTTGTAGACTGCAGCATTGTGTCCAACAACTGCGACTTGATGAGGGTGTTGTCCTAGTTTTTTCTTGCAACTTGCTGGGACATCATGCTGACTGGGTCACAAGAACGATTCTCGATAGGTGTCTACTAGCTTCAGTCAGAAATCTGGACTCTCTTCACTTTCCAAGAAAGGATTAGCATTCCCAGAATTCAATATCATCAGAATTCATAATCAAACCTTCAGGATTCCCATCAGACGACTCCATTTAAGACGATGACTGGAAGAAACAAGCGAAGCCGAATAAATCTTCCACTCCTTGACGATCAGCCCAGAAACAACTTCCCGAAACCGCTAACCTGTGTACGAGTAGTAGTTCAAAATGGTCCCGATATACTGTGTGTGCCTCATATTGTTGCCACACTTGATGCGTTTCTCGATGGCTCCTGGAAATGGACTCTTACCGAAGCCTGCGCGTTTAACTTTCATCATCTAGTTGAACGACTTATTGCAAGACAGAAAGCTGCTAACCCATCCAAAGCTTTTTGGCATCGATCTGACTTTCGACAATGGCAGTTCAAGAAATGTTTGAGCAAGACGGTGGAAGTGGGGAATTCGAAAATGGTTCAACTATTGACAAAACACTTTCGAGACTGCTGTGTTAGGAAACAACTAGTTGTAGCGGCTACAGAACGTGGCCTATCCGACATTGTAAAGTGGCTACTTGAGTGCGACTGCGATGTCGAGTGGGATGCTAATATTGTTCGTATAGCTATTTTACAAGGGCAGTTTGAATTGGCGAAATGTCTACAAAAGAGGCTACCGACCGCCTCTGCGAACGAGATCGCAGGGTGGGCGCAGTGGTTAAATGGGCTTGCAGCTTACTGACTGAGCGGGATACTGATCAGAACCCTCGTTATGCACTGGAAGAATTGGGTTTGATTGGAGTAGTGCAGGATGCTACCAATTACGGTCACCTTCATGTACTACAGTGGATAATGGACGAGCCGATTCGAAACATTTTTCTGTCAGAATTAAAAGAATCTCCACAGGACAAGATTAATGTTTCTATGGCAGCATCTCGTGGACATATCGCTACTCTCACTTGGTTAATTCACCACTACCCGCAAATGTGCGACGTTCGTTATGCATATTCAAGTGCTGCTGGAAATGGCCACCTGGATATTATTCGCTTACTGCTTTCGTTTCGCATTGAAAACATTTCTTCATCAGAAGCTGTTGCAGCAGCTGCAAGAAATGGTCATCTTGATATTGTAAAGTGCCTCGTAGCCGCAGGATTCTCAACGTATAAAGCCATAGACTGTGCCGCAAAGTATGGATTCCTCGATACCGTGAGGTGGCTACACGAAAATACCCCGCACAGCTGCAGTATGGATTCGATGCATTGTGCAGCGATAAACGGCCACCTGGATGTCGTGAAGTGGCATCACGAAAATTGTAGAGAAGGATGCCACGATGGTACTATGACTATTGCTGCGAGTCAAGGTCATTTGGACGTAGTTCAATGGTTTCATGAGAACACGACAAAATATTGTACAAGAAAAGCTATGGATATGGCTGCGACGAAAGGAGACCTTGAAATGGTAAAGTGGCTCCACTCCAATAGAACGGAAGGTTGTACAACGGATGCTATGCATTATGCCGCTGGAAATGGTCACCTTGACGTGGTGAAGTGGCTTCATTCCAATAGAACGGAGGGTTGTACAACTCACGCCATGGATTCTGCTGCTAGAAATGGACATCTCGGTGTGGTGAAATGGCTACACGCGAATCGACCGGAAGGCTGCACCACGGAAGCGATGGATCATGCAGCAGAAACCAATCACCTTGCAGTGATAAAGTGGCTCGACCAAAACAGGACAGAAGGGTTTACGGACAAAGCCATACGCGGTGCAGTTCGTAAGGGGAACTTGGAAGTACTTGAGTGGCTTTATTCTCGTCAACCTGAGCTTTGTCGAATTACTGCAGTGGATTGTGCAAACGACCGGCTAGTGTGCTGCTCCCACTTTGGTATTTTGTGGTTTTTGTACCAGAATTGCCGTGAGTGCTGCATAATGGAGACTCTGATGAAGGCTCTTGTTGCTACAGGTAAGCGACTAAAGTTTGCGGAATGGGCGTACGTTCACCACCGGCACGAGTTCGAGCTGAGTGTTGCGGAACCCTTATTTGCTGACGAGTGGATTGACTACTTTGTTCAGCAGTTTTGATCGAATTATTTGTTGAGATCGACACTACTTCCCGAAAAAAATAAAGTTTACATGAGTTGTTTTCTTCTGCTTGATGTTCGCTGTACCAACGAAATGGACGCTCCGAAGTATTCAATGGTCTTCGGTAATTTGCAAAACTTGTAGACAATTGAGAACTCTTAAGCAGAAGTCAACAATACTGTTGTTTTATAGGTTGCCTACATGAACATCATTAGGAAGCTCCGTCCAATCAATTCGATATTCGCTCTTTGGTGCGAAAGGTTATTGATGCCGCGTTAAGACAGTACCAATCCGAGTTTGGAGGAGTCTGTGTCGTCCACGATAGCGTAGCCGCTATCTACGTCCCTTCCAGGCTTCGATGGGACTCCAAGACCTTTTCAGTCTTTGTCGCTTTTCGATGTGGGGGCGTGCCGTAACTGGCACAATGAAGAAGTTTACATTGTAGCCCCACCACGACCAGGGTGTGGCGTGGCGGGTTAAGCACGAGTGAGAAAATCTGAAACTAACGCTACAGCAGCTTCTATAGACTCGGGAGACCTCTCGTGAAGGCTCCAGCGTTGGTTTCATCTCCGCTCCTTGACTCAAAAGCTATTTTCACATTCCAACGTGAAAATCCCCATTTCAGTCTTTGTCGCTTTTCGATGTGGGGGCGTGCCGTAACTGGCACAATGAAGAAGTTTACATTGTAGCCCCACCACGACCAGGGTGTGGCGTGGGGGATGCCCATTGCCTTGGCTGCATAGTATACTTCGGAATCATTGCTGGTGCCATCCTGGTAGTCAATTCACCGCTAATGCGTGTGTAACGCTCCACTGCATCGGATCGCCATCGCCCAAACAGCTTTACTGCTAAACTATCGAATCCAGCGTTGAAAAGTGCTGACGCACCGCCGCTCCGAAGAGAGTGCGAACTGTAATTTGCCGGATCGTGACCTGCCAATTTAGCCGCCTGCTTAATCGCATTGACCAAGTCTCGAACTTGCAGATTGCAGCTTGCATCGACCTTGCACAGTAAGGTATTAGGCCCGGACCCGAGAGACTTGTGGTGGCTTGTCAGGAACCAAGCTGCTAACACAGGGCAGCACCAGCTGCAGCCGGACTTCGCCATTGTTCGACTAGCTCCAACACCAAATTGGTCTGACTTACTTCCACGGAATTGTATCACGACCGCGGCAACATTCTGAAGTAGCACAGCGTGGCGTCCACTGTGATCGATAAATTTCACATCTGATCTGCGAATCGCGTACTTTTGCACGGTTGAGCCCTGTGCTAAGTATTCAGATCTCCTTAGAAGAAAGAAGAAACCCAGTACCGTAGCCCCCCAGATGACTCGGTGTTGGGTATCTTCGAAGTTGAGATAGTTGTGTAGTGATTTGAGAATTTCCGGTGTAATTGGGGACTTTGGGTTGCTTGGTGAGCCGGAACGCTGCATTCCGGTGATTGCAAGCTGGTGTCCTGGTAAAAGACCGACTCCGTAACCGAGCAATCGCCGATGATGCCACGAGATATGGCTAATTTTCGAGAGCACGGTTGAGGCAGAATTTCCGCTTCTAGTGTTTCCCCACCCGTATCGCCAGCAGTAGGTAGCAAAGAGAGCAAGTTGGTAGGAATGTCTTTTCGGCTCTTCCGGCAACCACGTAGAGAATCGCAACCATTCGCACCACTTCGACCACTGTGCCCACGTGCTCGCGTATTGTTTGGACGACGAAGTGGCCAGTGAATTGGACTGAAGTGACTCGAAAAGTTGGTGTAGAGTTTTCTGCAAGCCGACGGCACTTGTGTCTGTGTCCAACATGTAGAAAAGTTAGTCCACCGTGTTAATTCTGGTTCAGTCCATGCTCGTGAAGCTGCGTCCGCCATCCGATTAGTTAGTCCCGGTAGATGCTCCGCCGACACGCGTAAGTTGAAGTACGCTTCGGCCAGACCAATAGCTCGATTAATCTCCTGACTGAAGGTATTGCGTGAGTGTAGTCTATTGCACCACGATGCAGCAGACACATTATCCGTCCAGCATCTTACGTGGATGGCCCTACCAGAAGCTTGCCGATGCCATTTTCCACCCCATGTCCAGAGAGCAACAGCCATACTCAAGTGTTCACGAACATTTATCGAAAATTCAGCACCATCCGAGCAAACCTGGTCAAAGAGTTCTGCTTCTTCTGCGTCAAATTTAATTTGAAGAAATGAGTCACACGCTGGATCCAGCACAGCTAGCCCCAGGTTAGATGCGTCCATGTACAACTCGACTTGTGGAGATGGAAGGTCCCCAAACATGGAGAGAGGTAATTCCGCAAGACAACCATGGTTCAAAATTTGCTGGAACCAAAGGAGATCTCTCTTGGCTCCATCTGATAGCTCCACTCTACCAAACCTGGGTGCCGCCGTACATTGAGACTGTAGCCTCTGGTAAAATGGCTTAGCCGTACGCAAACAATTCGACACATGCCGAAGTGACCCCAACAGCTTATAAAGCTCAGATTTTGTGGCTGTGCCCTGTTTTGCCATTGCGACAATGCGCTCTCGAGCCTTGTTGATCTTATCCTGTGGTATTGAGACTGTCCTTCGAACAGTATTCCAGCTCAATCCCAACGCCACTAACTCCGAACACCAGGGTGAAAATTTTGCCTCATTGATAGACCGAGGTCCAAGTACAGCCAACATAGCATGTCGAAGTGTGGCTTCTGCTAGTTCTAATCTGTTGTCCACATCTGGCTCGACCAAGATATGGTCGTCAACCCATTCGTAAGCGAAAAACGGTTCTTCATCGCGAGATTCGGACACTGAAGCTGGTGTGTTGCTCCCCAATAACCACGAAATTGCACGTCCAAACAAAGCGTAGCATGGTGGCGAGCCAGACCAACCAAATGGCGCTGCCATGTCAATGATGAGAATACCAAGTTCTGGTATGTATGCCGCCATCCGAAAAACTTGATTTGACCGAGTTCTTAAATGTCGGAAAGCACCCTTCACGTCACCTTTTAACACACGAATACGGCCTACGTACCCAAGTTTCGCCAAGTTCTCGACACGACGAGCAATTGTGACTACCGAATCATATCGTACTTTCGGTACGGAATCGACAACGAAAGCATCATTTACAGAGCTTCCCTTGGGAAACGATAAGTCGTGAATGGTACGAACTTCGTCTTCCGGACTCGTGTCCTTCTTTTCTACTGCACCGAGAGGGCTGCACACAACGTTTGGCCACTCATCGAGAAGATCAGAGCTGACGATCATGTACTGACCCGAATCTTGTCCATCACGAAGACTTTTCGTAAGGGCACGCAGATACCGTCGACATGAACCATGATTCTTCGGCGGCGGGCGCTTGGGGACTGGGCCATCTCGCCATCCAACATCAATTCCAGTTTTTGCTATTTGCACCAGCAGATCTAGGTGCGGATATCCCTTGAGGACTAGCTGCAGACGCTCGGGATCAATGGCTTTGTTTGGTCGACTGTCCCGTAAACTCTCACCACGCCAAAATTCTGTGGCTTCCGCTACACTCATTTTGTTGGTTCGGATGATTTCGGATAACGACTTGCACGCGAGTTCATCGATCGAGTAAGCTGCTGATGCGGATTTTACCAAGGCGCGTTTAAAACCTCGCTGTCGCTGTGAGGCTGATATCCGACATTCCTCGAGTAGTAACTCTTCTTCAAGAGCTTGTTGGATCTTGTTTGCCGAATGTCGTGAGAGTCCGACAAATTGACCGCTGTCATAACGTGATGTACCTGATCTGCAACGACCCGCATGGCTCGCATCAGACGCCAGATCCGGCATCGAACCCGGTAGGCGCTGATGGAGGAAGGCCCTAGTGTTGCGCTTACATACATCCTTGAGTCCGACAAATTGACCGCTGTCATAACGTGATGTACCTGATCTGCAACGACCCGCATGGCTCGCATCAGACGCCAGATCCGGCATCGAACCTGGTAGGCGCTGATGGAGGAAGGCCCTAGTGTTGCACTTACGTACATCATTGTTACATTTGTCGAGAACGACACTGGGACGCTCGCAGTCCGCATGGCCCGTAGTTTGAACATTATCTGTCGTCGAGGATTCGACGACAGAATCATTCAACACGGGGGAGACCCTTAGAACGTCCGTTTTCGTTGTTAAAAACTTTCCCAGTTGATTTAAGGTAGAAGAACGGCGAGAACCACGATCAGTGATTGAATTTCCAAGCACCTTCGCGGTTGGTACGTGTGACTTCGTCCATGTCGTACTAAAACGGATGTCTGGTCCTTGGTGGTCGACGACTCGACCCGAATTGATGCGGACACAATCTTCAATGTTGCTAGGAATGGTATGATGCTTACGTTCTTGATCATGTCTCGCGGTTGTTTGTTTTGCAGGTAAACACGCGCCCGATCCGCCTGTAAGTAGTCAAAATTGGTTGTGCTCGGATTTCAGCCCTCCAAAACGCTTCCTAATCTCTGCTTTGACGACCTCGGGTAAAGCTTTCGGGACAAAATGACCACGATCGCTGGGACAGCAACCGTCTTCGTCCTCCTGACATCCAGCTTTCGAAAGGAACCTCATGCACAATGTCCGAGATTCGTTAGTGGCTGGGTCTATGTAGACTGGGAGGCGCTTGAGCACATTCTTTGGCATTCTCCCATGTCGGTTGCTATTGTCACGGATTGGCTGTGCTGGTTGCCTCGTAGTAGAGCGCTTGCCATCTGTCCGGTAGGATGCAGCTATCGGTCTGTTTTGCTTCAGTGCATCCACCTGGCGGTGAAGTTTGACGAACATGAGATCTCGCAGCAACCGATCTTCTGATGAGCACCGAAGCTGTACTTGGGTAACGTCGCTGTCAGATAATACAGCTTCTCGAAAATCTTCCAGTACATCATTTATCCAGTAGACAACCGAAGGAAGCTCAGTCTCGTCCCAAGACACTCGCATAAGTGTTTCCTCCGTGAATCGTAGAATAGCCTCTGTAAGACCTATCAGTTCACTGCAGCAGTATTCTCGGGCATACACCAGAAAAATTCTGATTGAGTCTACAACGTCTTCGATGCTCGTAGCTGGGGTAGCTTTAGCAAATTCCGCTGTAGCGGATAAGTTATCAAAGTTGGAGCCTCCGCCCTGTAGCCATGCCACCCGTTCCTCCGACGAGAGTTTCGCGAAATGCCGAATTGAGAGACCTTTAGACCCAAAGCGAATATCGAAAGCTCTAGTGCAGATTCCTGGCAGTGCTTTGAACTTCACAGCATCGGACCGGACCAAACCAGAAATAAATACATGCGGGGTCTTACCTCTATGCTTCTCCGACGTAACCTGCTCATGGACATACTGTTGATCTGGTTGCGGTGTGAATGAGTATTTCGACGCGTGTTCGGGCTTTCTGCGGCCTGAAGGTGGGTTTCCCGCTACTGCTATGGCTTGGTCCGAAGTTCTGCTTGCCGTGACCCCCGTTTGGGTATTGTTTCTCCGAATGTCTAAGAATCTTTCCAGCAGATCCGGATCATCTCCGAGCTTTTCAACTATCAATGCGTCTGTATCGAGGGCAGATCGAGGAGAAACGCGACGACGTTGCTGTGGCTCCACTTGTACTCCCACATTTCTTTCTGTACCGAGATAACTAGCTTCTCTATGGCGCTTGGAACCTGGTCGAGGATCCGATAGTGGTGCTACAGTGTCTTCTACGTCTTGAGGGCGCGAATCATCATCGAGAAACGGATCAAATAGTTCCAAACCCTCCTCTGGTCCTGGGACGTCAGCCGTAATATCTTGGTTCGAATGGCCAATGGGCACAATGCAAAACGACGGACCTACATGGTCTGGCACTGGTCGGCGGCCACCATCTACGAAATACGTGAAATCGACTGCATGTTGAAGTGGGAATTTTACCGTCTTACCGGTACTAGGTTCAACCCATTCGCACGGTTGATCGGGCGCAGGGAAGCTGTCCTCGGTAATTAATCCTTCGAACATCTCTGCAATATCGTTCGTTGCGACCCCGTTGTTACGTCCGAGTACACGGTCTAAGAGTGTATTCTGTACATGTTCGATGTCAGACCAGCTCCATTCGTCGCGACTGAATTTAACGCGTTCCAAAAGTTAGGCCACCACAGGTGGTACAAGTGATAGACAGTCCAATGTAGTAGTTGAACGGTCACCCGCCGAGCTGACTGTAACAAGCCCGTCTTCCACCGCGATGACTTGTCCATAGTGAACCTGTCGGCCCACCTCGATGGAAACTGGCCGACGCAGGTACGATAATTGTTCTGCAGTGTTTACTTCTCTAGCCGTCACCACGCTTGCCAGTGCAATGTCCCGCGAGATAGCTCCCTCACCTCCTTCTAGACTCGCAAATGTCACTTCGTTTTGTGCAACCTGAGTGACCCGAGCGTAAAACGGATGCTCAAACTGCGCTCCGGCTTCTTCAGGGAGTAGATGCAGATACGAGCGCGATGTGAGGCGAACCATTCTGGAATGCTTAGAAGCAATGCGATACGAAGAAAAGACTTAAGCACGAGTGAGAAAATCTGAAACTAACGCTACAGCAGCTTCTATAGACTCGGGAGACCTCTCGTGAAGGCTCCAGCGTTGGTTTCATCTCCGCTCCTTGACTCAAAAGCTATTTTCACATTCCAACGTGAAAATCCCCATTCGCCAACATTAATCCTGATGATTTTCAGCTCAGGGAGTAATCATCGTACCTTTTCCATGACGATTAAACTGGTTGAAGCAATCGTGACGGGAACGCTAGCGGATTACTACAAGAACCCGGACGTGAACATTATGCCTGTACTGCAAGCTCTCAATGTCGTGGCGTGCCATCTCGGTGCTCAACGTCTGACGAACATCGGTCGAAGCTTTTTCTCGATGAGGAATCCAACACCACTTACGGGCGGCAAGGAACTATGCTGGGGATATCACCAAGCTATTCGTATTGGCGATTGTAAGCTACTGATGAATGTCGATCAGAAAGCTACGGTGTTCTATACCCCAGATGAGTTGATGGGGCTTGTTCTACCTATGGTGGATCCACAATCCGTTAACGACACCCGAGGTTTGTCCGACCGCGACAAGAGGAAACTTGTGGTCAACCAGGTAGTTGTGCTAGCTAAATGAATTCTGTTGATTAGAAACTGTCTGTAACTCGTTATCCTGTTGTCCCCCTCCTAACCAACCGTTCCTGTCGAGTTCGTCCTCTCCAGTCTTCCAGCACGCCCTTGGTCTGCCGATCTGGCCTTCGATCCTCTCGAAGGTTCCTTGGATTGCATTGTCCACTGCCGATCGCGGAAGTCCGATTTGACTGTCCACATTACCTCTCCAGGACTTTCGCACAAGTAAAATGCATATGTAGTGTGTAGAAACTTCCTCTAGGCGGAGTTGGCGACTTGGGCACGAAACTCTTCGTCGTCGTGCCGCGAGGCATAGTCCTGCACCATCATGGGGATGTCGCCCAACATCGTCGCTAGAGGCTCCCAGGAGTCTTCGATCTCCTCGAGGCCACGCCATGAAATCAACAGCTCCCACTGCTTGCTCGTGTTGTTGAAACGGTGCTCACGAATGCTTGAGACGCTTAGAACGATCCCTTGCTGACCCACATGTTCTAATATCTCCTCCGTGACCTCTAAGCTGGCATCGTCGTAGAACTTTAAACGGGAACCATGAACCTCATAGGTGTCACCTGTCACCAGGTGCTCCACCATGAACGAGTAGGGCAAAGCCTCCGTTACCCGGAACGGGCCGACCCACCTGACCATAAGCTTATTGCCTCTGAGCCTTTCGTCGGCTCGAGACCACAGAACGTAGTCGCCCACGGTGAAGTTCTCGCTCTTGCCTTGCTTGGCCATACGCTGGTACAGACGTGTTTTTTCTTTGCGGTCTGTAACCTCCTGATGCATCTCCTGCAGACTTGTTCTTAAAGTCGATAGTCCCTCCTCCACTGTATCCATGTCGATCGTCATCACTGTGCTCTTGCTGCGGTGGTCTTCAGGTAGAATAGCTGCGTCCAGTACCGTAGCCACCTCGAGGCCAGTGAACAGTTCAACCGGAGCTTTCCCCCCCAAAGACCGCACCGGTGTCTGATTTAGGTTGCTTTGCACCACGGGAAGTAGATACTCCCAGCTCTTCGTGTCCAATTGATACTCCAGCAGCAGCACACGGATCACTTGCAGCACGTCTCTGTTGAGGCGTTCAACAGTGCCGTTCACCCATGGGGTGTAGACGGGTGTGAACGTGTGCTTCACCTTGGCACGCTCTCTTAGTTCAGTCATTAGCATATTCTTGAAATGGCTTCCGCAATCTGACACCCAGTGCGACGGCATCCCAAAGCGTTTGGCCCAGTCTAGCACGGCTGCAGCTGCAACCAGACTCGTAGGTGAATCACAGGCGGTGAGCTCGCAAAAATGCGTTAGCTCGTCTTTAGCCACCAAGAGGTAACGTGTAGTTCCGTACGACTCGCCCATAAAGAGGAAGTCGAAATGCAGGACTTCGTTTCGCGCAGCGACTTGGCGATGTTCACTCCACGGTCGTTGGATCAATAAGCCACCTTTGACATGCTTACATAGTAGGCACTGAAACACGAAAGTCTTCACAACCGATGCAAGAGACTTGATGGAGTATTTGCTCTTCAATTGGTCAATCATCACGTCCGCTCCACGGTGAGCATTTACACCACAATGAGCCACAACCAGAATACGCAGCAACAGCTCCTTGGCAGACGTCGGTATCCATACCTTCCCCTCCACCAGCAAGAGCCCCTCCGACGATCGGTGAGCAGCGTTCGAAGCATGTCGACGATAACGCTGCTGTTGCTCAACCACGTGATGCACAGTCGGCCAGACGAAATGATCGTCAAGTAGTGGACGAAGCCGAGAAGACACGCCGGCTGAGCGTGTACGAACCGCTTTGACTGCAGTGAGTATCTCCACACTCGGTTCGAGCCACCGCGAAACTAAATCAGCCCAGACATTGTCGGTGCCCTTGACATGCTCGATCGTATAGCGGTAGTCACACAGCATCAATGCCCAACGCTGGAGCTTTCCACGTACATGCTTGCGGATCTCAGTCGCTGGACAGAAAATCTGGATCAAATTGGCATGGTCACAGAACAGCTTGAAACCCTGGGTACGATGAAGGAGATACTCCAAGTCCTTCGCAGCTTTAATGATGGGGTAGCCTTCTTTCTCTGCAATACTCCAGTGCAGCTGCGGGCCCTTAAAACGACTGCCCTTGCATAGAAGCAACTCGTGGGCCTGCTCCGTTAACGACTTCGATTCATCCCAGGTCTCCACTTGTGTAATAACCAACGACCAGCCTTGGTCCGAAGCATCGGTACACAAACACACGGTTGCGGACTCATCCGGGAAACTCAGCTTGGTAGACCGAGCCAAACAGTCCAGAAATGCACGAAAGTGATCCTGCTCCACGGACGTCCAATCCAGCGTTAGACTCTCCGCAAAACGCTGTTTGCGACTGCGACCAGCAAATGCCAATTCAAGTTTGTCGTGCAACGGAGCAGCAAAACTGGCATAGTCCACAATGGACTCATGAAGCCAATTTGCTGCGCACAGCAGTTTTTGGAGGTCAGCCGCGGTCGACGGGAGTGGCAGCGACCGGAGAGTGGAGACCCGGCCTGGATCATGGCGTACACCAGAGCCATCAATGCATCGCCCGCACCAGAGTACTTCCGTCGCGTAGAGACAGCTCTTGATCGCGTTCAACTTAAGACCGTACTCACGAAGCCGAGTGAAAAACTTTCGAAGAACCTCCACAAACTCCGCTGCAGTCTTCGCAAAAATCACGATGTCATCCACCCAAATCAAGACATTCTTGTAGAGCATATCCGCAAAAACCAACTGCATCTGGTTTTGGAAGTGGATCGGAGAATCGGTGGCACCCTGAGGCACCCGGTTTGGTGTGTAGACCGTATCACTCGTGATAAAGCTGAAGAATTCTCTGCAATCGGGATGGAGTAAGAGCTGCCAAAACCCTTTGAAAAGGTCGAACGTGGCGAAAAAAACAGCACCCTTAACCTTCGCTATCACCACCAGTAAGTTAGGCATCGCACCGGCGATCGGAATGGTACGCTTGTTCACCGGGCGATAGTCGGTAGCCGCACGAAATTCTTCCGCCGCGCCCTTCTTCCGAACCGGAATGGCAGCACATGCCCACCGACTCTGCGTGTTGCGCTCCACGAGACCGAATTCTTCTAGTTGAGCTCCATAATCCCTGAGAAACTTTGTCTTGACTTCGGAGTATTGGCGAGGTTTAGTGCGGTGAGGTAGGGAGTCATCCATGAGAACAACACGCAGTGGTTCCAACTTAGCAGGTGGATCTGAGCCTAACTTAGTCCGCCACAGATCAGCATGTTCACGAACCACTGTGCGCAGGTCCTCCATAAACGCCTCCGGAAAACCCGCTTGCTGAGCTTCACCCAACATGATATCGAGACGCTCCATCACTTCATCCGTTCGTGAAATCCCCACGATGTCCTCGTCAGGAATATCGTCAGACGCCTCATCTAGGCCCGATCGGCTTGCGAGCTGCTCAAGAAGTTGGTCCACATTAATTCCCAGAGACTTGAGAGTCTGATCACCCAGCAGAAACTCGTCCGCATCACCTTCGATCACGAGGCATGACACCTTACTCAGGTGTAAGGGACCAGCAGCAGTGATAAGCTGTACATCAACTTCACACTCTTCTTGACACTCCAAAATGCGCCCGTCCGCCATCTCGACGCGCATCGGCTGCTCCAGTGTCGACACTTCAACGCCACAACGCAGGTCTTGCAGCTCACTCACAATAGAGCGTGAAATCACGTTGCGGTCTGCACCAGTGTCTGCCCTGAACGGAACCTCGAGTACGCCATTCAGAACGGCCGATTTGTCCCCGTTGTGCACTAACGTCTTAGCCATCTTGGCTCTGGTACGGTCGTTCTTATGCTCCTGCATCTTCTGAAGCGCTGCAGCCTTTTCGTCCTCTGTAGCTGTTGGGCAATCGATTAGCCAGTGTGTGCCTTTGCACACGAGGCACCCGTCTCGTGGCGGCTGCCGGGGTTTCAGTCCATTCTGCGGGGCGGGATTTATCTTCTTTGCGTTGTCCGTCTTCGTTGCTGGCTTCGTGTCGTGGCCGTTTTTCTTGCTTGATTTAGCATCTTTAGATGGTTGCCGACCTTTGTCAGTACGCTGTAACTCCATTGTTAACTGGTGGTAGTGTTGTTGCTCACTAGCGCGCTTCACCAAAGTCTCGTATAGAAACAGATCACTCTTCTTTAGCAATGGCTTTGCAATTGCCAGTCGCTCGATCTCGACCCTCAGCATTTCAGGTGCTATGTTGTCCATCAAAATCTTGCACCGAAGCTTCATCCGTTCTCCCACACCCGGTGCGGCTTCGTCGGTAGCGCCGAGAACATCAAGTCCTTGCTCCTCGACAATTTGCTCGAAAAGGACGAAGTAGTTCATGATCCGGGCCTCGGTGTCATCCTCGCGAAGATCCATCACTAGTTTGCTCTTGAAAAGTGCATGGATGTCTGGGATGTGGTCGTTTCTCAGTGATGAACAGCGTCGGGTAATGGCATGGCCGAGGTCTTCATCGGTCACATCCGCGGAGTTTCTGCGCAGCACGAATCGTGCGAGGTGTTCCAGAATGCGGGGCTCGATCGAGCTTCGGATAGACATGATGACATTCTCGTAAATCTCGCCGGTGACAGCACATCGCGCACGGATTTTCTCTTCATATTGCTTTCGCTGCCGGACCCAAGAGATCAGTGAAGCTTGGTCCCACGCGTTGAGACGTGGTGCTCGAACGAACTCAAACACTGGCTGTGGAACCGTCATTTCCACATCTCCGTCTTGGTCACGGGCAGTGCTGGCCATCTTGACTTGATGACAAGCGTGTAGTGGGTCGACTTGACTTGATAGGGTCGGCCCCTTGTTGCCGCGGCGTTTGCACTTCTTCTGGTGAGTTCCAGAAAGTATACTTTGTGGTCAACCAGGTAGTTGTGCTAGCTAAATGGTAAATTGAATTCTGTTGATTAGAAACTGTCTGTAACTCGTTATCCTGTTGTCCCCCTCCTAACCAACCGTTCCTGTCGAGTTCGTCCTCTCCAGTCTTCCAGCACGCCCTTGGTCTGCCGATCTGGCCTTCGATCCTCTCGAAGGTTCCTTGGATTGCATTGTCCACTGCCGATCGCGGAAGTCCGATTTGACTGTCCACAAAACTGGAGTCTGTCTTGAAACGTCTTGAAGTTGTCCCTATTCACCGCAAAGGCTGGAAACATGGTATTAGTGAACAGCCTGCGAACCAGACCATGGTGGATATTAGAGGTGAGCACATGTCTGTGACGGATTATTTTCTCAAGAGCTACAACGTGACTTTGAGATACCCGTATCTGCCGTTAGTCAATGTGGGGAAAGAGACGTCGCTGCCTATTGAGTTGTGCAAGGTGGCACCAGGGCAGCGCAGCAAAAATGCCACTGATGTGGATACTGCGGAAATATTGAAACAAACCGGTCAACCTCCGCGTGCTCGTCAGATCAACACCAAGAAGCAGGTCCAGCAAGCTGGCTTTGAAAACGACCCGTATCAGGCTGCGTTTGGCATGAAAGTGGGTCAGAATTTCGTGAAGATTAAAGCGCGCGTGATGGATCCACCTGAGGTGCAGTTCGCGAATGTATCTGTACGCCCACCTAATGGGCAATGGGACTTGCACCGATTTGTCCAAGGTGTTACTTTACGGAACTGGGGAGTTGTGATTACTGCGAACGTTACTGAACGTGAAGTTAAGAAATTTATCGGCGTCTTAGTGGACATTGCTGGAAAAAGCAGTTTAATGATCGAGGACAGACAACCGTACATGATCCACAAGAATCAGTTCCGTGGTGTTCAGATTAAAGAACTGATGACAAAGTGTCTAACGGATCTGGAAGGGCGTCACAAAGGCCCCCCGCAATTGATCATGGTGGTAATGGAGGAAACGTGTGACGAGGAATTCCGTGAAATCAACTACACGTCGGACACGGTGTTGGGGATTCTCAACCAGTGCATTTTGGCGGAAAACGTCCGTGATGCCAAACCGTCGATCTGCAGGAGTTTGTCCTTGCAAATTAACAGTAGATTGGGCGGGAAGAACTCCATTCTGCGTGAACCATTGCCACTTGTGAGCACTGCCCCTACAATCGTTATTGGTGCTGACGTGGAGCATCCTCGACCAGGAATGGGCTCGAGACCTTCGATTGCTGCTGTTGTTGCGTCAATGGATCGCTATTCGGCAAAGTACATTGCTCGTGTAGCTGCACAGACGGCTGCGAACGCCATCCACCACTTGCCGCATATATTGCGTGATCTCTTGTTGGCATTCTTCAAAAATACGAACCGTAAGCCCGAGCACGTTATCTACTACCGTAACGGTGTGGACGAGGGTCGATTCCACGATATCCTAGAGGCGGAGATGCGTTCGCTTCGCGTGGCGTTCAAGATGATCTCGGATGACTACAACCCACCGGTTACCTTCGTTGTCGTGAATAAGCGACACCATACGCGAGCTGCTTTCCTCGAGAATGACAGAAACATGGCCCCCGGCACAGTAATCGACACAGGAATTGTGGATTCGCACCGCTTCGATTTCTTTCTGTATGGCCATAATGGTCCACTGGGCACAAGCGTTCCGTGCCACTACACTGTTCTGCACGATGAGAACAAGATGTCGGCCGAAGATATCCAGAGATTGACCTACTTCCTTTGTTTTACGTGTGCGCGTTGTGCAAAATCGGTGTCTTGTGCTGCGCCTGTGTACTACGCGGAATTGGTTTCTGAACGAGCTCGGTTGTACCTGAAGGAAGAATCCTACAATTCTTTCGCAGAAGGCTCATTGGCCTCAAACTTTGACTTTGCGGATCTGCACGAGAACCTCAAGGACTCCATGTATTTCATCTGAAGAGCTACGATTAACAAAATATCGAGACTGACACTACGTACAGACGGAGTAGTGCTGTTACGGCGTCATCGCTTTTGTTAAAATGTGTTTTGCGCAGATGTACCGCTCAAACTCGTGAGCTGTGGATAACCCTAGCAGTAAGGGATACCAAGGACACGAGGTAGAACCCTTCCAGAAGTTTATCCAACAACAAATATTTTATTGAGCCAAGAAACGTAACCATACTGTTCGGAACGTTGTCAGTCATCGCAGCCTCATTACGATCAATAATTACACGACATCACAGTCATCAAACAACTGCTGCTCAAGAGAGTGGTGATGTCTATGGCCTCTAACCATTTTCATAGAAACATCAATCTTCACTGATGGAATTTGCTGTAGCTCTGTAAGGAAAAGCTTCTGAAGAAAAACGTTTCGATCCGATATGCCTATAATACATTGTATTACATGAAGATGACCGTAATTGGTAGCAGCCTGCACAACTCCAACCAAATTCACTTCTTCCGGAGCATAACTACTAGGGTTCTGATCAGCGTCGCGCTCAGTCAGTAAGCTCCACGCCCATTTAACCATTGTCAAGTCTCCTTTTTCAGCTGCTGCCTGCGCCCACCCTGCGATGTCATCCGCAGAGGCGGTCGGTAGTCTCTTTTGTAACCATTTCGCCAATTCGAACTGCCCTTGTAAAATAGCTATACGAACAATATAAGCATCCCACTCGACATCGCAGTCGCATTCAAGTAGCCACTTTACAATGTCGGATAGGCCACGTTCTGTAGCCGCTAAAACTAGTTGTTTCCAAATACAGCAGTTTCGAAAGTGTTTTGTCAATAGTTGAACCATTTTCAAATTCCCCACCTCCACCGTCTTGCTCAAACATTTCTTAAACTGCCACTGTCGAAAGTCAGATCGATGCCAAAAAGCTTTGGATGGGTTAGTAGCTTTCTGTCTTGCAATAAGTCGTTCAACTAGATGATGGAAGTTGGACGCGCAGGCTTCGGTAAGAGTCCATTTCCAGGAGCCATCGAGAAATTCATCAAGTTTGGCAACAATATGAGGCACACACAGGATATCGGGACCATTTTGACCTACCACTCGTACACAGGTTAGCGGTATCGAGAAGTTGTTTCTGGGCTGATCGTCAAGGAGTGGAAGATTTATTCGGCTTCGCTTGTTTCTTCCAGTCATCGTCTTAAATGGAGTCGTCTGATGGGAATCCTGAAGGTTTGATTATGAATTCTGATGATATTGAATTCTGGGAATGCTGATCCTTTCTTGGAAAGTGAAGAGAGTCTAGATTTCTGACTGAAGCTAGTAGACACCTATCGAGAATCGTTCTTGAAGGACTTGAAGTGATCTCCAGGATATTTATTGTTTTCTGTGGTTCATTTCTGAATTTGTGACCCAGCCAGCATGATGTCCCAGCAAGCCAAAACAAGCAAGTTGCAAGAAAAAACTAGGACAACACCCTCATCAAGTCGCAGTTGTTGGACACAATGTTGCAGTCTACAGCCCTTCAAGCGAGCTGGTGAGCTACTCGCCTTCCACCTACTAAACGTTCTCGTGGGTTTCCTTGGTATCATCTCGGTGATACTCTTACTTACAAGCATGGCTCTTATCCCAATCTGGGTCGTGGTCACTGTCGTTGTCGATGCCACACAATGGATCGAAATCACGCGGGTCATGTACTTCGCGTTGGCTGTGCTGGCTGTACTCTACACAATTTTACTGGTGATTGATTTCCCTTTAGCGACCGTAATATTCCTCTTTGTCTACCTTGGGGCCTCAAGCTTGGATCTATTCTTCAATTTAGCTAATGCCATTACAGCTTTGGTGAAAACCGACGTCAAGTTAGCAAACTTTGTCACTACTGAAGATTCAGAGGCTCATGACCCCGACGAGTGCCAGCATCGCTTTGGATCTCCTGACTTATATGATATTGGTACCCCCCTTCAGCGAATTTACATGCCACGACGAATCTGGCTCGCCGTCATTTATTTTGCTGTTATTAAGGTCGCCATCAGTTTATTGAGTGCTGCCGTTCTTGCGATATCTATCGCTCTGCCTGCGTTCGTTCTGTTCAACGGAGGTGAGGTATCCCTGGCTGATCATCAATTCAAGTTCAGCGACAATCTCATCCCATACACTGCTTTGGCTATTACTACCTGGCTGGTTGGAATCGTTGGAGTGCCCGCTGTGGCAGTGCTATCGGTCAAAGCTACATTTTGGGTGTGCGATGTCGGGCAGCAACAACTGGAAGTTGAGGCTCAGGCGATTCCCTCACCGGAGGTAACGACGACAAATTTTGTGAAGGTTGAGATAAGTACACCGGTTGAAGCTGCAGCAGTTGTGTAGTAGAGAATGGCGATTTCGTTCTTTGATTTTCGATTAGCAGGTAGGTAAAAGTTGATTAACTTTACCTAGACTACATCTTGCAGGCTATGGTATTAATAATGTCTCACGTCTAGCTTCCATGTTTGGTTTTGTACGAAGCTGGGAAGAAGTTCAGTTTTTTCCGCCTCATATTACAAGCTCATAAGCATTCAGTTAAGCTCTTCACCATCAATATTCCAACCAGACGAATAGAAATGACAGTGGGGGATTGATTACAAGCCCACAGCGATTTCAGGGGTGTATAACAGCTAGCTCACCAGCTCGCTTGAAGGGCTGTAGACTGCAACATTGTGTCCAACAACTGCGACTTGATGAGGGTGTTGTCCTAGTTTTTTCTTGCAACTTGCTGGGACATCATGCTGACTGGGTCACAAGAACGATTCTCGATAGGTGTCTACTAGCTTCAGTCAGAAATCTGGACTCTCTTCACTTTCCAAGAAAGGATCAGCATTCCCAGAATTCAATATCATCAGAATTCATAATCAAACCTTCAGGATTCCCATCAGACGACTCCATTTAAGACGATGACTGGAAGAAACAAGCGAAGCCAAATAAATCTTCCGCTCCTTGACGATCAGCCCAGAAACAACTTCTCGATACCGCTAACCTGTGTACGAGTAGTAGTTCAAAATGGTCCCGATATACTGTGTGTGCCTCATATTGTTGCCACACTTGATGCGTTTCTCGATGGCTCCTGGAAATGGACTCTTACCGAAGCCTGCGCGTTTAACTTTCATCATCTAGTTGAACGACTTATTGCAAGACAGAAAGCTACTAATCCATCCAACGGTTTTTGGCATCGATCTGACTTTCGACAATGGCAGTTCAAGAACTGTTTGAGCAAGACGGTGGAAGTGGAGAACTTGAAAATGGTTCAACTATTGACAAAACACTTTCGAGACTGCTGTGTTAGGAAACAACTAGTTGTAGCGGCTACAGAACGTGGCCTATCCGACATTGTAAAGTGGCTACTTGAGTGCGACTGCGATGTCGAGTGGGATCCTGATATTGTTCGTCTAGCTATTTTACAAGGGCAGTTTGAATTGGCGAAATGGCTACAAAAGAGGCTACCGATCGCCTCTGCGAACGAGATCGCAGGGTGGGCGCAGGCAGCAGCTGAAAAAGGAGACTTGGCAATGGTTAAATGGGCTTGCAGCTTACTGACTGAGCGCGACGCTGATCAGAACCCTCGCTATGCACCGGAAGAATTGGGTTTGATTGGCGTTGTGCGGAATGCTACCAATTACGGTCACCTTCATGTACTACAGTGGATAATGGACGAGCCGAATCGAAACGTTTTTCTTTACAAGCGTTTCCATTCAAAATTAAAGCAAACTCCACAAGTGAAGATTAAGCTTTGTACGGCAGCAGCTCGTGGACATATCGCTACTCTCGCTTGGTTAATTCAGCATTTCCTGGAGATATGTGACGGTAACGAAGCACACTTGTGTGCTGCCAAATATGGCCATCTCAATATTGTTCGCTTGCTACTCTCGTCTCCTATTAACCCAAGTACTCCATCAAGACATGTTGGTGCAGCTGCAAGAAATGGTCATCTTGATATTGTAAAGTGCCTCGTAACCGCAGGATTCCCAACGAATGATGCCATTGACAGTGCCGCAAGCTATGGATTCCTCGATACCGTGACGTGGCTGCACGAAAATACCCCGCACAGCTGCAGTACGAATACGATGCATTATGCAGCGATAAACGGCCACCTGGATGTCGTGAAGTGGCTTCACGAAAATTGTAGAGAAGGATGCTACGATGGTACTATGACTACTGCTGCTATTCAAGGTCATTTGGACGTAGTTCAATGGTTTCATGAGAACACGACGAAAGATTGTACAAGAAAAGCTATGGATATGGCTGCGAGGAAAGGTGACCTTGAAATGGTAAAGTGGCTACATTTCAATAGAACGGAAGGTTGTACAACGGATGCTATGCATTATGCCGCTGGAAATGGTCACCTTGACGTGGTGAAGTGGCTTCATTCCAATAGAACGGAGGGTTGTACAACTCACGCCATGGATTCTGCTGCTAGAAATGGACATCTCGGTGTGGTGAAATGGCTACACGCGAATCGACCGGAAGGCTGCACCACGCAAGCGATGGATAAAGCAGCACAAAACAATCATCTTGCAGTGCTAAAGTGGCTCGACCAAAACAGGACAGAAGGGTTTACGGACAAAGCCATACGCGGTGCAGTTCGAATGGGCAACTTGGAAGTACTTGAGTGGCTTTATCCTCGTCAACCTGAGCTTTGTCGAATTACTGCAGTGGATTGTGCAAACGACGTGTTAGCTTACTGTTCCCACTTTGGTATTTTGTGGTTTTTGTACCAGAATTGCCGTGAGTGCTGCTTAATGGAGACTCTGAAGAAGGCTCTTGTTGCAACAGGTAAACGACTAGAGTTTGCGGAATGGGCGTACGTTCACCACCGGCACGAGTTCGAGCTGAGTGTTGCGGAACCCTTATTTGCTGACCGGCTAGTTGCTCAGCAGTTTTAATCGAATTGATTTGTAGAGATCGACACTACTTCCCGAAAAAATAAAAAAAAAGTTTACTTTGGTTGTTACCTTTTGCTTGATGTTGCTGTACCAATGAAATGGACACTCAGAGGTATTCAATGGTCTTCTAGCAGAAGTCAACAATACTATTGTTCCTACATGAATATCATTGGTGATAGTATTGTTGAATTGTTAAATTCAACAATCCATATCAAGTCTCTGAAGCTAGTAGACACGAGAATCGTTCTTGAAGGACTTGAAGTGGTCTCCAGGATGTTTATTGTTTTCTGTGGTTCATTTCTGAATTTGTGACCCAGCCAGCATGATGTCCCAGCAAGCCAAAACAAGCAAGTTGCAAGAAAAAACTAGGACAACACCCTCATGTCGCAGTTGTTGGACACAGGGCTCGGAAAATAAAATATAAAATTGTATTGGATTCTGAGCGAAAAATAATCCATCATTGCCGTATCCATGAAAACAATAATAAGTAATTAAATTATTGAAATAAATTGGTAGGGTCAGAGTGGTGCAGTGCAGTAGGTTGGGATGACCCTACCAATCCATTGCACAGGGTTGAAAAGCTGGTGGCTGCCACCGGGACTTTTGTCCTGGCTTACAGGTACTATCGCAAACAAAAATGAGCCGGCAACGGCAACACAGTCCAAGATGAGGTTTGTATACCCTGTCCCAGGCGCCTGCTTCCGAGTTGTCCCGCATTGCTTGCAGGAGAAGTGACCGTTGCCACAGTCCGTGAAGAAGAAGTTGGAGGTTGCTCGAGAAGTCGACATGTCACTTGGAAGAGGAGAAAATGACCAACATCATAGCACTTTTGAGTATGCTGAGCTCTTGAGCGCATTTAGTATAGTAAAAAGTCAATATAATTATTACGGGCACAATTGCATATTTTACGGAAAGTACTCCTTACCAATAATCCATAATTCCGTCAATACAATTGCACAATAACTATATTATAATTATTTTTTCCAAGCTCTGGTTGGACACAATGTTGCAGTCTACAGCCCTTTAAGCGAGCTGGTGAGCTACTCGCCTTCCACCTACTAAACGTTCTCGTGGGTATCCTTGGTATCATCTCGGTGATACTCTTACTTACAAGCATGGCTCTTATCCCAATCTGGGCCGTGGTCACTGTCGTTGTCGATGCCACACAATGGATCGTAATAACGCGGGTCATGTACTTCGCGTTGGCTGCGCTGGCGGTACTCTACACAATTTTTCTGGTGATTGATTTCTCTTTAGCAACCGTTATATTCCTCTTTGTCTACCTTGGGGCCTCGAGCTTGGATCTATTCTTCAATTTAGCTAATGCCATTACAGCTTTGGTGAAAACCGACGTCAAGTTAGCAAACTTTGTCACTACTGAAGATTCAGACCGACAAGTTGGCAGCATTCGCTTTGGATCTCCCGATTTATATCTGCGCGCAGGTTTTCCTATGCAACCAAACGAACCCTGAGTTTTGTATTAGGAGCAAAGTTAAAAACAAACAACAATGACACAAGACGCTTAGCAACTCTAGAAGCCTTTGGAGAAGATTTACGCTACTGGCGTTTCCAACAATGCCGTGTCTGGGGCAAATTCTTGAGTTCAATTTTGCCACACCGGGGCGTGGCGTGGCGGGTTATCTGCGGCGCGGAGAAATCGAGAATGAGCGACACTTGTGCGTGCTCTTCGATCTCTCGCCGATTCTATCTATAGACTTACAACGGCATCGGGAAACTATGCTTTCCTCCTTTGATGTTTAAGAGGTCATGCATTTGTGTTAGGTTACTAACTATACACTCCTGGAAAAACTATGCTTTCCTCCTCTACCTGACTAGCTCTGCTGTCCTGTATCCTCGGCAACCTTCAATTTCCAACAATGCCGTGTCTGGGGCAAATTCTTGAGTTCAATTTTGCCACACCGGGGCGTGGCGTGGCGGCAGACAATTTAGCCGCTCAGTACTCGCACCGTCGTCTTGATTTCTAACCTCTTCAGCACATTTGACAGGAGAGACCTGCCGATCCCTTAGCCGATAACACGGGATACTCCTCGAATGCGTTTGACAACCACCGTCCCATGATTTTTATAACCAAACGATCCGTGCCCGCGTTCAGCAAAGCTGTGGCTCCTCCAATGCGCACCGAGTGTGTGGAAAACCTGGCCTGATCCAGCCCGAGCCGCTTAGCCGCGCTCTTAATGACGCTGGCGACTTCGTTCGAGGTAATTCCACCACCTCCCACTGATAGTGCGGGTTCACATCCTTGTGTTCCAAGTGTAGTTGCTGCCTTCATAATCCAGCGCGCTGCTCGAACAGGGCAAAGTAAACCATCACCTGACTTGAAATGAAATCTGACTTCCTCGCGCCCGAACTGATTATTTTTCGCTCCGTTGAGTGTAATACCCACCACTTCTGCCTGTTTTGGGGATACGACTTGTTCGTTTCGATTGAAGAACTGTATACCAGAAAGCCGTAAAACGTAATTGTGGGTCCGCTTTCCAATGAAAAGATACTCTGAGCGTCTCAACAGGAAGAAGTATCCTAACAGGAGCCCACCCCAAAGAAGTTGATCGTGAGGCTTCTTAGTATCCAAATCTTCAAAAATTGAACGGAGAAGCCGAGCAGATAGGGGCTGCTGTTTAACCACCGGATCAGTGAATCGACGGATTCCGCGTAACAAGATAGCGTGACTAGCGTTCACACCCGGATCGTACCCTGCTGTATTACGGTGATACCACCGCACTGCACACAGTTTTGTGCAAATTGTAGAATAGGTATTTCCTACCCGCTTGCGGTTCATTCCGTACTTCCAAAGGTAGACTGCAAATGCACCGAGCTGTTCGGCGTTGCGGTCAGTGTCTGTTGCTGCCAACCACGGGCTCATGCGCATCATTTCGCACCATGCAACCCACTGAGACCATGCCCTTGTATAACTCTTTCGTGAAGTCTGCGCTAAAGCCCCTGCTCGCAATAGTGCTCCCAAAGCTGAGAGAGATTCCGCGAGCCTGTCGGAATCAGAACCTGCGTCCATCCAACACACAAATTAGAAAATTGCTCCTTCAAAGTTGGCGACTGCCACACCCTGCTTCCTGCATCCGCCATTGTGTTGTCCGCTCCAGCAACATGAGATGCAGTCGTATAAAATCCATGTCGCACTTCGTGAATAGCGAGGATCCGCAACAGCATTTGAGCGAACTTATTCCTGCTTGACTTCTTGTTGCTCCATGCTACGGCCGAGGTATTATCGATCCAAAACTTAACGTGGATATCCGAATCGTGATCCAATCTGGACCACAACTTCCCCCAACAGATCGCCGCGAATACTGCGCTCATTAACTCTCTAACATTGATGCAAAATTCGATGTTGCTCTCACGATTGCAACGCTCGATCATATCCCGCTCAGTGTCACTGAACTCCACCTGCAAATATTGCTGCTGAGCAGGAAATAGTGCGCACAAACCCCGATCGCTAGCATCCATTTGAATGTGAATGTCTGGCTCGTGTCTGCACACGAAACGTGACAACGGAATCCGGTTTAGTCGGCCAATTGCCAGAATGACAGTAAACCAACGGAGATCTTCCTTAACATCTTCCGTCACCTCTGTAGATCCAAAACGAGGTGCAGTTCTTGCGACAGCAGCTACACGCTGAAAGAACGAAGTTGCAGGTCGGATACAAGTAACGACGTGACGCAAGCTCCCTAAAAGCTTCTGAAGCTGCGTACGTGTAGTTGTAACCCGCTTGGACACGTCCGAAGCGCGATGGAGAGCTTTCGAAACTTTTGTTGCCGGCATCGAAACTGTGAGAGCCTCCAGGTCCCAGTCCAATCCGAGTGGGAAAAATATTTTTTTCGAGCAAATGCCGGATGGTTCGCAAGCAAACAGAAATCAAAGTGGTTTTTCAAGCAAAAAAGGAAGCCAAGCAAATTTAAGTAATCAATATATAAATCTCTCGCTTCCCTGTCTTGCCTCTTAGTGCGTGAAGGTTCCACCCGTAGCATGCGTATACGAGATCATTACAAGCCTCCTTGGTGGCAAAACTACCGACTAGTTCATACCGCTTACGCCCCTGGATTGTACATGTGGTGTGAGCGTTTTGAGATTCAACTCCTTGCTCATCTTTAGAGGTGTCCGATTCTACGTCGTACTCTGAGCGGTCTGCCATGCTTCACAGATTCAGGCTTGTGTACTTCACTTTTGGTTTAGTAGTGGGCCGCTCTTATGTGCTTGTATTCCTGGAGAAGATCGTTTTGTAACTTCTCTTTTTCTGTTTTGTAACTTTTTGTCTAAAATCCTTAAGTTCGCATAGCTGCTTGCGAACCATCCGATTTGCTTGAAAAGTCACCATGAAACGGGGTTGCTTGGTAAAAAACCTTTTTTTGCTTGAAAAAAATCCGCACCCAATCCGAGTGCTCTCCCCCGCGTAAACCAACCGGAAAACTTTTTCTCATTGCATGCATTGGGCCCTGTCAATCAAATACTTGGGGTTTCCGTCTAAATCCACAGACACCGGCGTTAGCTTTGGTGGTGACAGTCCCTGTCGAGCCAGAGCCCGGTTGAGTTCTGCCGTGGCATACTGCAAATTTAATTCTGCTAGGCGCTGTCGCGCTAGGAGGGTTTTCTTGAAGTGCAGTTGTTTCTGAAGAATAAATTCCTTGGGATCTGGTACATCGGTGATGGTAGCGCCAGGTATTTGGCCTTGCGAATCTTTGCCAGACGCCGATGACCCGTTGGGTAGTGATCGAACTGCCATATCCGTAATCGATCTAACATGTCTGGGCTCTGCGTTAGCCAAAATGGATGGATTTTCTTCGTCTGGAGAATTTTTGACGGACTGACTCGGTAATTTCTCTTCTTCACGTTGTGAGGGCAGACTCAAACATTTTACCTCACTGGGTGGCCTAGGCCGGGAACTCCTTTCAAGTTTCCACTGGCTGAGTGGACCAAGGCGGGTCTTCTTCGAGACATTCCACTGGTTGAGTGGCACAAATGTGGACGGGCTCGAGAGCTTTCGCTGGTCGAGCGGCCCGAGGGTGGACGGGCTCGAGAGCTTTCGCTGGTCGAGCGGCCCGGAGGTGGACGGGCTCGAGAGCTTTCGCTGGTCGAGCGGCCCGAGGTTGGACGGGCTCGAGAGCTTTCGCTGGTCGAGCGGCCCGAGGGTGGACGGGCTCGAGAGCTTTCGCTGGTCGAGCGGCCCGAGGGTGGACGGGCTCGAGAGCTTTCGCTGGTCGAGCGACCCGGAGGTGGACGGGCTTGCCGATTTAATTCCAACAAGCGGTCCGATAGCGAGTGAAACCGTACTCCTGGATTGAGCTGTCCGCGTGAGACGTTGAGGTTGTATCCCGTCTAGTAGTATGGGTTTACCAGAGTAGTACACTCTACTCCGCGAACATGTCGTCGGCATGTGCAGGTCCTTTGCCTTTGGGATGACCAGACCTATATTCGTTCCCAGGCTCCATCACTTCATGTCTACTGACACACCACCGTAGTTCTTTTCAATGAATTCGCGCACAATGTCAGGCAATGTTGCCGGCTTGAAATGGCAAAGATGTTTTATCAAACAGTTCCCATTCTTCCCTTTGCAACCTTGAACAGACAGGAAACGAAGACATATCTCCTTCTTGCCTTGTTTAGGCAGGGCATTACGGACTTCAATCGGTATTGACACTCTCTTGTTCACTTCTGAACCACGGTTGGGCCTGTCCGAGCGCACCAATGTTGTTTTAGCAGTTCTAACAGCCGAGATTATGTCCTGACGGAGGATCAATTGATGTACTCGTACAAAGGACTCATGAGACGCGCTGAAATGACTCTTGATTGTCGAGGCTTGCTGCAAATCATCATCGGCAACATGTACTCTAAATAATTCCAACTGGTCATCGATCCACGCAGTTACTTCCGCCAGTGCTTCTGTAGAGGTCGGCAGCTCAGTTACACGTAGCTCACTGAGAAAGGCTGCCGCGGCGTTCAATGTTTCATGGACGATGGTTGATAAAGGTGACGTGTGATATTACACAATGCTTCCACGGCACCAACAATAACAGAAAATCTTGTCGCATCGGGCGCAACGGGTAATGTGTTCTTCTTTGAGAAATTGCTCATATCGCTCTTTCTAACCAGGGACCTCTTCTCCAGTTCCGTCACACGACTGAAGTGCAAGATGGACAAGCCTCTCGTACCGAAATCCCAACAAAATAAGCCTCGTAGGACAGCAGGGTGTGGAAAGAAGCCAGACTTTCTCCAAGATTCCTGCACATATTCCACAAATCGTTGCGCCGTCATTGACGCGTACTTACCGTTTACGAGAGTGAGATGGATTGAATTCTGCATCCCGGAGGGTTGAAATTGAGTATTTCCGGTACTCTCATCACCACGTCTTGATATTAATTGAATGGAGCTACCCGGCCCCTCTGTCGTCGCTCTATGAAGCGAGATCAATTGATCAACGTCTTGCACACTTCCGCGACGGCCTTGTATTGATGCGAACTCCGTGGGCGATCGACTAGCTGCTGGAACCGACTCCAGCTTGCTATTTGCGAGACGCCTACGCTTAGATTCAGGTTGATCGGTTGTACGAGTCGGTCTCTGTGCTTCTTTACTTTGGTCATTCGATCCAACGTCGTCATCGGAATCGCTGAGGCCGTCACCCAAAACGAACTCAGAATCGAGGGTTGGAGAACGCCGTGCCGGAGCATCTGACTCGGTTTGATTGGGAGCTTCATCAAATATTGAGTCGCCAAAGACCATACCAGTAGGTGCCGTTCGACCCCCTTCCTTATAGAACACGTAATCTAATATGTTCCGTACGGCTACTTGAGAAATCTCAAAGCTTGATATATCCAGCAATGGTAGCATTCTGGATTCGTCAATCTGTTTACCATCGAGATCGCCCAGTAACATTCTTGGATCGCGGGTAGCTGTTACGCCGATGCCATTGAATCTATTGTACACATTCTTGTGTAACTGCATCATCTCCTGCAACATCACGAGACTTGTACTTCGGCCTCGGCAAGGTTGTAATGCATAGATCTCAACGGCTATGTCTTGAGTCAACATTGGGTTATACACAATAACTGTGTCATCTCCGCCAAAGTTGACGTCTAGTTGCCCTTGTTTCTGATCGATATCCCAACGGTAACCAACAACCAGCCCATAATCCCACACGCGAGCACCTCCTTTGCGAATACGTGCGGTGCATATCACACCACCGACAAAAGTGCCGGCACCATTTAATGCTTCGCCTTCTGTCACCGCTTGAGGGAGGATTTCCGCTTCGGATAACTCAACTGTCTCCATCGTTTCATCCACCCATCTTCCACTAGCAACCAGTCTAACCCTCACGTTTCCGTTTCTGGGGGCAGCTTCGACCTTTCCGTACGCAAACCCAACAACGTTGAAGACCCCTGGTTTGAGATAATAATAGGTTGCCGTCATAATTGGTGGTTACCCGAGAAGGTTTCCTTGGAGGCTCTTATCTGCGGCGCGGAGAAATCGAGAATGAGCGACACTTGTGCGTGCTCTTCGATCTCTCGCCGATTCTATCTATAGACTTACAACGGCATCGGGAAACTATGCTTTCCTCCTTTGATGTTTAAGAGGTCATGCATTTGTGTTAGGTTACTAACTATACACTCCTGGAAAAACTATGCTTTCCTCCTCTACCTGACTAGCTCTGCTGTCCTGTATCCTCGGCAACCTTCAAATCATTATGCAGGAAATCAGCAATATAGTGCTTGTTTGACTTCGCGAGAGCCTGACACAAATGCCGAAACTTCTCCTAGTGGTGTCAATAGACGGATGAACCCGAACAAAATCCCTAAAGCCCGCTACGAATTCAAATTTTCCTTGTGCTACAGTGTGTGCCTCATATTGTTGCAAAACTGAATGAATTTCTCGACAATTGCTTGAAATGGACACTCCAAAAGCTGACTCATCAGGTGGGGTGGGTTAACTTACTCAAAAGCCATCCATACGTATCCCATGGCACTCTGCAATGTCAATTCTATAGTGTGGAGAATTTGAAAGTGGTTAAGCTATTGGCTCCCGATTGTCGTGCTACGAAACGGTTAGTTGCGGTCTATCAGACACTGTGAAGGTGCTAGTTGAGTGCGACTACTGTGTCGAATTGAATGCTAAAGTCGTTCGCGAGGCAATTTTACAGAGTTTAATCGCTCAATTTCTTAATTGCTCCTACACGTTGCTATCCTTCTACGCCCACTTACCCAGTAGTGCCATGAAACCCGCACCACACCATAGGAAAAAATACAGCATATACCGTTGCGGAGTTGTGCGTGCCAGGAATTTCGGGTTGGTGGTCATGTTGTACGTTAACAGCTCCACCAGCCCCGTGTAGATTAAGATTCCACCAGCAACACAATCGAATACACCCTGCACCCATAATGCTGTTGTAGATTCACTCGAATACGAATTCCGGATTCCAATTCCAATCACTTGGCCGATTGGGGTCGTCACTGTGAAGGCCAAATTGATCAGAACCAGTTTCTTACGGCTGGTCATTGAGCTGAGAGCAGCGCTACCGATGGCAACTCCTTCGAAGAACTGGTGGAAACAAATTGCAGTCAAAAGGGTCTTGAAATCGGTTCCAGTTGAGACTCCAAGATCAAGTCCAACAATGACCGAGTGGAAAATTACACCTGCTTCAAAAATTACAGTAGCAATTTTGCGGCGAATGTTGGGGTCTTGTGGAGCTTCTTTCACTTCTTTTACGTGTTTCGGAGTCTCCGTAGTTCGAATTGGCTGGAAATCCCCACTGGGAGAGAGATTGGCATCGTCAGAATTCCGGAGATGATGGTCAAGCTCATGGCTGGAGCTGGGGCCGTGACTGTGACCATGGCCATGAAGTGTAGAACCTTGAGTTCCGAAAAAGACCACGCTCTCACACTCGATAAAGTGCATGAGTACCAGAGTTATCAGGACGAACGCCAAGCCCAAGCTTCCGTACTCGTCTACGATCGGACCAAGAGCTTCATCGCTCAGTTTCTCGATCCCTTCGTTGACCATGTGAATTAACCCCGTTGCAATGACCACACCAAAGGAAAACGTCCGAATGGCCTCCATTACGATCGCATTTGACTCATTCTGAGGGATCTTCTTCGAAATGATAGGAATCAAAGTTCCAGCCAACGAAACAGCAAAGATAATGAAAATTGCGCCGATGTGAAGTCCTAATTCCTCCATTGTGGTGGTTCTGAGGTTGATTCCTGTAGAGCGGAAAGACAAATGAGCGTTTAGAGGCGTCTGACAACGCATTTTGGCGTTATGAATCGCACGTTGCGATGCGCGCGGATAATAACTCCAGAAACGGGAATGCAGTGCGCTGTAGATCATAGCAAAAATTCGCAATACAACCGCTCGTTCCTAGCATTTATCTTGACTTGTTGGAAAGGACATCAGCAAACTGTGAGACGAAACAACTAATGAAAATGAGTACGACTTGAAAAAAAATTGTTCTGAAACACAGACATCACCTCAAGAAATGGGTCTACCTCCGACTTTTGCGGCCCCAACTTGTGTAAAACAGAGCAAAGCTCATTTCTTTCGACCCGTTTCGGTTCGGCCAGCAACGTCATTTCCCCGCCGTCGGACAAACGACACGTCTCATTCATTTCTGCAGAAATGAGTTCCCACCACCTCCCACTTCGAAGTCATAACTTGTCCGACGGCGGTCGAGATCCCACACGCATCGTTACTGATGCAAGTCTATCTTACAAGTGAAATAATCCCATTTATACGTTAAATTTGCCGATGTCAAGTTCGATTCTTGTAGGAAATTCAGCGGATGATCAGGATGTAGACGATTTCAGACTGAAAATTCTCGCTGTGGTGCTGAATCGGACCGATCAATCATCATTAAACACAAAATATATACTTGCTAGTTGTTGCAACTATTGCAGCTAACACTTATAATGTTTTTTCCAGCTGAAAGCAGTGTATACACCGTAAGAGAAGGAAGACACGAGGAGTGTTACATGGATTCATCGAACTACTCGAATATTGGTTGAGAAGCGATGTGATTGGTCAATCCCATAATGGCTACAAAACACCTAAAATGGCTACATGTATCTCGTCAAAATCGTTTCCATCTCGGGAGTCTCGAGTACATTCTTATGCCAAACCGGATATTAAGAGCAATACATGAAATATGGTAGTATATGTGACTGTCAACGTTTACGGGCAATTCCCTGATCGAATGGTAATGTGACTGTCTCTAGCTTTTACAGGTGCAAAGTGAAGCGTCAGCAGATGGCATTGAAGGTGTCCTTACCTCGAATGGCAGGTAGGAGCATAATGAGGAGCAGCGACAGTCAAACACTTGGTCAGTTTCCAATTTCCCCGTTGATACAGCAACAACATCATCAGAAATGTCGGAAGAACGATGCTGTGGTTGCGTATCCAATCAACCGAACCAAGAATACGACATGAGCGTTCATGTTGGAGCTATCTTCATCATTTTCGCAATTTCTTCAGCCGGAGCGCTTCTCCCAGTCATCGCCCAGCAGATTCCTCGATGCTCGACCAACTCGATCGTAATGGAAAGTATCAGTGCCTTTGCCTTTGGAGTGGTCCTAGCGACAGGATTAATTCACATGGTGAACGAAGGCATTGAAAAGCTTCGTGATGAATGTCTCGGGTCTATCGTGGAAGAATACGAGTGTTTGGGTCTTGCTATTGTACTCGCTACGATGCTAGTGATGCATTTCATCGAGTGTGAAAGTGTCGTGTTCTTCGGTGGTGATGGGTCAGCACTACATGGCCACAGTCACGACGACATCGTGGAGTTAACCATCAGTACACGGAGCAACTATTCCTCTACGCCTGAATTATCGGAGAGTTCATTTCAGAAAAAAGATGCCGAGAAACTCGCACACAACGGAATTCGTCGCAAAATTGCCACTATTATCTTCGAAGCGGGTGTTATTTTCCACTCATTGGTGGTTGGACTTGACCTTGGAGTCACTACTGGTTCTGAATTCCAGACACTGTTGACAGCTCTGTGCTTCCATCAGTTCTTCGAGGGTGTTGCAGTTGGTAATGCGACGTTGAATTCAACTGAGAGCCCATTGAAGCTCCTCCTGCTCAACCTCACATTCGCGATTACAACTCCAATCGGTCAAGCGTTTGGTATCGCCATTCATAGCACATATTCGCCATCGTCAACGACAGCTCTGTGGGTTCAAGGAGTTTTCGACTGTGTGGCAGGAGGCATTCTACTGTATACAGGTCTGGTCGAGCTGCTGACGTACAACATGACCACGAACCAGAAGTTCCTGACGCGAAGTACTTGGCAGAGATTTACGCTTTACTTTACTTTATGGCTTGGTGCAGGTCTCATGGCACTCGTTGGGAAGTGGGCATGATAGACAGAATGAATGTGCAACTAGAAGGTTACCATCACTCTCATCGTCCTAAGCAATTGACCAATCATGATCTGCCAACTCTCCCAATTAATCTACCAATCAAAATATGCCAAGCCGTTATGCGTCCAAAATGAACATGGCTACATCTGAAGTTGATACTTTGACAAGCATCAAAGTCAAACCATTCTCCATTCTACCACTTCCATCGCAAACTCCTGAAAAATGGCACGTGCATCAGCCAGTAACTTCTTCGGCCTCGTGCAGAGTGGAGCTTCTCGACTGCAACACACAGTGAACCAGCACCTGAATTTACTGTCCCAAGTGTCAACTTCACCTCCAGTAGGTGGAATTCTCGAGCAGGTGACGCTCTCGCCTACGTGCAGCTTTCGGTCAACATTCGTGCATGGATTAACCGATGAAAATGCCGTCATTTCATCGGTTAAACCAGCTGTTGATTCCAGTTCGGAAGGTCATTTGCAAGCGTTGTCAATCGACGGAGTAGCGTTGCTGCTCGTGTCCTACTTGGACGGTGAATCGCTCTCCCGAGTTCAAGGTGTTAATAAAACTTGGCGCTGTTTCATCCAGCAATACCGAGATGATTTGTATCGACAATTAATCGAGGAACGCCGAGTTTTCAGCACGGTTATCACATCCACATCGGCGTTCAAGTCGTACCTTTTCTCTTTACGCCATCAATTGGACCGGGAACTCTCTCATACCCACGCAGTTCACTCCACACACCAAGCTTTGGAACAATACTGCGCCTCCACTGATCAACATGGGTTTGTAGCCATGTTTTGTGACATTATCGAGTTCCACAATCCAAGAATCGCTCGATTCGTAGCTTGGAAACGCCAAAGTGCACTCAGTATGGTGTTAGCAGCCACACCAGAGAACGTCATGAACTTCCGGAAAAGATCCAGCTACGTTGGTCCGATTACTTTCGTACCGGTAGATAATCCTCACTGGCCAGTGTTTACATCGGCTCCTGTAACTGCACCAGGATTCATGGGATACGCCTTCGACCACGTCAAAATGGTTCCTGGATACGAAGCTCTGAAAGATACAGTAGTGAAATCCATACTGAAGGAGCTCATGCTCTTCGATACACCAGAGAACGCAGCGAATTACGGACGAAGCATCGGTCGAGCGCCGTACGCAGCTATTCTGGAGGATGAAGACACTCAAGTGTTGATCGGACAAGCTGAGAGAGCGAGTCACCTCACCTTTTCCTCCCCATTACGTCGCCAATTGAGCAAATACCCAGTAGCTGAACGCATCCGTCGCCTTCGAGACAAGATCAAAGCAGTAGATGATCGTATCGCATCCACACCGAACCAAAACTAGCGTTTCTTGTATCTTCAATATATCTTCACCAATTCATCTTCTATTTGTTCAATATCTTTAAGACACGGTGCACTGGGAGGCTCCACAGAAGAATGATGAACACGAGCGTTGATGATCCAGAGCAGCAGCAAATCGGTTCTCAGTCACCATGTCAGCACTCTCAATTCGTACACTACAGCCACCAGCTGCTTCTTGTTCTGCTTGCCATTCGTCTTCGTTTTCAGTTCGACGATTCTTCTGCTGCTTGTCTCGCTTCTTTTTTTCCCGTTTCTTCTTCGCATTGTATCTCTTAAAAGCCTTCGAGTCTCCATAGTAATGACACAAAACGGAATCAACTTGGTTGACCACAACTCGTGGTTGGCTCATATACGTCTGCGCTGGGATGGTGCCCTTGGGATCTACTGGTTTGCTTCCCTCGTCCTTCGGATTAATCAGAGGAAGTTTTAGATATCGACAAATCGGGTTACAGCGGTGGGAGCCCAAAAATCGTTCAAAACCTCGCAGAGCCAAGTTGCCCTTGCCAAATTCTTTTCCTCGTCTCGTGTGGATCTGAGGGTCTGTATAATGATCGCTAACACCTTGAATATCCACCACGAGAATCTGTTGACCTGAGGCCTCGTATGTAAAGTGAGAAAATGCTTGTGGCGTGTTGCGTTCCAATTCACTCACGTAGCCAAAATTGTTGTTGTGTTTGTGATATTCACCAGTGATAAAAGGTTCCACTCCACATATTGTTCCACTCAGCGTCAAACTCTCGATTGTCTGGTCACCTGCCCCACTGACATCGGAAGGAATGAGCTGGAGTATCCAAGCTTCCAGAAATTCAACACGCCGCGGTGGGTTGTACGAGTTGTACAGCTTCGCGTACTTGGCCGCAACCGCTTGCATCTCAACGTCTTTGAAGTACGTATCCGGGTTTTCGTCTGGATTGATAGCGATTTTTGCCACGTAACTTGTACACTTGGACATGACACCATCTTCGTCCATGTCGCCAACCCTCATAGCCGGAGGTGGCATGCTTAAGTCTTGTAAGTGGAAGACTTGACGCAATCCACCCTTCGCAAACGGCTCTGTGTCAATCTTCACTTTGATCTGAGATGAAGTCCACTACAAACACACACACACACCTATTAGTTGGTGAAATCATCAATATGGTTACATACTTCTTCATTACCTTACGATGCTCTGAATCGAACACATGCTTGATAGCATCACGTTCTCGTAGGAGTGAAAAATCAGGAGGTTCTCTGTAAATAATGGGCAATTCCAAAGAAATCAAGTCGGATGTCTTGGCGATAGCTACATAATTGCCGCAAAGCACATCATTAGTTCGGAGCAGAAGAAGAAAAACAACAAGAAATGTATCCAATTTGCAGCATACTTTGATCAGCTTCGCTCAATTCGTCCACCAGTTGTACACGACGGTCCTTGTACTCAGTTACCGTAATAAATCCTTCTTGATAGAGTTTCTGCAGGTTACGGAGTTTCTCCAGATTCTGGCCGTCACTTTCCACTGAATAGTTCGAAGAAGACGCACGTAGCACCCCTGAAGACTGCGACAGCCAGGATCTATCAAAGAAATCATCAACCGAATGAGGTTCAGCCAGTTCATCTTCCAGCTCTTCATGGAGTTCCGCTAGTAAATGGTCCACACCGTCGACATCGTCCTCATCGGTCTTGTGTTCCTCGTCCTCCACCATTACCAACTCTTTGCGTCGATCAACATAGCCAAAATTGTCTCGTTCGACATTATAAAATGAAGAAAATTCTTTTTGGTAAAAAGACGAAGGCACTCGAGAACTTTTGGTAAAATTCTCCGAGCACGTCCGACGTCTCAACGCCAATGAAGCAAGTTCTGCAGGATCTGATAACGGAGGCTCAGGCTCGCACTGGTCATCCACGTTAAAGTGACTATCACTGAATCGATTGATATTTTTTTCCCTGCCGTTATCTCCTCGTTCATAGAGGCTGTTGAGCTTGGCTAGAGCTCCCCCACTGCTCCTTAAGATGATGTCGGAGCTATGGAACCTGCGTCGAATGGGTACAGAGTCGAGTTCTTCTGGTTGGGGCGTCGTGGGGTAAATCCACAGAGTTTTTAGGTTAGCCGTTCCTAAATTTTGAGGATTTTTGGGGATGATTTCTACGGACGTAGTAGACGTCACAGAGCGCGGGGAGAGCGAAGGGGCGTGTACAAGGGAGGCACAAGGGGACGACACAGGGTTTGAGAGGTTATTCTGCATCTTGACGTCCTCTCCGATGGCAGGAAGCGCCATAATGGCGGAGGAACAGAGTCGCTTCTTTTGCGGCTTCTCGACTGAGACTGAGGAATCAGAAATGAAATTATGGTAGGGGGGCAGACGATTGGTGGGGAAGGCTTGAGAAGAGATAGATGATTGGTTGAAAAGAATTTTTTATCAGACGTTTCAAGATTTTCAGTGTGCATCAGTAGTACCTACTATGGCATCAACCTAAATGGCTAGGATCAAAGCCACGACGAATCTGCTGTTATTAAGGTCGCCATCAGTTTATTGAGTGCTGTCGTTCTTGCGGTATCTATCGCTCTGCCTGCCTTTGTTCTGTTCAACGGAGGTGAGATATCCTTGGTTGATCATCAGGGGGGGGGGAACTATTCGTGCTGAATGTTTATCAGTTGCCAACGGGGTTAGCAACCGGACTTCTCAAAAAGCTAGCGGCTACTGACTACGGCGGGTAGTAGTGTTAGTCAGTGGTGCGGGGACAGGGTGGGGCTTGGAGGCAACCATTTTCGTCAGCACAGAGTACCTTCCGTCGAAGTGAGAATAGTCGTGGGTGAGCTGTAGTGAAACGATGGAACCGGGAGCCAGGCGGGAACTGATGAAGACACCTTTGAAAACGAGATCGCTCGTTCGCAGTAGAAGAACGTAGTATAGCCCGAAAGTGGCTGCTGAAAATCGAGTAAACTTGATAGATTGCATTCCGCGCTTCCAAAGGCGGCCGATTTTCAAAGTGGTGCTTGTTGTGGGCTGTCCAAACGCAGTGGAGTGTGACACTGCGGAGAATCGTCCAGAGAATCTTGAGTTCAGGTGGGTGGGTTCTAGCGGAACACAAACTATTTCCCAAGTAAGTGCAGGTAAGAAGAGTCTCCAGTCATCGGCAACAATGCCCCATAGCACGGCGACACGAGCACACTCGAAAAACAAATGCTTCTCGGTCTCAACAGACGTGCAGTCAGGGTACCCGCACTGCAAGAAAGTTTCTGACGTATGTTGAAGAAACCAAAACCGAGAGCGTGTTGGCAAAAGCTTCCAACACAAGCGGAATTGTAGATCAGCGTATACAGGAAGGACCACCTGACGAAGGCTTGGTTGATCATCAATTCAATTGTACTACTGCAACTGGTTGTCGTCGAATTACCGGGTGTTTAGGAAGAATTGTTCGTTTGGTTTATTGCATAGGAAAACCTACGCGCATATTGACTTAAAATTTTATACTATCAAATACGGAGCATTTGTAAGCGAGTTCTTCCTCACTCTGGAGCTTGTGGATTGCGGACGACAGTTAGTAGACTATGCACCTCCATCTCTAGGGTGGTGGTGAATGCAAACAATTCTGAAAGAGCACCATCACAATTCTTCCCAATCCTAAACATCCAGTAATTCGACGACAACCAGGAATAACATGCAGTAGTACAACTGGGATGTTCCTGAGGGCGTGTCTCCCTCATAATCCGGCTTCAACAGTGCCTGGTACCTGTTGTTCACGATTTAATGCTGAGGCTTCTCTTTGGGGACCTCATGGTCCATTCAACGCTATTTGTTTACAAGCAATCGGAATACAATGCAATGTATTCAGGTGAGGCGGGTTTCAATTGAGACACTGAAACATTGATGTCTAACTTGCCCGGGGTCAACGTACTGTACATGTGGCAAATGCTATGGAGCCAATGCCGAAAGACATTTCAAAGTGTGTTAGAGTGGAATCTCCCTCTAACAGGGATGTTGTTCAGGACTGTTGTCCAGGACTACTTTGGCAGATACATATTGCAATAGTTCACGCGACATGGCGGCTGTGTAACGACATTTACTTCGGCAAAGCACAGGTGATGTCGCCAAACTTCGCTGAGCGTGCAGGCTTCATTTCAAGGCCACTGGCATTTCTATTCATCTTATGGGCGTGGGATTTGACGCGGATAAAACTGAACTTCTTCCAAACGTGGACTCCTCGAAGCTAGACGAGAGATATTGAGTGGTTATCAAGAGTTCTCAACTCGCAAGTTTTGTCGCAAACCACGGAAGACCATTCGAGCGTCCATTTCATTGGCACAGCGAACATCAAGCAGAAGAAAACAACCAATATAAACTTTTTTTTTATTTTTTCGGGAAGTGTCGATCTCAACAAATAATTCGATCAAAACTGCTGAACAAAGTAGTCAATCCACTCAGTCAGCAAATAAGGGTTCCGCAACACTCAGCTCGAACTCATGCCGGTGGTGAACGTACGCCCATTCCGCAAACTCTAGTCGTTTACCTGTAGCAACAAGAGCCTTCTTCAGAGTCTCCATTAAGCAGCACTCACGGCAATTTTGGTACAAAAACCACAAAATACCAAAGTGGGAACAGTAAGCTAACACGTCGTTTGCACAATCCACTGCAGTAATTCGACAAAGCTCAGGTTGTCGAGAATAAAGCCACTCAAGTACTTCCAAGTTGCCCTTACGAACTGCACCGCGTATGGCTTTGTCCGTAAACCCTTCTGTCCTGTTTTGGTCGAGCCACTTTAGCACTGCAAGGTAATTGTTTCGTGCTGCTTCATCCATCGCTTGCGTGGTGCAGCCCTCCGATCGATTCGCGTGTAGCCATTTCACTACACCGAGGTTTCCATGTTCAGCAGCAGAATCCATGGCGATAGTTGTACAACCCTCCGTTCTTTTGGAATGAAGCCACTTCACCACGTCTAGGTGTCCGTCTCCAGCGGCATAATGCATAGCATCCGTTGTACAACCTTCCGTTCTATTGAAATGTAGCCACTTTACCATTTCAAGGTCTCCTAACCTCGCAGCCCTATCCATAATAGCTTTTGTTGAACAATCTTTCGTCGTGTTCTCATGAAACCATTGAACCACATCTAAATGACCTTGAAAAGCAGTATCAGTCATAGTATCATCGTAGCATCCTTCTCTACAATTTTCGTGAAGCCACTTCACGATATCCAGGTGGCCGTTTATCGCTGCATCATGCATCGTACGCATACTGCAGCTATGCGGGGTATTTTCGTGTAGCCACCTCACGGTATCGAGAAATCCATAGATTGCAGCACCGTTTATGGCTTTATTCGTTGAGAATCCTGCGGCTACGAGGCACTTTACAATATCAAGATGGCCATTTCTTGCAGCTACTGCAACAGCTTCTGATGAAGAAATGTTTTCAATGCGAAACGAAAGCAGCAAGCGAATAATATCCAGGTGGCCATTTCCAGCAGCACTTGTATATGCATAACCAACGTCGCACATTTGCGGGTAGTGGTGAATTAACCAAGTGAGAGTAGCGATATGTCCCCAACCTGCTGCCGTCCAAACATTAATCTTGTATTGTGGAGTTTCCTTTAATTCTGAATGGTAACGCTTGTAAAGAAAAACGTTTCGATTCGGCTCTTCCATCATCCACTTTAGTACATGAAGGTGACCGCAATCGGTAGCAGCCTGCACAACTCCAACCAAATCCGGTGCATAGCGAGGGTTCTGATCAGCGTCGCGCTCAGTCAGTAAGCTCCACGCCCATTTAACCATTGCCAAGTCTCCTTTTTCAGCTGCTGCCTGCGCCCACCCTGCGATATCGTCCGCAGAGGCGGTCGATAGCCTCTTTTGTAACCATTTCGCCAATTCGAACTGCCCTTGTAAAATAGCTATACGAACAATATTAGCATCCCACTCGACATCGCAGTCGCACTCAAGTAGCCACTTCACAATGTCGGATAGGCCACGTTCTGTAGCCGCTATAATAGGTGGCTTCAGAACTCGACAGTCTTGAAAGCGTTTTGTCAATAGTTGAACCATTTTCAAATTCCCCACCTCCACTGTCTTGCTCAAACATTTCTTAAACTGCCATTGTCGAAAGTCAGATCGATGCCAAAAAGCTTTGGATGGGTTAGTAGCTTTCTGTCTTGCAAGAAGTCGTTCAACTAGATGATGGAAGTTGGACGCGCAGGCTTCGGTAAGAGTCCATTTCCAGGAGCTATCGAGAAATTCATCAAGTTTGGCAACAATATGAGGCACACACAGTATATCGGGACCATTTTGAACTACCACTCGTACACAGGTTAGCGATATCGGGAAGTTGTTGCTGGGCTGATCGTCAAGGAGTGGAAGATTTATTCGGCTTCGCTTGTTTCTTCCAGTCATCGTCTCAAATGGAGTCGTTCCTGAAGGTTTGATTATGAATTGTAAATGATATTGCATTCTTGGAATGCTGATCCTTTCTTGGAAAGTGAAGAGAGGCCAGATTTCTGACTGAAGCTAGTAGACACCTATCGCTCTAGGATATTTAGTGTTTTCTATGCTGAATTTGTGACCCAGCCAACATGATGCCCCACACCCTCATTAAGTCGCAGTTGTTGAACACAAGTATCCTTGGTATCATCTCGGTGATAGATACTATTGGCTCTTATCCAAATCTGGGTCGTGGTCACTATAGTTGTCGATGCCACACAATGAATCGAAATAACGCGGGTGATGTACTTCGCGTTGGCTGTGCTGGTGGTACTCTACACCATTTTTCTGGTGATTGATTTCCCTTTAGCGACCGTAATATTCCTCTTTGTCTACCTTGGGGCCTCGAGCTTGGATCTATTCTTCACTTTAGCTAATACCATTACAGCTTTGGTGAAAACCGATGTCAAGCTAGCAAACTTTGTCACTACCGAAGATTCAGAGGCTCATGACCTCGGCGAGTGCCAGCATCGCTTCGGATCTCCCGATTTATATCATGGAGGCTCTCCCATTCAGTACACATACCGGTTACCGACAATACCGCCAGCGCCGGCCGAAACCCGAGTTCACATCGGTAGAATTCCAAGTACAATGGCAGAATACCGAGTACAAAAAATTGGCGGGAAAAAAGTACAAGGGAAACCTGGCAGAATGGCGAGTGCAGGGCGCGTTTGCCGCTAAGAACTAGTCAGCCATAACGAAGCATTCATTAATTTAACTCATTTTTTGTCCGTATTACTGGGGTTTAAGCCCGCGTGCTCCGCACACGGAGCGTTAAACCACCAGCCTAAGCCCGCTCCGGCTTCGCCTTCGCTGAGCATTAAACCACCAGCCAGCATTCTCAACCGCGCTTGTCCTCTCTCTGCTGTCCTTTACTGCCCAGCTACGCGCTCCGCGCGATCCCAGCCACCCCTAGCGGCTCGCTATGCTCGCGAGTACAGACCCTAAGCCCGCTCCGGCTTCGCCTTCGCTTGATCATTGAATACTTCGGAGCGTCCATTTCGTTGGTACAGCGAACATCAAGCAGAAGAAAACAACTCATGTAAACTTTATTTTTTTCGGGAAGTAGTGTCGATCTCAACAAATAATTCGATCAAAACTGCTGAACAAAGTAGTCAATCCACTCGTCAGCAAATAAGGGTTCCGCAACACTCAGCTCGAACTCGTGCCGGTGGTGAACGTACGCCCATTCCGCAAACTTTAGTCGCTTACCTGTAGCAACTAGAGCCTTCATCAGAGTCTCCATTATGCAGCACTCACGGCAATTCTGGTACAAAAACCACAAAATACCAAATTTGGAACAGTAAGCTAACACGTCGTTTGCACAATCCACTGCAGTAATTCGACAAAGCTCAGGTTGACGAGGATAAAGCCACTCAAGTACTTCCAAGTTGCCCATTCGAACTGCACCGCGTATGGCATGGGCCGTAAACCCTTCTGTCCTGTTTTGGTCGAGCCACTTTAGCACTGCAAGATGATTGTTTTGTGCTGCTTTATCCATCGCTTGCGTGGTGCAGCCTTCCGGTCGATTCGCGTGTAGCCATTTCACCACACCGAGATGTCCATTTCTAGCAGCAGAATCCATGGCGTGAGTTGTACAACCCTCCGTTCTTTTGGAATGAAGCCACTTCACCACGTCTAGGTGTCCGTCTCCAGCGGCAAAATCCATAGCATCGGTTGTACAACCTTCTGTTCTATTGGAGTGGAACCACTTTACCATTTCAAGGTCTCCTAACCTCGCAGCCCTATCCATAATAGCTTTTGTTGAACAATCTTTCGTCGTGTTCTCATGAAACCATTGAACCACATCTAAATGACCTTGAAAAGCAGTATCAGTCATAGTATCATCGTAGCATCCTTCTCTACAATTTTCGTGAAGCCACTTCACGATATCCAGGTGGCCGTTTATCGCTGCATCATGCATCGTACGCATACTGCAGCTATGCGGGGTATTTTCGTGTAGCCACCTCACGGTATCGAGAAATCCATAGATTGCAGCACCGTTTATGGCTTTATTCGTTGAGAATCCTGCGGCTACGAGGCACTTTACAATATCAAGATGGCCATTTCTTGCAGCTACTGCAACAGCTTCTGATGAAGAAATGTTTTCAATGCGAAACGAAAGCAGCAAGCGAATAATATCCAGGTGGCCATTTCCAGCAGCACTTGTATATGCATAACCAACGTCGCACATTTGCGGGTAGTGGTGAATTAACCAAGTGAGAGTAGCGATATGTCCCCAACCTGCTGCCGTCCAAACATTAATCTTGTATTGTGGAGTTTCCTTTAATTCTGAATGGTAACCTTGTAAAGAAAAACGTTTCGATTCGGCTCTTCCATCATCCACTTTAGTACATGAAGGTGACCGCAATCGGTAGCAGCCTGCACAACTCCAACCAAATCCGGTGCATAGCGAGGGTTCTGATCAGCGTCGCGCTCAGTCAGTAAGCTCCACGCCCATTTAACCATTGCCAAGTCTCCTTTTTCAGCTGCTGCCTGCGCCCACCCTGCGATATCGTCCGCAGAGGCGGTCGATAGCCTCTTTTGTAACCATTTCGCCAATTCGAACTGCCCTTGTAAAATAGCTATACGAACGATATAAGCATCCCACTGGACATCACATTCGCACTCAAGTAGCCACTTCACAATGTCGGATAGGCCACGTTTTGTAGCCGCTATAATAGGTTGCTTCAGAACTCGACAGGTTCGAAAGTGTTTTGTCAATAGTTGAACCATTTTCAAATTCCCCACCTCCACCGTCTTGCTCAAACATTTCTCGAATTGCCATTGTCGATAGTCAGATCGATGCCAAAAAGCTTTGGATGGGTTAGCAGCTTTCTGTCTTGCAATAAGTCGTTCAACTAGATGATGGAAGTTGGACGCGCAGGCTTCGGTAAGAGTCCATTTCCAGGAGCCATCGAGAAACTCATCAAGTTTGGCAACAATATGAGGCACACACAGTATATCGGGACCATTTTGAACTACCACTCGTACACAGGTTAGCGATATCGGGAAGTTGTTGCTGGGCTGATCGTCAAGGAGTGGAAGATTTTGTGACGAACCCAATACGCCTGTTCGCTAGCGGATCGTATGGCTGACAGTACTTATCTGCGTTTGTCTCGCCGGGTTCCTCGTTCGTGGGGCTAATTCTTAATCAACACAACACACTGCTGGCTCAGTCACCTGCGCCGGAACTTCGTTCCTATTTGTATTCAAATGTAATAGAGTTTTCACCCTTTACGTTCCCTCGTTCGTTCGTCCGTCAATCGTTCGTTCACCTTGGCCGACTTCCTCGTTTCGCAGGCACTAATGACCGTCTTTGGAGCTCCTCGCTGGCGCTACTAGTGCTAATGACCCGTTCCCGATAGCCCGTCGCCAACTTCACGTCCAGGGGTTCTTCCGTCCAATGCGTAGTCGTATCAGCCTCCACGCGGTTGTCGTTCAAAGCTACCAGTCTTACACTCGTTCTACTCGCTTACTACGTTCGTTCGTTCGTTCGTCCGTTCGTCCGTTTCTTCAGTCGTCTGCCCTAGGAGTACAAATTCCCGAACTACCTTATCGTTTTCCCGTCGGTCACCGGCCTCTCAAGCGCCAGTCCGAGGTACCTTCGTGTTTACCTTCCTCCCAGCACACAACTTCCAAAGTCGTTCGTTCGTTCGTTCGTTCCAGCCACTTGCCCACCAGTATGCGGTTGGCCACTCGTCCGTCCGTCCGTTCACTTCGCCAATTCCAGACTTCTTCGCTCCCCGCTGCGGATTCTAGACTCGTGCGTTCTCCGTTGCGAATTCCCAACTCGTGCGTGCTCCGTTGCGAATTCCAAACTGCTGCGTTCTCCGTTGCGAATTCCAAACTGCTGCGTTCTCCGTTGCGAATTCCAAACTGCTGCGTTCTCCGTTGCGAATTCCAAACTCGCGCTGTCGATCAAATTCTAGACTGCTGCGTTCATCCACTCGTTCGAAGGCTGTTGGCTACACGCCAGTTTCAACGTCGACTGCGATCTCCTCCGTGCAGTCATACGCCACCCGGTAGATCTCATGCGGCCATCATTCACGTCGTTCATTCGCTAGTTAGCGATCTTCCTCGCCATACTCATCCCAGCTCTGACGTTTCAATCATCCAGCGATCTTCCGCCATCATCAACTTCAACTTGAGGCGCTCGATTCTCATCCTGTTACACGCCTTCTCCTACTACAGAGTCTTCCACGACTCTGGCGGCTTGAAAGAACTGTTCATAATCTCTCATAGAGACCCAGAATGTACCGTCGTCCCGTTCAGATCGCTGACTATTTCGTTGTCCGTCATGTTCTCGTAGGGGTTGTAATTCCACCTCAAGGACGTATTGTCCGGCTGCATTTCTTCTCCGTCTTCTCCGAAGTTCCACCAGCATTCCACGTTGTTCGTTCGGTTCGTCCGTGCTTGGAATTGCTCGTTCCTTTCGTTTTGATACTCGTCCAGCCGTGACTGTAGCAACTTGTGCCCTCGTTGCTCGATCAGCCGTTCCGCCCGTCGTCGTATTCGTTTCTCGTTCAAGCGATCCTTCATCCGCCAATTCGTCAATGATATCGCTACCTACGTTCTGTAGCACTTGTCCAGGGTGATGGTACTGCACCAGAAACGAAACGTGAGCTATTAACAGCTCCCCTCCTCCGTCCTGATCTTCTCGTCGTAGCAGTAAGTTATCATAACCAGCAGGTTCCATCACTCGAGCCGGTCCGATCCAAGAGTGTACAAATTTAGACGCTTTCGGTCCTCTCGGAGGCCGAAACACCCACACTCTGTCGCCTGGTTCAAATTCTCGTTCTGTTCGCGTCTTTCTGTCATAGTACTTCGCTTGACGAGCTTGTTCTCGCTCTCGTGCCGCTTCCGCACATTCGTGGCTCGCCTTCAACGTCTTCAGTAGCTTCCGATGATGTTCTAACAGGTCACCGGCTTCAGTCACATGTGTCTTTCGCAATAACTCGTTCGGTGTCCGCAATTTCCGTCCCATCATCAATTCATTTGGCGACAATGCCACTGTCGAATGCTTTCCAGAGTTGTATGAGTAGACCGCAAAATCCACCCAGTTATCCCAGTCGCATTGTTGTTCATCGCTCATGTAGGTTGCCACGCAATCCTTCCATGTCCTATGGAATCGTTCTACAAGGCCAATCATCTGAGGTCGATATGGCACTGGATTCGTCTGTTGAGCTTGCAATAGTTTCACTAATTCTTCGATAACTTTACCAGTCAATTCAGGAGCACCGTCAGTCAACAGTTCTCGAAAAGGTCCAAATTTCAAGACTATCTCCTTCATCAAGAAGTTTGCAATTTTGTTTGCTTCGTGCGTCTCCACCGTCGTTGCAACTGCATATCTCGTTACGTATTCCAGCGCTGCGATCACATACCGCTGTCCATTCTCACCAACAGGTAATGGTCCTGCTACATCCAATGCCCAGCGATCACCAACGTCTCCTCCTCGTAGACTTCGTAATGGAGGTACAATTTCCTTCGGCTTCGCTTTTCGACTACCGCATTCCTGGCATCCACGTACCCAGCATTTCACGTCCTTCATCAAGTTTGGCCACCAATACACTTGAGAAACTCTCGCTTGCGTATGCGTCGTCCGTAAGTGCCCTGCCCATATTGAATCGTGGCATTCTTTGAACACAATCGGCCGCAACACTGCGGGCAGTATCACCCTGATACCGTTCATCGTTTCAATTACTGCCATACCATAGTGCGTCGTCACTCTCATGTCGCGGTACTCGCCTTCTTTGATTAATCGTTGGACCAGCTTACTCTCCATTTGCGCCTCACAGATTTCCTCATCAGTCAGTTGCAAGGTGTCGCCTTGTTCACGTCTTCGTCTACGTTCGTCACGTGCTCGTTCGTGTTCACCCCATCGCATACCGCTCGTGTTCGTCTGCGTCATCGTCGCTATGGCATCTGGTCCTCGTATCGGTACCGTATTCGTCGTCAGCGTCGCTGTTCGTTCGCCCGTTCTACTTTGTGGTGCGTCCACTTCGTGATCAACACTGACGTCTCCAACTGCTAACGTGTTCTTGGAAGGCAGTTCTTTTCGTGTTTTCTTCGTCGTTCGTTCACGAGTTGGTTTCTTCCTAGTCTCCGTTAACACCGCATGATCGTCGTACATCCGTAGAGCTTCCGTCGTCTCATCAGGAGTTTGTTTCAATGCTTCACTGCGTGACAACGGTTTCTTCGCGTGCGTACTTTTCGACAACATCTTCTTGGCCATATCTTTCGGTCGTTTTCCAGTCTTAGCGCTTCTCATCTGTTCCGTCGTCGTCATACAGCGTCCGTCACTTGTGTTCGTCGTGGTTACTTCCGTGAGCTTCGTTTTGTCGTCCACAGCCTTTCGTTTCTTCCGCTTTCGCCGTCCTGCTGCCGCTAACGTCTTCGATATTACAGGGGCTCTAGATAACGCGTCTGCAACAACATTGGTACTACCCGGTCGATATTCCACGGTAAAGTCATACTCTTGAAGAGTCAAAGCCCAACGGTGCAATTTGCCCGTGAGATTCGTACTGGTCATCAACCATTTCAACGCTGCGTGATCTGTCACAACTACAAATCGTCGTCCGTACAGGTAAGGTCTGAAGAGTTTGATGGCCCACACAACAGCGAGACATTCTAACTCGGTAATGCCGTACTTAGCTTCAGCTTCGTTGTTCACCTTGCTTGCATAAGCCACAGGCTGCCATCCATTTCCTCCATCCTGCATTAGACTCGCTCCTAGCCCTATCGTAGATGCATCCGTACTCAACCGAAACGGTAATCGAAAGTCCGGGTATCGTAGTACCGGCTTCGTCGTCAATATTTTCTTCACTGCCAGGAACGCCTCTTCCTGCGAAGCACCCCATTTCCATTTCACCTTTTTCCGCAACAACGTTGTCATCGGCTCCATCAAAGTACCGAATCCTGGCACGAATTTTCTATAATACCCTGCGAGATGCACGAATCTCTTCACCTCAACAGTGCCGTTCGGTCTCGGGAAGTCCCGTACAGCAGTCACCAATCGATCCAGTGGCCGTACGCCTTCTTTCGACAATTCGTGGCCCAAGTACTCCATCGACTCAGTGGCAAACATGCACTTCTTCAACTTGAGGGTCAACCCCGCTTGAGATAGTCGCTCCAACACACAAGCCAGCTCGATCACGTGCTGTTCAATGCCTCCTTTCGTATAGATCACGATATCATCTAGATATACCAGACAAGTCGACCAAGTGAGACCTCTCAGTACTCCGTTCATCATTCGTTGGAACGTTGAAGGTGCGTTCATAAGTCCAAAAGGCATTCGTAGAAATTGGTACAACCCTTGTTTCGTCATGAAAGCTGTTTTGACTTTATCTCGTAGAGCCATCAGAATTTGCCAGTAGCCCGCTTTCAAGTCAAGTGTCGAGAATAACAATGCTCCACCAAGCGCTTCCAATGTTTCGTCAATTCGTGGCAATGGATAGACATCTTTCCGCGTTATTTTGTTCAATGCTCTGTAATCAACGCAAAATCTGACTTCTCCATCCTTCTTACGTACTAACACGACAGGAAAGCCCCAAGCACCGTTCCCTTCCTCGATTACTCCGGCCGCTAACATCTTCTTTACATTCTCCTCGATGATCGCGTCGTCAGAATGGGCTTGCCGTCTTCTCTTCAGCATAATTGGTGCAGCATCTCCAGTATCAATGTGATGTTCTACTGGTAGTGCCGTAGGTGGCGGACAATCACCCGTAGTCTCCACTAGATTTCTATAGGCTCGTAACAACTTCAAGATCAACTCACGGCTGTCATCGTCTTCTACACCGATTCTCACGTTATCTTCGTCTTTGAGGGGCTCTTGACTGCTTATTCCATCCAGCCAGTTCTTTACTCTGTCCCGCTCCAGTTCTCCGTTGATGCTCAGGATTTCCATATCATCGGCGATCGGTATCCAGACTCCGAGTTCTTTCTTCGAGGGTAACTTCGTTCTTCCTGGCGCTGCATTAATCATTGGCACCATCGCTTTCCCGTTCTCGGCTCGCGTCACCGTCGAGGCCAACATCACAGCTCCCGCACATCGCGTTGGTACAAACATACCCAATTCACCGTCCGGAGCAGCAACTGATACTTCAACTGGTGTCACCGCGTTTCCAGTCAACTGCGTACGTCTCGTCATTCGAACTGCTGCAATGCGCGTAGTTGCACCTTTACCCGCTACTTCGTCCGTTCGAAAAGGTATAATGAATCTCCGCTCTTGTTTCCGATATGTAAGCTCGTTGCGTTCAAAGTCCATTTTGGCGCCATGTTGCTTCATGAAATCCACTCCCAACAAGAACTCGTCGTCACATCCATCGACAATGCATGCATCTACGCAGATCGTCTCACCAAACACTGTTCGCAAGTGAAAACGCCACACGCCAACTACGTCCAGTAGAAATCCACCGATTCCTTCCACAAAGTCCACTGGGTTTTCAACGTCCAGTCGGTCACCATACTGCATCCATGCAGTGCCGGCCACCGTATATCGCGCACAACTGTCGAGTTTAACGTCCTTCCACATACGATTCACCTTCACTTTCGCCGTAGGCAATCCATCTTCCGAGTGTACATCTTCGGTATCGACACCGTTCTTTCCTGTGGTCGTCATCGTAACAGATTCTCGTATCTTTTTCACTAGCTTCACGGAGATCGTCCTTTCATGCTCGGAACCTCCTGACGTCGCAGGGATCGCTTCTCGACTTCGTCGTCGTTCAACCAGCTTCCGTAACGCTATGTCAGCTTCATTCCGTCGTGCTTGTATTAGCCGTTCACGTCGATCATCTTTGCGTTGTTTAACTTCTCGTTGGTCGCTCAATTTCTGCTGTCTACGCTGTCGAGCTGCTCGTCGTGCGATTCGTCGTTGCGATCGTCGCTCAGCAGTCACACGTCGTCGTTTCACGGCTCGTTCCTCACCATCTAGTTCATGGGCTATTGCGCCTTCCCCAGTGGAGACTTCATCGCTAGTCACAGGGACCATACATCGGCGTTCCATTCCGCCTTCCCCAGATCCGACGCCATCCGTACCGGTATCGCATTCAGCAACGCCGTCCGCGCCTTCTCCAGCACTCGACCCGTTCTCCGTTGTCGCCGAGAGTGGTGCACATTCATTGTTTGTTCGTGAAGTTGCTTCGTCATCATCGCGTCTGCGGACTCTCCAGTCGTCGCACTCAAACTGTTATCGCTTTTGTTCGTACCAGGGATCTCAAGTTCTAAAAAGTCTTCCAACCGTATCCGTCGATACTTCTTCGTTGCCATAGCAGGTCGTACTGTAGCTACGTAGATGGTTGCCCTGCTCTCGTCACGTTCATCGCCCTCGTTCCTCATCTGCTCCATCGTCCGCATCAATTCATCGTCTCGAAACGCCATCTTCGGCATTTCACTTCTCTTGGACTCGCCATTGCCAACATCACTTCGTTGTCGGAGAGTCTCTTGGTTTCCCGGACGTCGCACCTCCGCTACTACGCCCGGTTGTCGTTTTCCGACGATTTCTTCGTTTCCTCAGCCCGTTTCCGCAGATACTCGTCGTTACGTTTCTTGGCGCTGTCGTTAGGGCAATCCCTCGCAAAGTGTCCTCTCTGGTTGCACGCATAGCACTTCGGTTCGTTTGGGCACTGCGATGACCAATGGCCATTCTGTCCGCAATGGAAGCATGGTCGGTTCGGGTTATCCGTTCGTCCTTGCCTTCCGTACTTCGTTGACTGCGCCTCCACCATTCGAGTGGCTCCGTACGTTGGTTCTTCAGCTTTTGTCATTTTCACGGCTACAGTGGATGGAGTCGTCGTCGTCTCCGTTCGTTTCGTTCTTGGTTCCTCCTGCTCCTCATCGCTACTGGTGTCCGGAACCACGCGTTTGTGTCTCTTCCGTTCCTTGGACAATTGCACGTCTGCTTTTGGCTTCTGCTTAGCCTTCTTTTTGTCGGCTCGCTTCTTTCCATTGTTTCCAGCTGCTGCCCAGAATCTTCCATTCCATTTCTGTCCCGGTGGAAATTCGAACACGCCAGCAGGCCAGTTGTATACCCCCTGTTGGTTGTTGCAGATGGCGAGTGCATCCGTCGTTCCCGCTGTCATTTTGGCATTTTTCGGTTCGTCCTCATTTCCTTCCGCCGGCAAGGCCAACGTACCAACACCAGGAATCACTACCATCCTTCCGTCGCTTCCAGATTGTGGTCGGGGTTGAGTCGACATTCCAGGTGGGTTTCCAGTTACGTAGTCCATGGGATCATCAATTTCAATGGCTTTTTCCACAGCTTCTTCCAAAGTTCGAGGCACCGGTGGCTGCTTAACCAGTTGTCGTACCGTTCGATCAATGCACCGATAGAACTGCGCCAAAAACACTCTCTCACTGACTTCATTCCTGTCCGCCGCTTCACGTAAACCCGCCGCGAAATCCGCATATGGCTCCTGATGAAATCGGTATCGCGCGTTCACTCGAGCTTCGGCAGCAGACTTGTCTACACGCGGTCCATATCTCCGTAGCAACGCCACTTTCAATTTCGTCCAAGTGCGATCCCGACGATGCAATCTTCTATCCATGTTAACCCACCATCTTGCTGCGCTCTCCATCAACTTGTTTCCGAGAATGAAGTACAAAGAGTGGTCCGACCATTCACCTCGTCCCGATTCTTTGGCCCCCTTCAATGCTAAGTCAATTCTGTCTACCCACGTTGACACTGAGGCTCTCGGCGTCGGCGTGAAACTCGGAAGCTCCAGATCTTTAATATTCCGCACTCGGTGTCGTCGTCCTCGTCTCTCATGATGTGGTCTTCGTTCATGTCGTTCGCGTCGTCTATCATTTCTTCGGGGTTCTCGGATACGACGATGGTTATCACGTCTCATATCGCTCGAATCACTGCCTTCACCAGAACTGTGTCGACTCTCCGAGCTACTGCTTCGACTACGGCTTCGACTACTGCTTTGATCACGTCGCCCCCGCCGATCACTGTCTGAACTATCGTCGTTCGAACTGCTAGCTCCGTCAGATGAGTCCCCACCTGGTGCTGCTCTTTGTTGATGGCGTCGAGGGTGTTGGGCATCGCGTTGTCCCCTATGGTATCGGTCTCCATGGTGTTGTTCTTCCCTTCGTCGACGACCATCGCTGCGTTCACGTCTTTGGTTTCTTCGTTCTCCACCGCCATCATTATGGTTGTCATTCCGGTGTCTTCTGACCCGTGTGCGCCGTTTTGATTCCGGAGGCACCGCTGCATGTCGTCGTGGTTTCTCTTCCAGATCAGAATCACTTCCCGAGTCTTCTTCGCCGGCGTCGTTATAGTTACCCCGCTGACTGACCCGTTCGGCTGTTCTACGAGCTTCATACTCCACACGTCGTGTTGGTGAGTCTCGTTCCCCTTTTTGTAGTCGGATTCGTATCGGCCGGTCGTCATCATCCTCCAGCCGTTCCCGGGTTTCATGGTTTTCCAGATGTGGTCGATCACGCCGACGTTCGTGCCCACGTAATTCGTCTACCTGTTCGACTGCTTCATGTCCACCGATAGTATTAGCTCTTGGAGTCGCTAGCTGCTGCAGGTCCGTTTCCAATTTCCTCAACTGGGCCGATACATTGGTTCCTGTTCCGGTTTTGGCGGCTACTGCTCCCAGCTTCCTCATGGTACGTGTCAAGTTAATGATTTCTGCCTCTGTCGGTTCTTGCGTGTCGTCTGACTGACCCTCGTACGGCTCCGTGGCAGCATCACTCGTAGGTTCCACCGATCGCTCCGATCTCACAGTTCCTGCTGGTTCCTGGTCCGGTTGCGGTTCCACACTCGTGAGCTTTGCGGTTCCATCGTTGTCCTCGTTATCTTCATTCTTTTCTTCGACTTCAAGCGGCTTGATTCGGTTCTTCTTGCTTCGGGTAATTCGAGACGTTTTCGCCGTTGCCACTACCGCTGCCGTCGTCGTTGTCATCGTACTCCGCTTCTTCCGTAATTCGCGCTTCTTCGTTAGTTGTTGTTGACGTAGTTTTTGCTGATTATGCCCCTGTATGACCACCATGTGACGAACCCAATACGCCTGTTCGCTAGCGGATCGTATGGCTGACAGTACTTATCTGCGTTTGTCTCGCCGGGTTCCTCGTTCGTGGGGCTAATTCTTAATCAACACAACACACTGCTGGCTCAGTCACCTGCGCCGGAACTTCGTTCCTATTTGTATTCAAATGTAATAGAGTTTTCACCCTTTACGTTCCCTCGTTCGTTCGTCCGTCAATCGTTCGTTCACCTTGGCCGACTTCCTCGTTTCGCAGGCACTAATGACCGTCTTTGGAGCTCCTCGCTGGCGCTACTAGTGCTAATGACCCGTTCCCGATAGCCCGTCGCCAACTTCACGTCCAGGGGTTCTTCCGTCCAATGCGTAGTCGTATCAGCCTCCACTCGGTTGTCGTTCAAAGCTACCAGTCTTACACTCGTTCTACTCGCTTACTACGTTCGTTCGTTCGTTCGTCCGTTCGTCCGTTTCTTCAGTCGTCTGCCCTAGGAGTACAAATTCCCGAACTACCTTATCGTTTTCCCGTCGGTCACCGGCCTCTCAGAGCGCAGATCCCGAGGTACCTTCGTTCGTTTACCTTCCTCCCAGCACACAACTTCCAAAGTCGTTCGTTCGTTCGTTCGTTCCAGCCACTTGCCCACCAGTATGCGGTTGGCCACTCGTCCGTCCGTCCGTTCACTTCGCCAATTCCAGACTTCTTCGCTCCCCGCTGCGGATTCTAGACTCGTGCGTTCTCCGTTGCGAATTCCCAACTCGTGCGTGCTCCGTTGCGAATTCCAAACTGCTGCGTTCTCCGTTGCGAATTCCGAACTGCTGCGTTCTCCATTCAAGTCCGAACTGCCTCGGTTCTCCGTTGCGAATTCCAAACTCGCGCTGTGATAAAATTGTAGACTGCTGCGTTCATCCACTGGTTCGAAGGCTGTTGGCTACGCGCCAGTTTCAACGTCGACTGCGATCTCCTCCGTGCAGTCATACGCCACCCGGTAGATCTCATGCGGCCATCATTCACGTCGTTCATTCGCTAGTTAGCGATCTTCCTCGCCATACTCATCCCAGCTCTGACGTTTCAATCATCCAGCGATCTTCCGCCATCATCAACTTCAACTTGAGGCGCTCGATTCTCATCCTGTTACAATTTATTCGGCTTCGCTTGTTTCTTCCAGTCATCGTCTCAAATGGAGTCGTTCCTGAAGGTTTGATTATGAATTGTAAATGATATTGCATTCTTGGAATGCTGATCCTTTCTTGGAAAGTGAAGAGAGGCCAGATTTCTGACTGAAGCTAGTAGACACCTATCGCTCTATGATATTTAGTGTTTTCTATGCTGAATTTGTGACCCAGCCAACATGATGCCCCACACCCTCATCAAGTCGCCGTTGTTGAACACAATGTTGCAGTATACAGCCGCCTTTCACCTACTAAACGTTCTCGTGAGTATCCTTGGTATCATCTCGGTGATAGATACTATTGGCTCTTATCCAAATCTGGGTCGTGGTCACTATAGTTGTCGATGCCACACAATGGATCGAAATAACGCGGGTGATGTACTTCGCGTTGGCTGTGCTGGCGGTACTCTACACAATTTTTCTGGTGATTGATTTCCCTTTAGCGGCCGTTATATTCCTCTTTGTCTTCGAGCTTGGATCTATTCTTCACTTTAGCTAATACCATTACAGCTTTGGTGAAAACCGATGTCAAGCTAGCAAACTTTGTCACTACCGAAGATTCAGAGGCTCATGACCTCGGCGAGTGCCAGCATCGCTTCGGATCTCCCGATTTATATCATGGAGGCTCTCCCATTCAGCAGACCATGGCAAAACGTGAATAAACAGGCAAACATCAGGATCCAAAGGCGGTCAGGGAACTGCTTCAAGAATGCCAGGACTCATGTAGCCTGCCAGGTAATAAGTAGCTATGGAAAATAGCTCTGGGGAATTAGAGATTACAAGCCCATAGCGATTTCAGGGATGTATAGTTAGTTCCTAACGTAAATACATGACCTCTTTAACAGAGCAAAACGTGAATACCCAAACTTACTTGAGACGAGTCATTACCGATAGAAACTTAGGTGCTGCTTGGGTCTCATGGTCCTGCAGCAAACTCGAAACCGTCTTGTAGACGATAGATATTGACCTTCCGATTTCCTTTCTCACTCAGGATACTCAAGAACAAGTCGCGATTGTCTTCTTCATTACGATGATGCTCATTCAGAGCATCCAAAAGTTGCAATTCAACCGTGAAAATGGTAAGTTCCACCTTACACTCTGGATCTTCTTGGTTAGTTCTTTTTAGTGCTTCATTCACAGCCAAAAGACCAGCTTGCAGCAGAGTAATATCCTCAGAAGTCACGATTCGCTTTACATCCCACTCGGAATGGTTTGGGAACGTACACAGTATCTGCACATTCTCCATTCCATCATCCTCAGCAACAACATGTCCATTGCAGAACGCGTAAAAGGATCCAGAGATACTATCGTCCATTTTCTGACGTAATGTTGGTCTCTCACCCTCAACGTCTCCATTGACGTCTCGCTTGCGTTTTGGAGAAATCATAGCCAATGTCGAATTCTCATCCGAATTGACTTCAATCTCTCCATCATCATCGGCAGTAGAAGAACTATCGGAGCTAGTATCAGTGGTTGCAATACTTTCTGCAGCCCACGAATCCTCGGCTTTGAGAAGTTTACTGGGAAGACTGGGCATTTTTCTCCAATTGTGCCTGTCCAAAAACTCAACAGCTTCATCATAGCTGTCAAATCGCTTCAAACTATTCGCTGAGTAATAACGAGTTTGGGCTAAAGCTTCTTGATGAGTGAAAATACCCATACGTCGACCCACAGCCACAGCATAAGCAGGGCCAGTCCACTTGATAGGCGTGTTAGCCTTACCTCTCTGCTTTTTCATAGCGTCTTCAGCTTCTTTCAGCGTCGAAAACTTACGGAACTCCGCACCAGGATATCCAACAGTGGCATCCAGCACACGATCCAGAGACGTTAAGATACCAGAAAAGCGGCCACCAGTTACCACGTAAAACTTCGCCATGCCAGTCCTTCGTTAATTTGCAAAGTGAGTCCTACAACCGGATTATGTTGATCATAGATGTGTACTGACCAGCAAACCGTTAACAGAAAATTATTGAGTATTCCTAAGGAAAAAAAATTGATAGTTCTCGTCGAACAGTTAACGAGTTTAGCGACGGTTGCCGATCTCTGACGTCCATTTCGGAGCATTCTCGAATCCATTCGATCCGCTCTGGTAATCACGAATCGTCTGGTGGATTTCCGCCTCCGACGTCATCACGAAAGGGCCATACTGCACTACAGGCTCATTGAGAGGTTGTCCACTGATCACAATGAACTCTAGACCGTCCTCATCCTCCGTCGTCACATGAACACCATCTCCCTCTTTCTCCATGACGATCGCGTGGTGAGCTTTGATGTCTTCACCCGAACACTTGCCCGATCCACTCAGAGTGTACACGAATGCATTGTGGCCAATAGGAATCTTGTAGTCCAGTTCAGCTCCTTGATTCATCAAGAAGTGGATGTACGTCACAGGCGCTTCCGTCTCAATCGGACCCTTCTGTCCGAACACTTCTCCAGCGAACACAATGGCTTCAACCTTCTTGGATTCGTCCCACACATGAGGGACCGTGTCTCGACGGATTTCCTGGTATTTTGGCTCCATGATCTTCTTTTCCTTAGGCAAGTTGATCCACAGTTGAAGTCCATGCGCTTTCTCTTCATTCGCAGGCATTTCAGCATGTAAAATCCCTTTACCGGGCGTCATCCACTGAAGATCACCAGGACGTAATTCTCCTTTATTGCCTAGAAAATCTTCATGAAGCATATGGCCTTTAGACGTCGGCAGCATGTACGTGACCGTCTCAAATCCACGGTGCGGATGATCGGGGAATCCTCCAGGCAGACCCACATTGAATTCATCAAGCATCAAGAACGGATCCAGATTGCGAAGTTGAGGGGAACCAAGAGAGCGTCGCACTGTGGCCCCAACACCTTCCCCCTGTTCTCGGGTGATGAACTTGGAAGCGATTCGACGGGTATTGAACATTTCGGAGACGGAGGAGAAACTTGAAGGGACTGGTGAATCCTGAATGGATATACACGAAGCGTCTCCGTTAGCCACACATTGAGCCTCAGCGTCCAATTCCATTTCGCTGATGGATGCAATGGACGGACTGCAACTGAGTGCAAGAAGCAGAGGGATGACTAGAGAAAGCTTCATGGACAAGACCAACCTGAGGAGTGCGAGGATGATTGAGGAATGATACAAGTTTGACCACCGGATAATAATTAACTGCAATTATTGCTGACGGATTTTTAACGTCCACGTAGGTTCTACTATCGATGTGATTGGTCCGTTTTGTAGATTAGTCAATTGGAAATGAACCTATGATAACGCATGTTCAACTGCACCACCGGAATAGTCCAGGCATTATTTTAAATCAACTCAAAGCATGCTAAACCGCAGCAAGTTGGATTATATTCCAGGAGAAAATATCGGCATCTTCTCGAATTGCATCGCCCGGAACATTGCTGAGATACTGCTTGCACAGCCAATTCCAACGGACAGATCCACTTTAGCGCCACAGTACTTATGTGGCATGCTATATCACAGGATGGCCTAATCATTCGGAGGCCCAATCATGGCCAGGTATAATACAACGTGGGCGTGAAAAGGCGTAATACAAATTCCGCAATCGATGACAAATTCCGTTTGTCATCCAAACACTAGCGCAAACTGACTGCTACGTAGTATTAAAGTGCTACGCACCACACAGGTGGGTCTACTTGTTCATGCAGTTCTCTTTTCCTGTCTATATTGTGCTCGCTTCCAGTATCCATGGCTAACCATTACCCGCTAGAATTTCTCCCGCAGCTACCAGCTTCTAAACTTTCAACTACTGAAAATGTTCAACGCCCGTCGTGTCACCTATAAGTTCGTCGCCCGTGAGCAAGCGGAAGGAGTTGGCGCTACAGTTCGACGATCGGTGGGCTCCCGGAAGTTGCCCAACCTCGATCCGTTCCTGGTCCTCGACGAGGCTTACGTTTCCCTACCGGCCGGTTTCCCTGACCACCCGCACCGTGGCTTTGAGACAGTCTCGTACATGCTCCCGAGTTCGAAAGGCTACATGATTCATGAGGATTTCCTAGGGAACAAAGGAGAGTTACGTCCTGGAGATCTCCAGTGGATGACTGCAGGAAAGGGGATTGTTCATTCGGAAATGCCTGCAAGCGAGGAGAAAGCACACGGGCTTCAACTGTGGATCAACTTGCCCAAGGAAAAGAAGATCATGGAGCCAAAATACCAGGAAATCCGTCGAGACACGGTTCCTCATGTGTGGGACGAATCCAAGAAGGTCGAAGCCATTGTGTTCGCTGGAGAAGTGTTCGGACAGAAGGGTCCGATTGAGACGGAAGCGCCTGTGACGTACATCCACTTCCTGATGAAGCAAGGAGCTGAACTGAACTACAAGATTCCTATTGGCCACAATGCATTCGTGTACACTTTGAGTGGATCGGGCAAGTGTTCAGGTGAAGACATCAAAGCTCACCACGCGATCGTCATGGAGAAAGAGGGAGATGGTGTTCATGTGACGACGGAGGATGAGGGCGGTCTGGAGTTCATTGTGATCAGTGGACAACCTCTCAATGAGCCTGTAGTGCAGTATGGCCCTTTCGTGATGACGTCGGAGGCGGAAATCCACCAGACGATTCGTGATTACCAGAGCGGATCGAATGGATTCGAGAATGCTCCGAAGTGGACGTCAGAGATCGGCAAGCGCTGATCGTTTGTTTGGCAGACTTAGATTTCCAGTGTATGTTGTGTTCCTCTTGGTATATGTGATACTACAGCTTGTTTTTTTGCTGTGCTGTTAGTGTTGATCAACCTAAACTAGATACGTAGTCATCGAAAATCCTTCGACAACTAGTTTGGAACCGCCAACTGCTGAACTTTTATCTCCTCACGAATATCGATTTGGATTCCTCGTACGTAATGGCAAGTTTTGATATCTTAAGGTTTAGCTAGCAAAACGAGAAGTCCAATGTCGGTTAATCAACTAAATTCTTTCGTGATGGCCTTCAGTAGTATTTTGTTTTCCAACAAGCTGACACAGCATATTACTGTGGAAAAGAAATGATGTCAACCGTATTTGATGATGGCACCGACGTGTCTCGTTAAACTATAACGCAACACGACGCAGAAGACATACTACGTGGGGGGGGGGGGGCTATTGAAGAAGACTTACAGTACGAGTATTGCATTCATGAATGAATCCAGAGTTGTTTTCTAATACCCGACTGCTCTCCGGACTGTTAGCCGGATAATTCATCACCTGACAGACTTGCATTGTATACCCCGTCGTACGCATCGTCTGTCGACATGTAGCTGTACAGGTACTCCGTCGTAATGGTCATGTTGATCGGGGGTATCTTCTTCACGCACGATTTATCCATCTTCTTCAGGTTTCCACCAGCTTTGATGTACGACACGAGTAGTTCCATTCCGCAGGAAGGACTTTCAGGGTCACCAGGAATCAACTGCGTCGACAAGATCGTGCCATGGATAGCGTGTTCGAATGTGACGAGCTCCTTGTTGTCGCCTTGAAGGGAATGCAGCAGAAGTTCTGCGTACTTGTGAGTCGTTTGTACGTCAAGTTTGCTACTGAGGAGCAACACACTAGCCTGAGTCGGAATTACGGCACTTTTATTCCAGTATTCGTCCCGGTCGTAGGTGACGGCGTCAGCGTCGTACTTCACCATCTTAAATTGGCTACAGGTCGTGGACTCTTCCTTGGAATAGGCGCAGTAAAGCTCTGTCGAAGAGTAAATACCTGTGTCCGATATCAAGACGTCGGTAAATCGCTTTGTCAATTCTTCCACCGACAACGACGGTTTTTGCCACAACTCGGAGAAGATAATGACGTAGAGAAGCAGTATCGACTGGCCCTCAACTTCAGTACTGATGGTAGCTTGTAAAATCTGGATGAGGCGATTTAAAATCTCCAAATCTTTGTTAGCACAGCGGTTCAAACGATACACAACCGGTGGGATGAGCTTTCGCATATCAGAGTCTGACAGCATCGTTCCCAGTGCACGACGCAGGGCAAACGATGGTGGTTCAGCTCCCGTTCCATTGCTGCTACCAGTATCGGTAGTGTTGGACAAGTACAACATGTTGATTGTTGTTGCGCAAGGCGACTCTGGGTCTTTGTCGAACTGTGTGAGCAGGTGCTTGATCGTCCCTGCCAATCCCTTCTCGTTGAACCTGGCAGCGATTTCCTTGTCTTCCTGACACATCGCCAAAAATCTGTCGGCGACTTCACCAAAGTCCGAATCCCAGTTGGAAAAATATGGGAATTCGGTAGACCGTGCACCCATCGACGCGGCAACACCGTCAAACACGTACCCGACGACCTCAGGCGGGTCTAAGTGCATGAGACGCTCTCCCAACATGGTACCGTAGCTCCATCCAAATACAATAGTATCTTCTCCATTCGTGTGTTCGCCTATGAAACTGGCGATGTCCTTGGCTGCGCTTGTCGTCGAAAAGGAGGCCATGTCTCCATACGTGGCAGCGAGCTCTTTAGCACATCTACTAATGTCTGGTGCCTCAACACCAATAGAAGAGTTGAATGCCGAGCAGGAGAGTTGTGTACTGCGTCCTGTACCGCGGTGGTCCATGAGGTACATGTTATACGATCCCCCAAGCTTCTTTTGAAGATCAACCGTTGTCGACTCCAAAGAAGCGGAGGAAATACCTGGTCCACCCTGGAGAAACCACACATTTCGTGCAGTCCTTGGGTTGCCTACTGTTGCTGGGAAGCGTTTCACGAAAATCTCAAGGGTGGAATCGACGTCGACGGGGGTTGTACAAACGCCTGGGTAACATAGTGGTGCGTCGTAAATGGCACACTCGGCGTCTTCACTAGAGTTTTCACTGCTGCTATTCACAAGGGTTTCAGACGCGACCGTGAGCTGGGGACAGGATTTCCAGTGGATGGGTTGCTTGGCAGTGATTGATGATACAGCTAGGGCTGCAAGGAGAATAGCCTGGTGGAACCACATCCCGAGTTGACTTGATGTCGCTTGTTGGTGGTGAATTTCGGACTGGGAATTGAGTTGGGTAGCGATGTTGGTGGCTTGTTGCTTCGTATGGTGATTACGAGAGGCAACGCCAGTAGATGAGACTAAACATGCACAGGTACACCAATGGCGGGTGGTAGTCGTGAATCAACATTTCACCATCAATGTACCTAATCTGCCACGAAAAAGGAGGAGTGAACACAAAGCAGGATGTATAGGACCATAGACCCCCTCGAGAATGCTTTATTGGGATATCTCATGGCAGATGAAGGAAGATGGCAGAATTTTTATTATAAAGATAGCAAGTTGAAGCTCTATTCGTGCTTGCTATTTCGAATTTGAACAAGAATGGAGACTGTGGCGCTGGAATGGATAGGTCGGCAGGAAGTGGAGCCTCAAGATGTGGTGCAGTTCGTGCAACAACTCAACAATGTTCCAGAAAATGCAATGTGCGAGGTTGGCGATATTTTCTCCCGCAAGTGTAATTCACAATGGGCCAAGCGAGAAGAACAGACGATCCGAAATGAAGTACATTTAAGCTGTGAACCGAGGGTGTCGGAGTTTCTTTGCAGGAAATTCAGGTACTTTGCTTACTTTGTGACAACTTTGATGCTTTTTAACATATTATATTTTCAGCAAGCAGACTCAACATATCACCAGTGGTGAAGTGATTCGAGTGCGATGCAAACGAGTGTACCCAGGTTTGTTAGATGATACGTTTATTGTACACCAGAATTGAAGTTTAGTTACTCGAACTAGGTGTCAAGCCCTTAGGAGAAATACTCTCTCGAAAAGATGTCAATCCAATTGAGCCATACAAGTCCACTGAGCAAATGGTAAGCTTTTTACTCGGGTGGAACAAATGAGGGTCAGCCTAATCTTGACTGGGCAGGACATCGACACTTTCGCAGCTCCTGTTCTCCCAGTCGAGAAGGTGATTGCGTTGATTGATTTACTGGGGGATCAAGTCGCGGAAGCACAAGAAGCTTATCAGTTATTTGCCGACAACGACACACAAGGGCTTCAACGGATGACGTTGTTTGGCTTAGCAAAAGCTCTGACGAAACTATGGTACGTAAAAACTGATCCAAAGTACAGGATATTCAACTAATTGTTTCTGTGCATCGTAGTAAAAACGAATGGACAGCTAAATCCTCAAAGAAGAGTGATTGTTCGAAAACCACGGTCGAAAGTTTACGATATCTGCTATCAAAGCTGGTCGCAAGCAACAACATTGCAGTGAAGCAAATTCCTTCGTCCACAACAACTCCGTTTCTCTCGTACACGGACTTCCTCGCTTGCTACGTCGCCTTCCTCTCCAGCCTCCATTCTTCAACATAAGATCCACCACTTCACAAAGTAGAAATATATAATACCGTTGATAGCTAATTCCAGACCGCATGAAAAAACTAAATTTGCGTTCTAGCAACGACCCACCTCACCCCACAATCCAAGTTGCACGGATCGCAATGAGCCTTCTCCCTTTAGCTGCAAAAATGACAATCACCAGCGAAGTTTCGTCAAGTGGAGCCAAGATTAAGCGGAAAAGCCGACGCCATCGAACGCCCCTAGGAACGGAAGAGCCTGAACAAGCACCACCTCGAGAGAGACGTCATCACAGTCGAAAAGAACCACACGAAATATTAGAACCCGAAGACTACAAGCCTAAGACTAGGCGGCGATCGAATCCCCTGGCGACTAATGGAGAAGGAACGAATCGACGAACACCCAGCTATTCTACCCACCGGAACCCCTACAGGACTCCATCTCTAGTATCGAAGCGGAGGTCGGAACAGCCTTCAATTCCCCATGAAGTGACTATTTCCACTCGACGTTCACTGACAACATCTGCGTCTTCTATTCGCCCATCGAATCGCAAACGAATTGACGAGAGTCCTTATTGCTCTGGAATACGACGTAATAGTGGCAACAACAACAACTCGGAATTAGAAGAAGTCAATCATCACTTCACTACCAGGATGTTGCCTTCACGAGCTAGTAAATACCGAAATTTATCCGCAGGGGTGACCAAGAAGCCTCGAGCTCGTCCTACTGTGCCTCCAGTCTCCATAGAGCTCCCAGATCGCCCTCCTTCGCGTCAACGCCATGCTTTTCCCACTCATTTGATCGATGCAAATGCTTTTGATGCACCAGAAACGACCCGAAGATGTGGAGGCAGTACTAGTTCCTGTTCACGCACTGCTACTAGAAGTTCTAGTGCACGAAGCCGAGCAAGTCCAGCGGATTTCACACTCCCGGAGGAGATTAAAGATCGACCACCGTCGAGATACATGGTCAAAGCTAAACGCAACAGTAACCAGAACCTCAGTGAAGATCTCAACACGCTTTCACGGCGTGGTGTAGTGGACAAGAACATAACCATTTCCTGCAACCAGACGCATCATGACCCTAAAACGGACGGTTTTGCTGAAGTAGATGAAAGCGTTCCTCCCCCATTCAGGATTAAGGTAACTACTGATGCTAGCGAGACAATCCCGGCATTCAAAACGACCAAGAACCCTCTGAGTGCTCGTCACTGGCCATTCAGTAATCAGGATCAGCTTTTGCAAATGGCTGTAAGAGGATCCGACAGTTGTCGAGGCAGTGACCAAGGCATGGCGGACTTCCAAAGTCAGCTCCAGTGGTTCGGAAATGACGACCAGATCAACAATGCACACTTGTTCGAGACAGTCATCACTCTGCCCAGTCCAAGACCAACACTTGAGCCTGAAGTTATCGCTATCGAAGATGATCTGGAAGATAGTGACGGACTGGAACTCCAGAATCGAAAAGTGGTTACGAATCAACCTCCGAGCGAACCTCAACAAGTTGAGAATCATTTTCCTTCAAGACGAGCGACTACAGCGGCCAAAATGGCGACTACAGTATCCGATCAACCGGCTCAATGGATCCGATCCAGCACAAACCCGTTCTTCGTCGAGCCTCCATCGACAGTTGACTACGATTCGATGGACCCGGAGACTGCAATTGAGCAGACACCACTGTACACGTCCGAAGACCTCATGACGTTTACCGGGACAGAAATGACCGACTTGCACTTGGACGACTACACAGCAGCTTCAATACCAGCTCCACCTCCATCTACTGGAGGATGGAGCTCACGGTTGTTATCTGCATCTTCTCCTCAGCTTCGTACTTCATTAGGAAAAGACTTTTTAAGTCTTTTTGCACAACATTAAATACGTGCAAAAACATCTTTATTTTACCCGAAGTGAATGATAGAAATCTAGGCAAGGAAACAGAAAGGTTCTGACAAATTACTTTGCATCAACAGAATATTATGGTCCTCGTTTGTGTCTGGCCTCGATGGATTGGAGATACGTCAATGTACTCATAACTGTCGCCCCAAAGACTGAAATGAAGGCGATACACCCGAAACAGCAGCACAATAGCGACAGTCGTAAACACATTTTAGGCCCAACCAGTACTTTGAACATGGCAATTGGATTGGCAGTGAGGCGCATGCGTCCGACAGGAGGAGGTAAGTACGGATTCAGATTGGGAGAGTTTTGACCTTTTCCAACTGGAGACGCCTCGGCTTCATCTTCTGGTACAATTTGCAGTGAAATCCCAATTTGTCCCATTTCCATCGCTACAGCAGCTTCTCGATCTGTAAAGTAGATTGGAATCCACTCCGCATCATCTGGTAATCTACCTAGACCCACAAAATCAAGGAGCCCACTAAGCGCAGCTTCTGCTTCAGCTTCATCTTTCTGAGCTTTAGCCAATTTACGTGTGGCGGCGGAGGGTTCCTGTTGTTTCTTTACACTCTTTTTCTTCTTTTCAGCTGGTTTCTTTGAGGTTTTATCCAGTAGTGAACTCCCTTCACCCGGTAGTAGTTTAATATCCATATCTTCCTCTTCTTCGTAGAAATTCTCATTGAAATCTTCGTCTGTATCTTCACTGTCCTCCTTTGGAACGTCAATATTGATAACTGGTTGTTGAGAGAGAAGTTTCAACTCTAGGAAAGGAGAAACAGAACGATTCGTCTCGTACGCACGCCGTAGCCACTTGTACAGATCCAACTGAGCTTCTCCAAGCACGTCGTTCCACTTCAGCACGTCTTTATCCCAGAGTTGAAGATGAAGCCGTGCCATCTCTGGAGATCGAGGAGGAAACTCCGTTTTCAGTATCAGACGCCAATTCCAGCAAGGTTTCCCATTCGAACATCGCCAATGAGTATCAGTACTTTCAGCTTTTTCACTACCCGAATCGTTATTTTCCATCCAGGCCTTCACGAAATAGTCGTTGATCTCACTTTGCACTTGGTCTTGGACGTTTTCAGCTCTCCAAACGACGACGCGAACCTCAAACTTCTTCGGTTCCGGTGGTGAAATGTCCACAGGTTTAACTCGTACAGCTTCTTGTGTCGTGAGAATGTCCACCCAAAGTTGCACGAAGCCTTGAGATGTCGAGCGGTTCTGAGGCACGTAGAGATGGCGATATTCAATCGGTTTCAGCTTATTTTCTTGTTCTTCACTTGATGGATCATCTCCGATCTCTTGCCACTCACGATGGAACCAACGTTCCTCTAAGTCAATTGTGGTTGACCCGATTAATTGATCCGAGATTAATCCACGGTCCCATACGCTAATATCTAGCTGAGAAGCTCCGGGAAGTGTCGTCTCAAGCTCAAACATACGGAAGAATTCAGGCTGAAGAGTGCTCGTACAGGCATTGGCTTGGTCGTTAATGCGATCACCCCCAAGTTTGAGCCGTAGATAAGGATTCGGCTTGTTGTTGGAGCTTCTGGCGTGTAAATTCTGTCCACGTAGTACGTAAACTCTCACCAACACTGGTTGGGGCCCATTCTGCAGTCTTCGGAGCTCTAATGACTCCTGTTTTGCTCGTTCCTGCTCAGGTGAACGAGAATCAGAACTGTTTCTACGTTCGATGACAGTAATACGTCCTTTAAAGATACCAGCTCGAAGTAGGACACGAACACGCTCGAAACTCAGTAGTGACGGACGAGATAAAACTGGTCGTTGCAGTTGGTAAGTCTCCAGAGCTGGCGTTGAAAAGTACTTTTCAAGCTCTTCACCTCCATATTGTGATATCCACCAGTCTCGGCCTTGTAGGTACGGAGCACGAGGTTGTTCACTGTTTTTTGGGGATTCTAAAGCTGATCCTCGACCCTTTGCTCGATTCGAGAGGAGAAGAGCAGACTTGCCAGCATTATATCGACGTTGTTCTTCTCGACGGCGTTGTTCAAACAGCGCAGGGTCTGTATCTAACGCTAAAACGTTAGATACGCGTGTGTGAACGTACGAAACGGATGGAAGACTGAGATCGCCAACTCCAACGCCATCGTCCTTAGAACGAGCCATTTCTTCTTCAGGTTGTTCTTCATCAAGAAAAAAATCGCCAAATTCATCTTTATCTTCTGGATTTTCTTCCCATTGTTGTCCTTTAACGTTCTGTTTCCGTTTAGAAGGGCTTCTAAACGGGGATCCAGATCCAGCAGCGATCTCCACACGATACGTCGGACTCCATGGAAGTTTCGTCGCCAGATCCACAGTACAAGAAGCTAGTGTTGTCTTCCGTAGCCCTCCAAGTGTAGAGTCACACACTCGGATTTGTAGTTGTGGGGCGTAAAGTATATCCACTGGTAACTTGACACGAGCCACAATTCGGTCCAAGAAGTTGGCATTCTTGCTGCTGATAGAATTTCCCTTAGGTTTATCAAATTCCGTTTGCTTCCACTTGGGAATGGGGGTTATAAAGGATTCAATTCTCTTTATCTTGGGTTCATCGAGGAAAGATCCACCCACCAGCTCAAACTCGACATGAGGACGACGAATCCCCAACGTGCTCAAAGCTTTCAAATGTCGAACACCGAGAGCCACAATATCCAGATTAGCTTCTGTGTACTTGGGGGTGATTGGCGCTGGTTCGCGGAGAATTGTAGGGGGGATTGGTCCCTTGTGGTCAATATATTGTATTGCAATCAATACTTGTCCAGCAACTCCACCTCCAGCCTGTTCTGCTAGTAAAAGACCCACTGAAGTGGACGATCGACTTCGAGGACGTTTTAATTCGTACCAGCGCGGCTTTGGAGATCCAGCAGTGGCCACTGAACGAACTGCTGAAGTTAGTGACAATCTCAATTCCCCAAGTGTTGTGCTCCCATTCATATCTTGCACTTGGAACAATATCTCCGGTGTATACACCACGTCGGAAGCTGGTACATTTGTGAGGAAAACCAATGTCTCGTAGAATAAGGGAGAACAGGTACTTGGACGTGTAGTGGTGCGTTTTTGTTGACCACAGCAACGTACATTTACTGCCGGATTCGGTTCCCTTGCTACCCCAATAGAAGCTTCCAATCCACGAGCCTGGAAAATGTGAACTCGAATCTCTCGATGCACCCGTGGGGATCGGAATGGAGCAAAAAGTTCGCTACTGACTGCTTCATCGACCCACGGATGTCGTGTAGCCATCTCCAGTCGACCAAAACCTAGTTTCAGCAGTAAAATACCCGGAGTTTGAGAGGTTTCCAACGCGTGTCGAGTCTGCCGACGTGTAATTTCTTCTCTTAGCACAACCCACTGAGGTTTACCCGTAAATCCACGAGCGAAAACGTCTTCAGATCGGAACCGAGCAAAACTTACACTGATAAAATTCTCTGGACTGGTAGATACAATACCTCCAAACGTTCGACTCAAGGTCACGATAATATCCGGGATTTGAGTTAAATCTGCTGGTAATTCAAGCACAGAACGGTGATCCAAACACTGCTCAAAGGTAGCAGTTCCATCCTTAGCCACTTCCTGACTCTCATACGTTATCGAATATGGCCCGAGGGAGATTTTAACTCGAACTTGAGACGGATTCCCCGTAATTGATGACGAACTCCTCGGTAACTCCACACCAGAGTACAAAGCTCCTCGTAGCATATACTTGACGGTTTTGGGCACCGTTTTCTCAAAGCGTTCACGATCTGTTTCAGACATTGACTTCACGCGCATTTTCTCTCCATCTTCAGGCTTAGGAGACTCCATACGGATCATTGAGAGCAATACGCGCCCTCGGTAAGTAGATCCAAGCTCTGGATGTCGAGATACGAGCTTCTTACGTTTGGGGTTGGTTCCGCGTAAGGGAGGGCCATAGAGATTGTACCACCGAGGGGCTGCAGCTATGATCTGATGTTGAGCTTCTTCCACTTCCAGTTGTTCTCGCATTCCTGTTTCTGTCAAATCTTCTTCCATTTCAATTTCTTCGTCACTGTCTTCCAGCTTTAACTTCACTCTTTCAGGACTTCCAGGCGGTTTATCAAACTCTACTTGTCCCGCCAAAGGGTCAATAGGGACTTGGAGAAAATCATGAGAAGCGACACCAACCAGTTCGTTTGGAGATGTGAGATCTCGATCCCATACGGATAAACCAATGTGTCTTGAGAACGTCGGGATACGTACTGGAAGCCAAAGTTCTTCATAAAAATCAGGAGCTAATTGTCCTCGTCCTTTTACAGTCACAACAGAGCTTTTACAGGGCACATTAGCTGCAAACACCACTTGTAAATAGGCATCAATACCTGGAGCCCCTAATAACGACCCAGTGTCCATAGCTGGTAGATGTTCGGCACGTAACACCCTTACGACTAGAAACTGGAGTTTCAACTCGATAGTAGGAGGTATTAGCACGAGAGGAGACGTAGTGGACGGACTATCGTCTGCCTTTTCACCTGTGGCTTGTGTTAATTCCACTTCCATCTCAGCTTCACGATCATGAACACGCAGAGAATCTCCAGGCCCCAGCACCACCACACTAACAAGAAGAAATCCTTGGATACCTCTGTCTTTCTCGTTTAAGTTGTCATGAACAGCGATCCATTGTCGATACAGCTCGTGATCAGGCTACAGCCAGAAAAACAAGTTAATTCAGATTGTAAAAGTAGGTGGAACAACTCAAGAATGCCTACTTGGGCGTAAACAGAGAGGCAATCCAACTGGTAAACTCCGATGAGATTGTCCTTGAGTATCCTCTCTTTATCGTACACGGAGATCTAGAGGAAGAGTATTGTCAGAATTAGCAAAGCACCATAAAAGTTAGCTTGACGTACTTTAATGGAAGCTTCACGCAACTCATGACGCCCGATATTAGAGAAGTTAAAGAACAACATCTCATCAAAGACACAGCCCAACGTGTCGTATCTTGTCGCCGTCTTCCTGGACTTCCCCAGTATCTCCACCTGACAGTACGGATCCGAAGTTCCACTCAACTACAACAACGTCAGTCTAATTGTCAGTTAAATGTCGAGATTGCAACGTACGTTTTCTCCTTTGAGATCTCTCGCTTCGATGATGTGCACCTGCACTTGATAATCTCCCTGTTTCAGTGCTGCAAGAGCTGCAGAAGCTTCTCGTTCTTGCGTTTCTCGTCTAAGAAGAGCTTTCGTACGAGCAGCAGCTTCTTCTTCCGTCTCATCTTCCTGACCCACCATTATATCCACAAGGGCTGGATCAACTCCACGTTGGATCTCCATAGCTGCCGGACCCGTTTGAGAAAGCGATTGATCATTTGCTTTCGTGTACACCAATGCCACTTTAAGTTCCAGTTCTGCTCCCGTGAATTGTCCAGTAATTCCCTGGTCTCGAAGCCGAAACCAGCGTCTAGTGATCATGCCAGGTAGATTGGCGATATCGGCTGAAGAAATGGCTACTTGACCTAGGAAATGCATTTTTAAAGGTAGTCGATCACGTAGTGAGACCGTCACGTTAGTAGTCCAATCAACTGCTCGAAAGACGAAAACTTCATGCCATCGAGGCTCTCGGGTCTTCGTCATAACGCTCGTCTTGTATTCTACACCGAGGGAGGATAATTTCACATAACAACTGAGTGTAGAGCGAAGAGGAGAAGGTTGCAAGTGTCGAGCTTGTAGTACTGTGATTACTAAAGAATTTGGTAATGTGTCATCTAAACGAAGGGGGAAAGTCAGGAAAGAGGTAGAAAGAATCACAGGTGAAAGGTGCCTACCGCCATCTTCCGCAAGACGAACTTCTTTAGGGAGAATCTCCACTGGAGCGTCTTCTGTATCCTCGATTTCACTGTGTTCACTGTCCATGGGTCATGGAGATCTGAGAATGACCAGCATATCTTTCGAAGAGTCACAGGCTTGAGACCGTCGGATTTCCAAGGATTTGCACGAATACATATAGAGTCCTTTCGGTTGTGACGAACAAGCATTGTGCAGTAGAGTGTTCACACTGTGAAAGCAGTAAATATTTTGCATTTCCCTCCGACATACCAAATGAGGACTCGATATATATTACCATCTTGGCAATTCCTTTGGCTTAGTTGTTCAAAATCCCACTAGCTCATTCTACCATTTGCATTCATCTGCAAACAGCCAGTAAGGAACCCCCGTGAAAAACTCAGGACGACTTGGACGAAGAGAGAGGAGTTCGAGAAGCTCTGATACAGGTGAAGCAGTCGGCAAATGGGATTTAAGCGTTCTTTGTGAAGTTCAAGAAATCGCTGAAGGATTCGGCTGAGTCCTACAAAATGCTCGAAAAGCCATGATAAGTGTAAGAGGCAATTGTGTAGTTCCTCGATTTCGTTGTTTATGACCCACAGTGCGAAGTAGTTGGAAACGTGCAGTCAAGTTGAATAATACAAATGCGTAGTTAGTTACTCATACGGCTCTTTCTTCCAGCTTCAGCACTTCAAACCCACACTACACGTTAAACTCGTCTGCACTCTTCGAAGTGGCTTTCAAACCACTGAAGTCACAGTGTGGAAACTTGTCTTCAAGGGCAAAACGCTCTTTTTGAAATGCTGTCTTCACAGCAGAGACATCAGCCTTGTTTGGGGCCGCAACATTGTCTTCTGCCTCAGAGACTCCAGCATATACAAGCTTAGGCTGGTCCTCCGCCTTCAACTCTTCCAATTGCACCTCAATATGAGGTGAGATGCCCAGCCAACCTCTGGCGTACCATTGTCCAATTTTACCAGTGAAGTTCGGACTTCTGTAGCCATCACGAGACGCCTTCCCTGGAGATCCATCTTGGCCCTTCGGCCCCTCCATTCCCTCTCCTTTCCAACCAGTCTGGCCGGTTTCAATGACGATTTCTCCGCCTCTCCCTCCTGCACCACCTTGGCCACCATTTCCTCCTGGAATACGTTTATCACCAGGCACCGAAGCCTTCGTCACCTTCACTGTTGTCTTCCCTGGAATGTGGCCTAGGCCTCCGTGCATACGCAATGGCGAGTCTTCCCTTTTGAACTTAACGAGGCGAAGTCCATTCGACAAATTTCGTGGTACGTTGCTGTTGCTGTCCTCCTTCGGTGCGTTGCTGTCTTTCTCCAAGAGCCCGATTTTGATGCAATGTTTAATAGCCTTTCGGAACGAGCCCTCATTGTATGATGAGTCTTCCCCGTTGACTCCATCACCTCCGTCTTGAGCATTTCCTCCCCTTTGGCCTTGGGATTTCGTGTTTCGAACAATGGCATTGTCGTCATTCAGCTGTTGGCTAACAACAACTAAACTTCCACCGGGAAGGCCAATGGATCCATGCCGTCCTTCACTTCCTGGTTGACCATTCTGCTTGGGCCGACTCTGTGCTTGACCGCGAGCAGACAAGTCGAATCCATCCTGGGTCGTCACTTGAATGGATGGACTTACAAGTCCGATATTTGCCCATAACTGAAAATCCACATCGACGTCAAGCGATGCGAGTCCCACAAGAAGAACAGTGGGTATATTGCACACGTAGTCGATCGCCTTCTCTCGTTTCGTCACACACTTTTCGATGGCCTCCTTCTCGTTCGACAAACGCAAATGAAACGCACTGATCACTAATGTAGCGTCGGATATCTTGGCACTTCGGTGATACGTTTCTACCGCGCCCTTCACCTCCAATAGCTTCTCCTTGGCCTCTTCCAGTGCTTTAACACCTTTGGCATTCAACCACTCAATTACATGTCGGCGTTGAGGTTCATCACCATTCAGTGTTTCAACTAGAGAGAGTCTGCGGTGAGCATGGAAAAACGCTTCATCCTTCTGAAAATCATCTCCAACTGCAGGAACTAAGCGAGTCAAAACATCAATCATCTCCAGCAGGCACAGTGGATCCACACTCTTTAGCATCTCCAGTGTTGTGCAGATATCTTCGTAAGTTGCACGGTACGAATCCCAATTGTACAGACGAATGAAGCACGCTGAAAGTGTCTCTTGGACACGCTCAAAACACGTTTTGGTCATCGAGTTGAGCAGGAGTTTTGTGGAGTCAGGGAGGATCTCATCAAATTCCACCTGACTAGGTTGAAGGCCCCGGAGAGCATGTAGAATCGTAGTTTTTCTGTCGGAATACTCACTCGAGTAGTTATGGCCTTCATCATCGGAGTTCGCTGGGGCACGTAGTTTAAATGACCCTATGCCACGTTTACTTTCATTGACATTGAGGTCGGATGTACTTCCAGGATCAAAATCTCTTGAACATTTCGTGTAGACGACAATAGCGTTATCTTGACGCACAAGTGATCCATTGATCATCTTCTCCAGCGCCACAATCTGCGGTCGTTCAAGCGGGGGTGGACTCACGATGATAAATTTCAGATTCTTATCATCTTTGAGCATCCACCGGTAGATGAAATGCACCACCAACTGGACAAACGGCCCACGCGTATCTCGACTATAAGGCATAATATGCCTTATAGTCGGATATTATCCCACACAACTACCGGTTCGTCTTGTAGTTTGACGTGGTTCACAACAGGTAAAAGTGTCGTAGAGACCGCGCCACTGTTGATAGAAACACCAGGGAGTGGAGATGTTGCCACAAGTACACGAGAGAAGCGGCTTTCATGGTGAACAACGATCGGACCTTTTGCCAAAGAGGAACAACACCACAGTGCTTTTTCCCCCTCCAGTTGTGCCAAGAACCACAATGTTGGTCTTGCTATCAGCGTTATTTCCATAGACCGAATGGGTCAAATACGTTTCCACTTCTTCAAGCAGAGATAACCCTGTGTCAATATCCTCGGCGTTCGGAGAACTAGACGTCACATCCAAACGGGGGGACAGTTATACGATCTTTTGATCGATACGCTCGTGATTCATCCCTGTACCTTGAGTTAGACGACGACAAGTCCAAGAGATGACTATTGCGTTCTTCCAGGAAACTGACAAAGTACCGCTTGGGGTTTTGAAGGATTCTCTATTTATGTTATTTAACTAACCATAGAGTCCTGTAGTTTTTGTAGGCTTTGCCTAATACTTGTAGATTCTGCATCCGGAGGCCAAGAAGGGCTATCATCTAGGATTCTTTGTCTACTGAGCATTTCTTGAAGTCTTTGGGGGAGGTTTTGAACGAGAAAGCTCCCCAATTGCATGCCACCGGACAGTGAGAGCTTGATCAACTTTGCCGCTGCTGATGCTTGTTTCAGGGACGTGGTCGCCCAGATGTACGAGTTAAAACCGTAGTAAAGATCTTTTTGCTTTGGACGATGAACTGGAGGAGTGGTCCCCTGGATTACCAATTGAGTTGTGCTTGGAATAGTTTGTTCTCGGATCTTGTCCAGTGCAGCAAAGATGATCAGGTCTGCAAATTCCCTTCGTACTATTGTGCTGGCAGCTTTGTGTACTCCTACCACTTCAGCTCTGTACTACCCGTCTGCTTTTAAACTCCATATTACCCACGCACCACGAGTCTCCGTTGGTTTTCTTACCATGTGGAATTGAATGATCCATGTCTCCAGGAACATAGGTTGTTCCTGTGGCGGAACCTCTCGAAAGACACTGTAGCATTGTGCTAAGCAGTGCCCTTTTACATACGACTCAGCACTGGCTGTCCACGCTCGAATTATTGCTGTCGTCTGAAAATGAGCAGCATTCCAGACTATTTGAGCAACGGCTTTACTGGGCACTTGCTCTGCGTCAAATATTTCTTTGTTCCTGATTCTCCATAGCATGCACTGGGTACATGTTGTCCAAATTAACCATAGTACCTTCATTGCTGCACAAAGATCTGATGACCACTCCGGAATCATCAACGCAGCGGCAGCCATGAAGTCTGGGGATAATTCTGGCGCACTTCGAGATGCAATAAAGGGCAGTAGTCGTTTGAGTTCCCCTCGAGCTGGATAATGGCCGAGCCATGCCGCTATCCATTTAGTCCAAGCACCTTGAGCACGTTCACATTCCCACACAATATGCTCGATGGATTCAGGTGTACTAGTGCATTCTTGATACGAGCACTTTCTATCATCCGGCCAACCAGCATGAAATAGATTGAGAGTTCTTGTACATATTCGGTAAACCGTCCAACGTTGATAGTCCGTAAGTATTCCATCGTGTCGCCAGATATCCCGAGGTTTCTGCCTTTGTGCTGCTTCCGCCCATGGGTTACTATTAGCTGCATCAATCATCTTATCGAGGACATGCTGCACAACGAATTTAGGTTTTCGTCGAACTCGTTTTGCTCTAGCCTTGCGAATTACACCTCGAATATTTTTTGCGTATGTAGCTTGTGGTGCTTCCCATGGTGTTGAATGCAGTAAAGGAGTGGCACAAAAGGCTGCGCCAACAACACGTTCCAGATATTTGATTGTATCAAAGTCCCGATCAAATATTCTGTTTGGATTCCGCCAGACAATTCTCCATGTCCATCCATCCCCGTTTTGTTCCATTCTGAAGACCTCCCCCCTAGGCGCTGTCTTGGAAAATGCTGTAACTACATGGAACCCCGACACTACCCAGAAATATTCCCGTTTAAGTGAAGGCCATTTCCACCTCTGGATATCTGTTGTTCCATGTCTCCATATTTGATCTGGTATACTTCCAAAGACACTTGCACACCATCTTCGTATTTGACGGTGGTGTTGTACCTTAAAGGGTCTTACTGCAATTGGTGGGTTCAAAATAAATTCTCCTGGTCCGAGACTCAATACCTGGAGATGCATCAGTGAGCACGGGTACATCACAGGGAAATCACTAGCCTTGAGCGGTTTACCGAATTTATCCACTATGCATGAGTTATTACACCAGTTTCCAGCCCGATAAAATTCCATTGAATTGACAGAAATTTCTCCTTTTGTTGCAGATTCCAATGCGCACTGCAAAGCCCCACTGTGGTGCCAGTAACAAACGAGAGATTTGGTCATAGCGTTGACTCGTTCTGGAGTTCCATCCTCCGGATGAAGCTCAAGGCGATTCGTTTGATCCGCCCAAATTTCCAGTCTCCCCAACTCTTGGACAGTGGAGTAGCTTCCATCTACCCGCTTCCTGCGACTTCGTCTAACCTGGTCATTCGATGTTGGCGTAAATATACAGCAATCGGGTGTATAGTTTTGTTTTGGGTGGGCAAGGTGATGCCATGCCGCGGTGTAGCGGTCGGGTACACATTGCATCCAATTTTCTGCTTGATTCATTCTTGTGCATTGTAGAGCAAGCTCGATATCCTGTAGTCCAAGTCCTCCCTGATCTTCAGGTGCAAAAATTAATCCTGGTGGTATCCTGTGCTTGGTTCTAACGTCCCTCGTCGTTCCTCGCCAAACAAATCTCTTCTGAAGCTGTTGCAGTTGCCTTAATGCCTTTGGCGTTATTGGTATATGCTGTCCCGTGAACAGAATGGCTGGCAACACCACAGTATTGAATAGTATAACTCTCTGCTTGACCGAATTTGCGACTTGTGTTGCTACTTGAAGCCGTCGTTTAATGTTTTGAATTCGTATTTCCCAATTTAATTCAATAGTATCCGATGTCCCGAAATGATATCCAAGTATTCTAGTGGACTCTTCATCTCCAAGTACCGGGTACCCATGACATCTGTGCTGGTTCCAAGCCTTGTTGAGAGGGATGACTACACTTTTACTCGGCTCCACATGTAAACCGGACAGTTCCCCAAACCGTTTCAAAATTTGATTCAGCGGTTTAAGTTGTCGTGTTGATTCCAAGAAAACAGTGCTATCATCGACAAACCCGTTAAAACTATGGCGAAGCCCTTCCGACCCCGGTATTTCCAGTCCAGTAATATCAGGATGCGCTTCAATAGCTCTGCCAAGAAAGTCGACTGCTAGTACAAACAGCAAAGGTGCCAATGGACATCCTTGCCGTATTCCAGATTCCACCGCCCATTTTGTCGATTCTTCACCATTCACGAGATAGCTAGCTCTAGTGCCATTGTGTAAGCTATGAATTACATCGAGAAATTGTTGAGGAAATCCGTACTGGGCTAGTGCCGCTGCCATAAAATCCCTGCTCAAAGTATCATATGCTTTCCTTAGATCCAAGCAGAGTATTGCAGGAGAGTCCATCCAGTCCACATCAAGATTCTTCATCTGGGTTGTCAAGAGAGCTTGCACCATAGTCACACTTCTCGTCATTAGTCTCCCACGAACAAACCCTTGTTGTCCAGCACTTATCAATCGTGGAAGTACCTTATGGATACGATTCGCGTAAATCCTCCCTAAAATCTTGTATGCGGTATTGAGTAATGATATAGGCCTGTAGTCCATTGCGTTAGAAGAATCCCCTATTTTTCGGAGAGGAATTATCACTGCATCCAAGAAAGATGGTGGTACTGGATCTCCATTTTGAATAGCTCGATATACCTCCACCAAACATCCGACTAATTCTTCTTTAAAGTCCTTGAAAAAATCATGGGATAAACCTGAAGACCCCCCTGTTTTGTCGCGGGGAAGTTGATCAATTGCTTGTAAGATCTCCTCCTCTTTGATGGGGCATATTATTTTCTGTTGCTCATCGGGATATAATTGATTTTCTACTGGAACTTCATGAAATAATTTCAGAGCATTTGGCAGATCTGCTGACGCTACAGTGGCATGCGTAGACCCTAATACGTTGTTCCATTCACTCGCCATCCTCTCCGCTGTTGGCATTGAGTCTGGATAAAAGTGCCCTGCTGATGGCTGGATAGATGAAATTCGTTGGTCTCTTTGCCAGTTCGCATTCTTTTTGTAGAAGTGCTTCAAATTTGCTGCCGACGGTTGTAATATGTCTCCAAAACTTTTATTACTCCATGAAACTCGTTCTTCATAGGTTACGCGCTGTAGATCCGATCTTGTCCTAGCTGAAGCTCGCCTTTCAACTTCAAGCCGACCATAATGGTAGGTTAGACGCTCTCGATGAATCCGCGTGACATCCCTAATCACATCCGAGAGTTGCTTGGCTAACTCATCCCAAGCTTTTGTCGGACAACTCTTCTGCTCAAATTGTGTCACCAATCTCTTAATCCGTTTTTTTATCTGAGTGCGTACCCACTCCGGTCGGGAAGTGTAAATTGGGTACCGTGCCTTCCTCTTAGTCTTCTGAATAGGAGCGGATTTGTTAGCTAGCCAAAGTCGGAGTTCCTGGTGGTCAGAGTAGCAAACTGGATCTCGTGCTTCAACCCATTGGGTCGTATCTGCAATTTTGCTGCTAACATAGAACCGATCGAGTCTGCTCGCCGAGCGTTTTCTCCAAAAAGTATAATATGTCAGTGGGTCCGGTATACTATCTTCATCAACGTGGGTTGTTAGCGTTGTAGCATTCAGTAATTCATAGTCATCAATAATTCGGAGAAGCTCCAAACTTTCACATGGTGCTTGACTTGGCTTGCCATTGATCAACCTGTCCTGACGCGGGTACAGAACTGCATTAAAATCACCGCCTAATATCGTAATTTGGTCTCCCTCCATCCAACCGCAAAGTTTATCAAAGAAGGTTTTCCTCTTGTTTCTGTCCGGTGGCGCGTAAATGTTAATTAATCTCCAGCCTTCAAATTCAACAGCAATCCGTCTATCAGTCCAACTCTGTTTCTTCCATGGTGTAATTTTTCCCGCCATTTTGGGGTGAAATAAAATTCCCACCCCTCCCGATCTCGTTGTCGTCGTAGTCCAGTAACTTAGTGGTGTCTTTGGACTGCAAACGCCCCATACATGATGCCATAATTCAGTCATCTTCTCAACTTCTACTTCTGTTGTTAAATGTGTATCTTGAACAAATATAATCTCCGCCGGGGAAACTTTGACGTGCTGTTTCCATCCTCGAAACCATTTTTCTCTTCGTTTTTCTGTAAATCCTTGTAAATTCTGCGAAATTAATTGTATATCCGTGCTTGTCGTGTTCCGTTTTCGTTTTTCACGGTCCGAACTGTAAAATAGTCCTGCAATATTGTACAGGTCTGCATACAGGTCTGGAAAGTCCGTGATTTCATCTTCTGTTGGCTGACTTACCATACCTATTCCTCCATTGTCTCAACCTGCCCCTGCAGATTTAGAGACAATGTAGCAATCGTCGACTCAAACGCCGCCAAGTTACCGTCTGGATCAGCCCTGTACCAAACTTTCTTGAGTTCTCCATGTTCCTTAAAAGCGTGGAGTAATCGTTTCACCAAGGAGGGACCGTCAATTCTTCCTTGAGGTAGCTGCTGTCCGTTCATCACTGCCAGTTCAGGTGCATAAGAATATGCTGCAAGTATTAGCCTCGCTAGTTGACCTGCCTGTGCTCTCTTGCAGAGTTTAAGCAGCCCCACTCTTTCAGGTTTGTACTGTCGAAGCTGGGCCCATAAGTCCCGTCCGTGGATGTACGAATCGTTGACCATTTCATCTCTCTCAGCCACCAAATAGTTAATAGTCTCGTTCAACTGATCTTTGCTGGAATCATCTCCCTGCAAGTCACGCAATGTGACCAGTCCATGGTGTAGGCAGTCGATCCGGATTTTTCGGGTCCATTCTTGTAGAATACTCGCATTTACAGATCGCAGCACAAACTCCGGGGAATCGACTGTTTGTAAACTGTGCAACAACTTGAATGGGTGTGCTTTCACTGCATTTCTCCACACTGGTGAGTCTGCTGGTAGTGCTGGAAAAATTATGCTGAAGGTTTTCCATTCCCCCGCTAGACCATTCCAGTGCTCCCTTTGAATGTGTTCCTCTCGACGCCTTTCACTTGTAGATATCCTGTGAAGAGCAAACCGTCTTCGATAGTCTGCAACAGGTCTATCGTCCGGAGGATCCGGTTCTTGTGGACAGTTCTCCTTTGTAATCCTCGAAGATTGCTTGAATCTCTTCGTTTCATCCATTTCTACATCACTGTTGTTCGGAGAAGCGTCACTTGCCATGTCCTCGTCAAGCAGATTCTGCTGCCACATTTTCAGCGTTTCAACTTTTGTTGCAGCCATGAACTCCATGAGTTCTACTTGAGGACGGTCGTCCCAGTCCAGTCCGATCAGAAGTTTTTGTACCGCTGGGGATAACCTTGTAGCTCCCAGTTTTGAAATCTCCAGTTGGTCTTCCTTCCGGGGTCCTCCACTCTCGATAATACTTTGGAGCTCTTGGCGATCTTGAGTCGTGAGTCCTTGTTGATTTATTGCTTTCTCAAGCTGCTCAGTCATGTTTCTAGGAAGCGATTCCATGGAGGCTACCTCATTCTGCTCGATTTCTCCTGAGATAGATCCTCCTGTTGTACACTTCTGCAACCCTTCTGCCATATCCGCCAACGAACGCTTCTTCTTTTCACTCCCCTCACTCAACGCTATTGGAAGTGTTTCCACGTTATCCTCCATTTGTACGTTTTCTTTCTGTCCAAATTTTAGCCAGGAGTAATGCTGTGTTCCGTATTGGAGAACAATTGGGAGGTGCTGGGTGACTGTCGGTTGTTTACACTGATGCTGTAAACGTTTTAACCACTCTTTCGGCTCGACGTTGAATTCCCCTGCTGTTTCAATCTCGAATTCTGCGGTTGTTCGCTTGAGTGGTTCAAACACTTGAAAACTGGGACATTGTAGACCATCCCGTGCTACAATAACGTAAATGGGTCGTTTCAGGAGTTTACACGTAAGCCATAAGGTTAGCTCGGATCCCCAAAGTGTTTTCGCTAGGAAAGATGTACGTTTTGAGCTAGTTGAACAGATATCCTCTACCTGTTCCATCAACATCCTCTTGGAATCGTCCACTGTCAATTCAGCTGCTTGATCTACCCACCTCTGTAGGAGCGCCTTTCGATTCTCATGGGGATACTCTTCTTCATACCCATGGGATAATGCCATCACCATACCCTTTTTCAATTTCGCAGTAATACTCTCGATTGCCGCGGTTCCTTCAGACGTCTTGAAAGTTTCAGATAGCAAGGCCATTGCAATCGCGAAATACTGGCAGTTTCCAGTTGCTGGTGTCATAGTGGGGAATAGACCACAAGCGTCTATTACTCTCTGCCCCGACTCCGTGGACAGATCTAGGCTCTCAATGTCCAACTCTTGAAGACAACTCGTTAGCTCCCAGTTTGGCTGTTGGTCCCGTCGAGCTAGCGCCTCCATGATTAGTCTCTGTTGTCGTGAGAGTGCTTGGGGACGTCTGATGTTTCTCGGTTCTGTCGAGCTCGCCTTGTCCTCCTCTGCAGATTCCATCTGTGATCCATCCTCACTAACTAGATCGATATCTTCCTGGTTCTCTGATACATTTGTTTCTGGGTTTTCTGCATTTGTTTTCATATAATCACGTACAAACGGTTTTGTTGCTTTGCCTCGTCGCCCTTGTGACTTTGGCAAAAACCATTTCGATCCCTCTCCTTGTTGTTCGTCCTGCGTCGATTTCTTCTCCTCGGCCGTGTCTCGCTCCTTCTGAGAATACTCCTGCGTTTCCTGAGCGCTTGCTGCCCCCTCGTTCTCCATTTTCCGCTCTTGTAATGCCTTCCACATATGCTGAAGCTCTTCAAAGCTGGTTACTGTGGATTTTCCTTTTTTCAGTAGCTTAAGCTCCGTTGCTGTCACTGTCAGGCAGCTACTTTCTGCTTTCCAGTGATCAGATGATGCTCTACATTGCGCAACAGTGTGACCAGGCCTTCCACAGTTATAGCAGGGTGGTGCTGGGTTATTTCCTGCGTGATGGACTAATATTTTAGTTCCAACCCAATTGATAAAGCGAATTCCATCCAGAAACGCTGGGCAAGCCGGAGACTTGAAGTAAATCTCCCAAACTCCTGTTTGGAACGTCTGTCTACCCCATTTTGGCTCTTGAAATGTCGTAAATTCTTCGTTGAACTTGGACCTTATGTAGGCGTCCAACCCAGCTTCGTCCAGAAATCGCGAAACATTGAGAAGCTTCACTTTGTAGCGATCATGTTGACGTTCGTTCGTCAATCCATCTCGACCCACTTGGCGACTCCACACCCTTGCAGCTTGTTCCTCCACTGACCCATCCTCCAGTATATCGTCCGGGTGGGCGTTAGTGAGCAAGAATCGTCTGCTACGAAATGGCACCGATTTATAAACCCTTGCCCATTTATTAGCTGCTTCTCGAGTCCAGAAAATCAGGTGTACTGAGTGCTGTTGAGCGTTATAGCATACCTGTTTAGTCTCTCCCAGCATTTGCGTGAGCTCTCCTAAATCAAAGTCTCTGCGTTTTGCGCCCTGTAGCATGGCATTGCACAGCCTTTCACGGGTTTGGAAGTCTGCATACACCGGGAATTGGTTTGGTAGACGGAACAACAGCTCACCCTCCACTTGAGCATGTATGGTGTTCTGGATTAGCCTCAACATAGTATTATCCGCCGTTCGCTTCAGAAACTGTGGTAATGACTGCGTGAGTATAGTGCCTTCTAGCATTCCCTGTACAATACGTTCCTCCACTTCTGTAGGTGCTCTTAGTTCCGTTGGAAAGTCGTAGGGGGTTTCGAACTCTCTCCGCATAGTTGCGATCTCTTCAGATGAATATACATCCGTTTTGAACTGGACAATGGTAGACGGCTTTTCTTCCATAGGATCGTCCGTATCCGCTGGGGTTGGGCTCAGGAGCGGATTGTGCGACCAGGGATTCTCAGTTTGGGCGCGCTGCACTTTGAGGTTACTTTCCTTCAACTGAATAATATCCAACAAAGTACTTCTGCTATTGTAGACCGATACTGCAATATCCCGAAGCATCCGTTGCCATTGTTGGATCGTACCATCGTGTTGACTAACCAGCGTATCAAACAGTCGCAGCAGTTGCATGATCTCCTCATTCTCAAGATTGGGATAGTGTGCTTTTTCCTCAGGCAATTCTGTCTTCTTTTGCTGTAAAAACACACTGGAAAACATGTTCTGCACCAGTCCCTCTTCGTGGTACTCTTGTTCCCACGCGTCTTGTGTTCTACACTCCAGCAATTTTTCATACATAGCTTCAAATGACAGGGAACTATGCTTTGTCTCCCACACATCTTCGACTTCGTCGTAGACTGAGCGTTGATTTTCTTCGTCTGCTCTCGTTCCCCCCAATTCGCTTTTCGCAACCTTCATCTCTTCGGTTGTATTTCCTTGTTTACCGGACTTATCTCTTGGAGGGTTCTCTGCTAAAGCAGCTTCAGAAGCGCTTTTCAGCGCACCTGGATCAGGAGGATCTCCATTAGCCCCCATGTTGCGTTACGACTTTCAGGAAGATCGCAATGCTTCAAATAGAGGATCGTATAGTCAATCAAGGTCGAGTCGTTGAAGAGTCGCTGGAAAGCTGATCTCAATACTGCTAGGTGATGCACTCCCACGCACCACTGATTTGTTCTTGTGCGGCAGATCGAAGTGAACGACCGGTCGCAAATTCGGAAGTGACAAAGTACCGCTTGAAGGTCTCTAGAAATCACGTGGTGGATCTTTAGTATCAGACTTACGCTCGATGGCCGTCGCGGGTACAACTTCAACGTCGACAGCTGAAGACTCTTTTACGACCTTTTCACTACATGTATCATCAGCTTGAAATCATTTTGATAGATACGTTCAAACACGATCGGCTCTCAAACGCACCGCGAGTTTTACCGTGACTCTCATCATCACTGAATGTCCGGTCGTTGCAAGTGGAAAGCCCTGTTTGAATGCTGATGTACACTGTGTGGTACAGGTCAGACACTTGTATCAGGTGGATGTGCTGGAGATGTCATGAAATGCGAGGACGGTGACTTTATGGACCACTGGTCCAGGTCCAGGACAGTACTTCGTGGGATCAGTGCAACAACTTTTCTTTAGCAGGGTATGTACAACTCGTTGCATGCTAGATTTGCTGTGCTTTGAATTGAATCATTCTGCATTTGACCCCGTTCTATCAACAAGACGCAAAGATGGTATTCTACGCTGTGGCAGTTGGTCGCTCTACAGGTGTCTTCACAACGTGGGACGAGTGCCAGAAACAAGTGAATGGTTTCTCAGGGTGCACATTTAAGAAGTTCAAGACCCAAGGGGAGGCCGAAGCCTTTGTTGATAGGAACAAGCCAGTGGAAGACAAGGAAGACGAATGTTACTACGCTGTGGCGGCTGGGCGAACTCCTGGTGTCTACAAATCGTGGGGGGAGTGCCAAGTGCAAGTGGATGGTTTTTCGGGATGCATATTCAAGAAGTTCAAGACGCAGGAGGGAGCTGAATCCTTTATCGACAAATACAATCAAGCAAAGGAACAAGAGGACAGCCTGATCGCCACATTCGAAAAGCTGACTACGACAGACGATAAGTCTTTCGCGAATCAAGATGGTCCGAGTCCATAGCATTCATTGTACGGTAATCGAGTTGATGTTGTCTGAAGGGCGATCGCTGGAGGTCTTACTGCGGATCCATTCTACTGTACTACTGTCGCTGCTAAAGCAGACTCGAATGAAATTTGATGGCATGGTAAAGTCAACCTTCGTGCATTGTGCATACTTATCAGAATTTGTCTCCACTTGATTCCAAGTGTAAACTCATCAATTCCTTCTCCTAACTCAAACACTCGTCCTCATTCTCCAAAGTGGCGTTCAAACCAGTGAAGTCACATTGTGGAAACTTGGCTTCAATCTGATAACGGTCTTCTCGGTAAATCGTCTCAACAAAAGAGATGTCGAACCAGTGTCTCATTTCATGTTTGGCGACCGATACAGTGCATCCCTGGACAAACTGGGGTTGATCCTCCAGCTTCACTTCTTCCACTCGGACATCGATTTCAGGATCAGCTTCATCATTAACCCGAATCCAACCAGCCTTGTTATACCATTGTCGAATCGTAGCAGTGAAGTTTGGACTGCTATAGCCGTCTCGAGATGCCTTCCCTGGAGATCCGTCTTGACCATCAAGCCCCGCCATCCCACCTCCTTCCCAAACGGTTTGACCGGTTTTAACGAAGATTTCCCCTCTTGGTCCTCCAAAACCGCCATGACCGCCATTTCCTGCAGGAATTCGTTTCTCTCCAGCTTCTGATGTCTTCTTCACCTTCACAGTTTTCTTTCCTGGTATACCTAGTACAGGTCCATGTAACGGCGAGTCTTCCGTCTTGAACTTCACAAGTTGAAGCCCATTTGGCAAATCTCGTGGCACATTGCCGGCTTCCTCCTGGAGAAGACCATTGTCGATACTACACTGAATGTCGTCTCGGAACGTATCCTCATTGTATGTCGAATCTTTACCATTAACACCATCGCCTCCGTTTTGAGCATCTCCCCCTTTTTGACCTTGAGATTTGGTGTTTCGGATCAAATTCTGGTCATCCTTGAGTTGCAAACTCACAGCCATTAGACTTCCACCTGGATATCCTTTGGATCCGTTAAGTCCATCCACTCCTGGTTTATTCTGCTCAGGCACAGACTTTGCTTGACCGCGAGCGGATAAGTCAAACCCACACTCCGCCGTCACTTGGATTGAAGGACTTACAAGTGTGATGCACACCCACAATTGTAGATCTGTATCAATATCTATCGAATGAAGACCCACAAGATAAACTTCAGGTACGTCGTAGGCCCAGCGACCATCGATTCCGCACACAGGATCTTTCTCTCGTTTCGCCACAAACTTCTCGATGGTTTCTTTCTCGTTTGACAGTCGCAAGTGAAACGCAGCGATTTCTAGATCATCATCCTCAGTAGTAACCGAGCGATATGATTTCACCGCATTCCGAAGTTCCAGCAGCTTTTCCTTGGCTTCTTCCAGTACTTGAATACCTTTGGCATTCAACCACTCAATCAGATGCCGGCGCTGAGGTTCTTTACCGTTTAGTGTTTCGACTAGAGATAGTCTGCGGCGAGCAAGGAGAAATGCTTCCTCTTTCTGCAAAGCATCTGAAATTGTGGGGACTAAATGAGCCAATAGATCAATCATCTCCTGTACACAGAGAGGATTAGCGCTTTTTAGCATCTCCAGTGTTGTGCAGATATCTTCGTAAGTTGCACGGTACGAATCCCAATTGTACAGACGAATGAAACAGGCTGAAAGTGTCTCTTGGACACGCTCAATACACGTTTTGGTCATCGAGTTGAGTAGGAGTTTTGCGGAGTCAGGGAGGATTTCATCAAATTCCACCTGACTAGGTTGAAGGCCCCGGAGAGTAAGTAGGATCATATCTTTCGATCCAGGATAGTCACTCGAGTAGTTATGGCCTTCATCATCGGACTTCGCTGGGGCACGTAGTTTAAATGACCCTATGCCACGTTTACTTTCATTGACATTGAGGTCGGATGTACTTCCAGGATCAAAATCTCTTGAACATTTCGTGTAGACGACAATAGCGTTATCTTGACGCACAAGTGATCCATTGATCATCTTCTCCAGCGCTACAATCTGCGGTCGTTCAAGCGGGGGTGGACTCACGATGATAAATTTCAGATTCTTATCATCTTTGAGCATCCACCGGTAGATGAAATGCACCACCAACTGGACAAACGGCCCACGCGTATCTCGACTACCAGGCATATCCCACACAACTACCGGTTCGTCTTGTAGTTTGACGTGGTTCACAGCAGGTAAAAGTGTCGTAGAGACCGCGCCACTGTTGATAGAAACACCAGGGAGTGGAGATGTTGCCACAAGTGCACGAGAGAAGCGGCTTTCATGGTGAACAACGATCGGACCTTCACCAAAGAGGAACGACACCACAGTGCTTTTTCCCGCACCACTTGTTCCAAGAACAACAATGTTCGTCTTGTCAGCGCTGTACTTGTCGACATAGATGGACAGGGCTAAATATTTGTCCACTTCTTCAAGGAGAGCTAGTCCTTTCTCAACATCTTCAGAATTCAGAGAACCAGTCATCACATCCAAACGAGGGGCAAGTTCTGCCACCTTCTGCTCAATGCGTTTCTGGGCCATTTGCACTTGTGGGAGTAAAAAACGAAATGAAGTTAATGGCCTCAGTGCCAAGAAGCAGAAAGCACCAAGAAAGGTTCTTACAGTTGGTCGAAAGCCATCATGGGATTACCACTTCAACATCACAAATCACAAAAAATATGTGTCATGGATACAGTCACAAATTCAAATCTAGGACATGGGTACAAAACGAGCAAAGCATCACAAGAATGGCAAAAGGCGGGTTCTATGCAGTGGCGGCTGGACGCTCCATTGGTGTCTTCACGACGTGGGCGGAGTGTGAAGCACAAGTGAAAGGCTTTACAGGTTGCAGGTACAAGAAGTTCACGAGCCAGAGCGAAGCCCAAGCCTTCGTTGACGCCGGCAAGGCTAAACGACCTCGAGACGAGAGTACCGTTTTAGAAGATGAAGTGAAACAACCTCCCGCTCAGAAACTTAAACAGGATACTTCCTCGGCGGCATTTTACGCCGTGGCTAAAGGCCACAAAACTGGGATTGCAACGACTAAAGAGGATCTGGATAAGATGACAATGGGGTATCCTGGTCATGCAGTATACAAGGAATTTCAGTCGAAACAGGCTGCTCAGGACTATCTGGATGCTTTTGCTGATAGTGCAACGTCAACGTCTCTAGTACCAAAAAAATTGAGGAATGATATTAATATTGCACAAGTTGTTAGCAGTGTCGAAGAAGCAAAACCTTCGAAGCCGGAAGGAGGTTGGTGGTATGCAGTAGCCAAAGGACGCAAGACGGGGGTTTTCCGTACGTGGGCAGAAGCTAAGATACAAGTGGAAAACCTGTTTAGTGCCAGTTTCAAGAAATTTGCTACGAGGGAGGAGGCTGAGGTGTTCGTGAATCAACACTCAGTAGCAACAAAGAGACAAGATGGAGATCCAGACCCGAAAGATCCGAGCACGTTGGTGGCATTTTGTGATGGCAGTGCTTTGGAGAATGGACAACGCAAATGTCGGGCTGGGTATGCGTGCATCTTCCCGCATAATGAAAGCTGGAATGTGGCCAAGCAGCTCGTGGAGGAACGAGCCACGAATAACCGAGCGGAGTACATGGCTGCATTAGAAGCTATGAAGCGCGCGAATTTGGAGAACCCTGATGGATCTCAGATGCTGTACATCTTCTCAGATAGTATGCTGCTCATTCGATCGATGACGGAATGGATTGGTAATTGGCAGAAGAAGAACTGGACCAAGTCTGATGGTGCTTCAGTGCAGAATGCCGATCTTCTGAAACTTCTATTAGCGGAGAAGGGTAATCGCCGAATCCGATGGACTCACGTCAAGGCACACACTGGCAAGAAAGACTGGAGATCCAAATGGAATGATGTCGCTGATAATGCGGCTCGGAATGCTGCTCTGAGCGTTGGTAAACAGTGAGGTGCTCGTGGAGTCAACAATAATGCATTTTTCTCCAAAATGTCTGCAATTTCGATGGTCAAGCTGCCGTTAGTTGGTAGATGACTGGCGTCAGGGGCATTTCTAAGCCTGGGATGCGGTCATTTTGAATGCCTGTCTCCTATCTCTACTGTTTAGTACTGTTTGCGCTTCTTGTAGAAATGCTCTCGCACCCGTCGCAGATTACCTGTTGTGAAATGACCGTGAAAACAATCAATTCGCTGCTAGTACGTGCTCGTGTGCTTCAACTCCAACGGCAGAACGAGCCTGGCCGCCGGTGCAGGTTCGAGCTCAGTAGCCAATTTCCTGGAACGCGAAGAAGGTCAAAACCAAGAGGGCATCACTACAATGAAACCTTCGGCGCTACTATTGTTGTTGGTGCTGGCAATTGCTGCTGCCTTGCATCCAGGCGTGTACGGGTTCCAGGATGAAGGTAACAGACATTTCTTTCTGAAATACTGCTAACTGGAGCTGAAGTTGACATTTTGTGCTTAGGAGGAATGCATCTCCGCCACCTGCAAGATCAACCGGATGACCAGCAACCACAGCAACCTGATCAACCGGATCAACCGGAGCAGCCTGAACAACCGGAGCAACCCGATCAACCGATGGGTATGACTAATATGGGTGGCATGAACATGGCCAACTACAATCCGGGAAGCAATGAGATTCTGGTGGGCCGATGCTTCCCCGGGTCGTGGAACTGGCCTCGCTGCCGCTTTGGTTGTTTCCCTGGTAATTGGAACTGGCCGCGTTGCCGCTTTGGTGGTGGTCGCTGCTTCCCTGGCTCGTGGAACTGGCCGCGCTGTCGTTTTGGAGGGTATTAAGCGCCGTCCAAATACGAGAGTGGAGTGAACAAGTGTCGTATGGACAAGTGTCCTTAGCAGTTGAGAGATTGATGAAGGTATTAGGACAGTCCCAAGAAGAACGAAGCCCAATGAATGTTACGGAATTCATCACTTATGCTCATTAGTTTCTTCTACAAGTAGTACTGTACATCTCGGGCGTTTAGAAAAAAACTCAGTTGGTCCAGCGTGTCAGCCGTAGTAGATCCCTTCTCCGATGATGTCGAGCTTACTCTTCTTGTACTTGTTCATCTTCTTGTCCCACATGCTTCGAGTGAGCGGAACGTTACGACCCGAGACGCGACTGCACACGACGTTCTTCTTGCGAAGTTCCACAGGGATTTCAACGGGTAAATGCGCCACCACATGACGCATGCGACTCATACTGAAACGCAGCATTGGCTCCGGGTGGGCGTTCAAGATGCGCATTTTGAGTTTCTGAGCTTCATACGGCAACGGGTTCGCATTTAGAGGGTCTTCCTGTGGCCGCTTGCTAGTGCTTGAGCGTGATTTGAATAGCAGGTTGGACTTCTTGCGCGGAGGTAGCAGACCCATCGTAATCTGACTGGATGTGTTAAACGCAGGTAATTGGGAAATGAGGTCGAAGTTCGCTGCTGCTTTGACAGGTTGTCACCATTGAACCACAAGAATCGGCGTGTGCCGGTGCACCTCCGCGGTCTAATCAGGTCGATTTGATGTGCTTTTCCAGGGACATCCAATCCGATAGTTTACCAAGCGGTAATCGGTCGTCCTATCACCCGGATTGGTTGAGCTGACGTGCACACGCGATACTATAAGGTTTGAGAGTTTTCGGCGCTCTTGTGGTGAACTTCAGCACCACCATAGAGTTCAAGGCGTGGTGCTACATGTATGAGGGAAACTCCATCATGACGTTTGACGTCATCAACAGAGGTAACTCGGTGGTACGGTATCAACCGGAAGTAATGGCACTTAAATGCACCCTTATTAATTGCTCTTTGGCAATGCTGTCGTAATTAAATATGCACTTCATGACACTGCGGATGCATCACGTTCAAACTTACGCTACTTGGCAAACTAGATGCACAATCTGTTGGCGAGGTATCGGGACTTCGGCGACTTTACTTGACGGCGAGAATTAGCTGGAACGGACACTTGACTGTCGTTCACTATCACCGGTACGTGACGTATTCGTCGATCATGTCCAAGTGTTTGGTCTTCCTCTTGCAGTTCTCCCACATGTGCATCGTGAGTGGCACAGTCTTGCCCGACACGAGTGTTCGCAGGGCTCGTCGGTCATTAAGGGATTCTGGGATGAGAACTGGTGGAGTGGCCATGTGACGCATGTGACTCAGACTGAAACGCAGCAGCTTGATCGGGTGAGATTCGATGATTTTCTGCTTGAGAACGCGAACGTCTTCTGGTAGCTCAACCAGAACGCACTGGGATTTACGACGGAAGCTATGACGCTTTCGCAGACCTCTTTGAGATTTGGTAGCCTCAGTCTGAGACTGAATCTTGAGCGCAAAACCTTCAGGCTGAACTGCCATTGCTGCTGGTAGCTTTAGGTCAAGCTGGTAACTTGTGGAATGCCAGACAACAGAAGAAGAAAACGAGGCACAGGCAATTGGCACGTTCCTCTTGCAGTCCCTTGTGACTGGCTACGCGGTCAACCTACGCCAGCGCACAGAGCTTGGACGTAGGCTATTCCTTGCTGATTGGATGCCTCCCGCCTTTCCTTGTTTTTCTGAAGCACCCCGACGGCGACGGCGAGAGTCTTTTGCCCCCAACGAATCACGGGGGTGCGTCCTGCACCTTCATGATTCACTGCCCAGAAACAAGGCCGTGTACCCCGTCTGGTGTCCAAGACACCTGTCCTTATCGGACGTGCGTGGATCAGCGACCTCAGTCGTGTTCGGAATGTTGCCGTACTGAGTTGAGCGTTCAAGGCAGACAGCCGGATGTGAATTTTGCCGCGTTCCGTCCAGTCAAAACCGTCAAACTCCAATTGCTGCTTGGTCGTGGTTCGTCTACAGGCCTTTCGCTATCACGTTCGACTCGTCGCATTTTTCGACTGTCACATGTGGGCTGGCGTCCTATCCGAAAGTGATGATGCCACGTCGCTGGCGTCGGCGCTTTGAACATCGAGTTGGGTGCTTGGTGCCGAATCGTGTGGTGCCGGAGCAAACCTTCACGTGAGATACAGAGGAAGGAGTCTGCAGCGCGCTTTGCCGACGCATTCCTGTCAGTTGTTTGACAATCGCGTCGCGACATTCGCCCGTCAACTGTCAGGGACGATATACACGTGGTTACATGTACGTGCCGGTGTCTGGGTATTGGTCCTTTAACCAAACTAGGATATGAGGGTGTTTGTGCTCTCGCGCAAAGAGTTTCGCTGTGGTGGAGCAATCCTCCGCGCCGTGAGCTCGCAAGAACAACAGAACCTCGAAGTGTTGGCGATCAACAGCAGAATCCATCGCCTCTCTTGTGAAACCTTCCGAGCGATTGAGCTGAAACCAACGCACTGATTTCAGGTGGTCATTACGTGCCGCATGGCTCATCGCTTTGGTCGTGCAGCCTTCCTCGCGGTTTTCGTGCAGCCACTTAACCACTGAAAGGTGCCCATTTTCAGCAGCCGAATCCATTGCGTCAGATGACCACTCCACCTTTTGTCGATCATGAAGCCATTGTAGCATCTCGAGGTTGCCATTGCGAGACACCATGCTTGTGGTGAAGGGTAAGAAACACAAAGTAGGATAGTTTTGACGTAGCCACTTGACAATTTCAAGATGACCCATCGTAGCTGCCGATGTTAGAGCCCAATTCGTACAAGTCGGACCTCCACTCTCCCCATTTGCCTGCATATCAACGGCTAGCGCGTGAAGAAACTTCAGTACTTCGAAATGGCCACTATTCGCTGCTCTATCCATAGCGCTCTGGCACGGTCTCTCGATTCCATGAATCGATGGGAAAAGCTGATTGCCATATTGTTCGAGAAGCCACTTGATCACGTGCAAATGTCCGTACGCAGCAGCTTCGACCATCATCCGTTCAGGTTTACAAGCTAGGTCAGCCTCGCATAGATACTCCAGAATGTGCAGGTGGCCCTGGTGAATAGCGTAAGTTGCTGCGAAATGAGGGTACGATACTCCGCCACCAGGGCTCGGAAAAAATAATTATAATATAGTTATTGTGCAATTATATTGACGGAATTATTGATTATTGGTAAAAAGAGTTTTCCGTAAAATATGCAATTGTGCCCGTAATAATAATATTGACATTTTACTATACGTAAACTGGTCAACTTAAACGACTGGTTGCTGACAGCTCACCAGCATCCTCAAAAGTGCTATGATGTCGGTCATTTACTCTTCTTACAAGTGTCATGTCGACTTCTCGAGCAATCTCCAACTTCTTCTTCACGGACTGTGGCACCGGTCTCCTGTGATACCTTTTATATTCTATATGAAGTAGCAGGATACAATATAAGAGGTTATGAGCTCTAAAAAGTAAAACCCATATCCGCTGGTAGACTGTCTTGCCTTTGCCCGCTCATTTTTGTTTGCGATAGTACCCCTAAGCCAGGACAAAAGTCCCGGTGGCAGCCACCAGCTTCTCGTACAGGTGTAGGACTCGAACCCTGTGCAGTGGATTGGTAGGGTCATCCCAAACCACTGCACCGCTCTGACCCTACCAATTTATTTAAATAATTGCAGTACTTATTATTGTTTTCATGGATACGGCAATGATGGATTATTTTTCGCTCAGAATCCAATACAATTTTATATTTTATTTTCCGAGCACTGTCCGCCACGCTCTAAAAGATACTCCACTACATTCAAATGACCACCACCACATGCTGCTTGCACGGCTTCTCGTTCTCCTTCTATGGTCTCATTCTCTACGAGCCACTGCACCATATCCAATCGCCCAATCTTTGCTGCTTCCTCTAAGGCTCTGTCTGATTCTCCACCAAAACATTGTTCAGAGATCCACTGTAACATTTCCATGTGACCCCCAATAGCAGCATCGTTTATAGATGGAGGAGGAAGCAAGATCTCTGCTTCGTAAACTACATCGAGAAGCCATTGGACTAAGTTCATGTCGCCTTGCCGCACAGCAGACGACATCACATTATCCAAGTTCCTCGGAGCATCAGGTGTGTTTTCATATAACCACTGAGCCATTTCTCCGTGCCCATATCTGATAGCAATCTCCATATCATCTCGGCCCCAAAGAATCACATTCCTTCCATCATCCACGTTAGGACGACCATACTCGAATAAATACTGCAGTATTTCCATCCGTCCATGACGAGCTGCTTCTTCCACCACCTTTTCATCCGCTGTACAACCAGAAAAATGTTCTATAACCCATTTCACAAAATTCAAATCTCCATACTCCACCGCCGCCCGTAGAGACTTCGTGAACTGGAAGCGGTAATAATGACTATCGGTGCGCAGATATCGACAGAGAGACCAGTTTGTACCCTTTTCCATTGCAGGGTCACTGTTGTGCCAGATCCGGTCCAGTAGACACGTCGACCCCACCAAGCAGGCTTTGTCCAGTGGAATCAACACCGAACCATCCAGGAACGAAGAAATGAGGATACCGATATGACCCAATGCTGCGATAGCAGGAAACGGCTTCAGCGCGAGCTGGACCGCTGTCAACGTAGCTGACATTATCCGACAGATATCTTACTTGATCTATTTCAGAAAATTAATTAGTGGTGTTGCGCATTTCCAGAAATATTTATATTGAAACAATTTTCGACGGAAATAATTGTCTGGTACAGTATTACACAAACCTAAATATTCTAAATAGGAGGTTATTCCTGCTAGAACTTCTCTCTCATTCGTCATTTTTACTCTACCAAATTCCCTCTGGCTAACGATTTCCCCTCACTAGCGATGGCAGCTCCACTTCCCCCTGAGCAACACAAGCAAGTACGCACAACCTTCACCAACGCTCAACGCCTCGAAATCTGCGCCTACAAAGAGCAGAATCCCAGTGTCACACAGAGTCAATTGGCCACTTGGGCCCAAGAGACCTTCGAACTGCCACGCAAACCGTCGCAAGCCATGATCTCGAAACTCCTCAAAAGGAAACTCGATCTGGAGAATATGACTACTGAGGAGTTGGTCTGCAAGTCACGCCGTACTGTGCGGTTCCCGAAACTGGACGCTGCACTCGCTCGATGGGTTGCTTTCTGTGAAGAGAGTGGGGTCCCAGTGACGGGGGAATCCATCCGAGTGAAGGCCGCGAGGTTCGCGGAGATTCTGGAAATTGATACCCCCTTGACTTTCTCGAACGGATGGCTGTACAAATTCAACGAACGTCACGGCTTCGGCGGCCAACGAGCTATGAAAGACAGCAGAGTCTATGGAACAAGCAGTGGGTGATGTCCTGCAACGACTACGGGACTTCGAGCCGAGAGATGTTTTTAGTATGGACGAAACGGGGTTGTTGTTCACGATGTTCCCAGACCGCAACAGGACGTGGGGGGCCAAACGCTTGACCATCGGGTTGACGTGTAATAGTGACGGGTCGGAGAAGTTGCCACCGCTTTTCATCGGTAAAGCGGAGAGACCGAGAGGATTCACGAACTCAACCGCGTTGGAAATGAACTATTTGCACAGTGCCAACGGGTTGATGACGCGTGAGATCTTCTCCAAGTGGCTGAAGGACGTGGATTCCAGATTCGGAGAGCAGCAGCGCAAGTGTTTATTGGTCGTGGATAGTGTGGCTGTTCATGCTGGTTTTGACGCTGGAGGACTGAGTAACGTTGAGGTGATTTTTCTTCCACCTTGAACTCCAGTCAACTTACAGCCACTAGCAGCTGGAATCGTTCCTGCTTTCAAGAAACGCTACCGACGACGACAGATCCAACATGCGCTGGACCAACTGGATGCAGATGCAGACGTGAACACTGTCGCGAGGTTTGATAGTGTGGGTGTGAAGCAGGCGATGTCGTGGTGTATCGAGTGCTGGAACGCAGTGCCGTCTGTAGTAGTCAGAAATTCCTGGCATGAGGCTGGTTTGGTACCTACAGAGAACGTCGATATCGAATATCGCAGAGAGGAGGACGCTATCTCAGAAGAACTATCTCTGATGCTATCGTGGCTGCATGTGGCGCATCCACTGACGGTGGAGGACCTCGTGAGTTTACCAGAAGAGAGTGTGATCATGGATGTTCCTACGGACGAAGATTTCTGTACCTTTGTAGAATCTGTGAGGGTGGCCAGTCAACAGCCAGTTCCTAAAGCAGCAGTGGTCGATAGAGGTTTGAGTGTGGAGGAACTGAAGGAACATCTCAAGTGGATCGCCAAACTGCTCATTTATGCTGACGAGAAAGGAGTATCAGCAGAATCAGTGAGTGGCATGCGTGTTCTGCAACGAGACTTCCGAGACAAACTCAATAAGAAACAGCTTGGGAGGAACTAACAAGAGGGATGTATCACATGTGATGTAATGAGAAGCTTGTAAGCTTTACAGTGTAAAGCATACTGAGTTCCTTGGGCTGAAACATCCTTTGTAGTTGTTATCTCGTCCGACCTAGATCATCGCAGTAGCTGTGGAGCATGATCCTAGCCATAGGACATAACTGCAAAGTGCCCATGGTCAACAGTATAATTGCTGTGAGGGGAAATCGTTAGCCAGAGGGAATTTGGTGGGGTTTTCTTATGCAACCAACCAAACAAAAACCTTGTAACAGGAGGACGCAGATGCTGGACACTCACAAGACGGACAGACGGGGAGGACGCTTGGAGAACCGTGGGGTACGGACGAAGAGCGGCAGCACCTGTGGGAGAAGTCTCAGTGGTCCAAGTGCTGATGAACGTTCTTGGCGTGAGCCAATGAACGCCGTGGTCTTCTACGAGTACATGTACTCGAGCGAACGAGTGAACGAGGCAGTGATGGGGCAGTGGAACGAGAAGGGATCCAGTCAGCTGCGGGCTACTGGGTACGATGGACGAGACCGCCGGGACCTTGAAGAACGGGGACCAGCGAAGGAGCTTGAGAGCTCACTTGAGAACTGGCGGGCTGGTGGTCAAGTGGATCCCAGCGCTGCTTGAGAATCGGACGGCTTGGAAGCAAGCCACACGGAACGAGGAACGGGGTTGACCAGGATTCGAACACCGGCGACAGAGCGGCACGTACTGAGCGGGCAACGGGTGAGGCTGGACGACAAGAGAGGAAGGCGGCAGCTACGGATAGTGCTTCGGTGAGTACTTCCAGAGGGGCTGTGTGCGCGACTCCACGTTGTCTGGACGTCTCGACGGTGTCGGCGGGCTTAAACGAGTCGCAAAGGAGCCAGTGTTAGAAGACTTGGACGAGACGAAACGAGGTGTTAGGCGATAGAGTTATTGTCTGTTAATAAATAGGACCTAGCAGCTAAGCTACGGGTCCGGCGCAGCAACAAGTGGTTGCTGTAGGCCAGAGGGAGTTTCGTGAAGTGAACGGGACGCAAGAAAGCCAAGAGCTATACGACTTGCTCAACGTGCCGGGCAAGATAATAGACGCACGCTACATGGTGGTCATACAGGGGCAACTTCAGAGAATGACGAGACAAGCGACAAGTTCGAGAACGGTACTAACGACAAAGACGAAGAGAACTTCAAGGACACGACGTCTGCGTTCACGAAGTAGCTCGGAAAAGAAGAACGAGGATAACGAAGCGAGTAACGATCAGCCCGAACCGGACGATGAGGAAGAGAAGGCGGCGCACGTTCCGTCCATCCTAACGGCGAGTAACCAGGCGTCTGTTGGCGATAACGAAGAAGCCGTAGGCAGAGAACCGCCTAGAGAAGTAGATCCGGCAGTGTTCGATGAAGAAGAATATCGGCGTGCCCCAGCAGAATCAGATCGGCAGAACGAGGCCATCGGACCACGGGAACGAGGAAGTGCTCCGGCAGGAAGAACGCCAAGTGACCTCGGTGACGCGGATGGAATGGGTCTTCAGGAGCTGGGCGAGGCGTTGATGAAGATGTACAACCGAGTGTGCCTACTCCAGCGTGAACAGGTAGTCGGTCAGGAAGCACAGCGACCGGAACACGGTGATGAGGAAACACGTGTAGCGGGAGAGCCTGTCCAATATGATGAAGTTGAACGAGATGACTATGGACGAGACGTGAGACCTCGTTACCAAGATAACGATCGAGATGACGTAAATGAACACCAGCACCGGAGTGATGACGAGGATATTCCCCGACGAGAAGTACGTCACCGGCAGGCTGCTGGGAGACGCGACCATGGCCGACGACGCGAGCACCATCGAGACCACCGGGAGAGACGTCCGCGTAGCGCTGGAAGGTATCTTGATGAACGACGAGAACAGCAACGGCGACAACCGGTACCACAACGAGTACAGCGAGGAAGCGAACCTTCGGACGACAGTAGCTCGGAAGATTCGGGACGAGATCGCGGACGGCGGCGTGGTGGATCGCCTGATGATGATGGTAGTAGCAGTGACGACAGTTCGGGAACGGAACGTAGCAGCGACTCCAGTGACGATACTGCCCGCCGACGATCACGAAGCGGACATCGAGCACACGGACGACGTGGAGAACGCCGCGACGGTCACGAGCAACGCGAAGAACGGGAACGGAGAAGACGCCAGGGGCGACACGAGCAACGAGAACGGGAAGAACGACGCCGACGATCCACGCAGCGAAGCATCAAGGACTTGGAACTGCCCATCTTCACACCCGAAGCAGGAATTTCGGTCTCGACGTGGATTGATCGTATTGATCTGGCGCTGGAAGGTGCTCGAGAGTCTGGACGAGGTGACTGGTCGGACAGGGCTCTGTATTTTATCTTGGGCAACAAGTTGGCTGAGAATGCAGCACGATGGTGGGTGAACCGGGATCGTCGAACGCCAGCACGAGAACGCACGTGGACACACCTGAAGCGAGGACTGTTGCAGCGGTACGCACCTCCGCAGAACTTGGAATATGCTGAGTGGAGAGTGAATACCAGAATGATGATGGCCGGTGAATCGTACGCGGACTACGTCGCAGGATTGCGCGAAGCAGCAGATAGAAATCCAGTGGAAGAGCGGGTGTTTCTCGCGCAATTCTACAGAAACCTGGATAGGACGACGCGCCAGTTGGTCAAGCAGCCGCCAGTGCCGAGGACGCTGGAGAAGGCGGTGAAGAAGGCAACGAAGTTAAGCGATCCATTGGAAAATGTGGCACGTGGGATGCACAACATCGGACAGACATTTCCTGCCGCACATGCAACGCACCTGGTACACGTGAACGGGCCAAGTGGAACGACGGTGATGATTCCAGGCGTGGGTGGTGTGAACGTTCCAGGGGAAACAACTGCCGCTACGACAGAGGCAGGAGGCAGAGCGACGGCCGATGCAGCGGAGCAATTGACACTGTTCACGAATCCTCAAGGGGTATACAATCGACTAACGGGGATGATCCAGAAAATACCAGGGCGACGATGGAACGGGAGGTTCTGGGAGCCTAAACCGGCGAGCAAGCCACGCGCGAGGAAAAGCGGGACGAACGACACGAAACCACCGGCGAAAAGAGCGAAGACGCAAACAGCTGAGCCTAACGATGGAGAGGCAGACGACCAACAGAAGTCGGCGAAGACGAAAGCAGCGGTGAAGCAAGCTGGCACGACCGAAGGTCGCGACGGAGAGATGCAGACGGCTGCTCGACGGGAGAGCACCGGCAGTAACAGACGGGAGTGTCGGCGTTGTGGAGGCACCGGCCATTGGGCGATGCAGTGTCCCAACGAGCCGCGTTGCTTCGCGTGCAACCGAGTGAGTCATTTCGCGAGAATGTGCACCGACAGCGAGGCCAAGGCTAGGAATGACGCATACATGAAGACGCGGGAGGCCAAGGCTCCAACCAAGCCGGAAAACGAGCAGCGAACGACGTAGCGGGGATACGGCGTTCGGCAACAACGAAAGAACCCCAAGGAACCAGTAACGGAACGGCAAGTGGAGTGAGAAGAGAGGCGGTACGACGTACGGCTACGGAGCAGAATGAGAAGATGTTAACCAGCGACGATATCGAGGAATGGAGGCAGATAATGAAGGATGACGAGATGCTGTTTAACCAGTTGGAGGCCGCTAAATATGCGTCCACGTGGAGATCAGCAATGGCGGTGACCAGATTCACTCAAGCTAAGCGAGAGAGGAAGCAGTGCGGCAATGTCGAACTGGAGAGCGCTCCGAGGTAACGGCGACCCTGGTAGTCGTAGAAGGCGAGCGGAACACGACTATGACGGCAGCAACAAATATCGTGACCAAAGCAACCAGTACAGCAATGACGACGGTCAGGAATCGCACAGATGGAGCCGAGGATACAGCGACAAGTGTGCCGGAGGCCAAAGACGCGGACGAGCGAGAGACCGCCAGTGAAACGCCGACGAGGAGTACGAAGGACGTGACGACGGTGGCCGGTGTCGAAGTGACCAGCGATGAGGACGCGGTAGATGACTCCCGGCTAACCACGGAACTACTAAAGGTTCGGCAAGCGAGGCGACGGAAACGACGCATGGCGAAGCGCCGACGGGTTCGTGAGAAGAAAGCTGCACGACGTTCGGAACGAGACGAAGAAAAAGAACGAAGACGGGCGGGAGTGATCAGACAAGTTACGCGCGCACGAGACGCTGAAGCAGCATTAGCCGGATTTAAGGAACGAAGTGAGCTACCACAGCCGAATGAGAACGATGGAATGGGTGCAACAGCGAAACTACGAGCACGAGTGAGCTTAGTACAGCATCAACGAGATAATGAGGACGGACAGCGAACTGGGGAAGGCGAGAGCGTCGAGTACATCGGTGCAGAAGACGGACTACCTACGGCTACAGTTACGGTCGACGGGAAACGGCGAGATGTGAAGCTCGATAGCTGCGCGAGGTACACCATTGCGGGCACAGACTGGATTGCACTGGGCGATAAGGTATCAGACACAGCACCTGTGGACTATGTCGAGGGCATTGGAGGCTTCTTATTGGACGTGATCGGCGTCTGGAGTTTCGACCTGAGTAGTGTGTTCGGGGAGCAAATGAAGGTAGAGGCTTGTATCGTGGCTGGGTGTACGGACGAGTTCTTGTTGGGGATTGACTTTCTGCAGTCGCGAGAGGCTACGATGGACTTTAGTCGCAACGAAGTGCGCTACAGCGATGACGGAAGAACGGTGATCATCCCATTCAGAACACAAGACAGCAGCGGCGGACATCAAGTCGCGGTGGTACGCATGACGGGCAAGACGAAGATAGCAGCACGAACGGTGACTCCAGTGTCGGTGTCAGTGGCGGCCAAGGACGGAGAATGCGGGATGTTTATTCCTACCAGAAACATGGGATCAGTATTTCTAGCAGCGACGGTGACGACAGCAAAAGACGGCAAGGCATGGGTACCTGCCATTAATGCGAACGACAGGGTGGCGACACTACCAAACAAGCGAGAGTTGGGTACGTGGATCCCAGTGGGCAAGGACATGTCAGTCCTCGAAATGAACAAGGAGTTGCAGAAGGATCGGTTGAGCGATTGGATGAACGAGTTGGGTGATAGCGAGACACCGCTCGACACGTGACTTGGTAATGAAGCTTTTTTTTTACGTGTCTATCGAGGACTTACTAGCAATGTGAGCGATTGTCCTCCTGCTACGGCGTTAAACATACATCATCACATTGACACGGGTGATACGGCTCCGATAATCCAAAAGAGGCGGAGGCAGGCGCAAACGGAAGACGCGGTCCTCAATGAGAATGTGGAGACTATGCTGAGTGCAGGCGTGATCGAGGAAGGTGATGGCGCGTGGGGTTTTCCGGTGGTACTAGTACGAAAGAAGGATGGGGAAGTGCGTTTTTGCGTAGACTACCGAACACTGAACAAGGTGACGAAGAAGGATGTGTACCCGTTGCCACGGATCGACGAAACACTAGAAGCACTAGGCGGCGCACTACTCTTCACTACCTTGGATCTGAAAGCGGGATATTGGCAAATACTGGTGGCGCCAGAAGACCGCGACAAAACGGCTTTTACGACGAAGAAGGGGTTGTATCGGTTTATTCGGATGCCGTTTGGACTCACAAACGCGCCTTCAACATTTCAGAGGATGATGAACAGTGTGCTACGAGGATTGACATGGAGTACGTGTCTCGTGTATCTTGACGATATAGTGGTCTTCACGAGTGGCGGAATTGAGAGGCATATTGTGGAGTTGGCGACGGTGTTAGAACGGTTGTCTATGGCCGGTTTGACGTTGAAATTGAAGAAGTGTCGATTCGCGATGCAATCGATGGAGTACTTGGGCCATGAGTTGAGTAATGAAGGGGTACGGCCATTGCAGCGGTTGGTTACGGCGGTGCAGAACTTCCCGACGCCACAAGATGCAGTAGAGGTCAAGAGGTTTGTACATTTAGCCGGGTACTATCGGCGCTTTGTTGAAGGATTTGGGACGTTGATGGCACCTATGACTAAGTTACTACGAAAGAATGTGGCATGGGAATGGACGGACGCACAGACGAAGGCTTTCGAGCGGGTGAAGGAAATGTTGACGAGTAAGCCGTTGCTTGTCTACCCTGACTTCCGACGACCTTTTCGTGTGGTGACGGACGCGAGTCGAGTGGGCCTCGGAGCGTGTTTGATGCAGGATCAGGGTAGCGGATGGCAACCAGTGGCCTACGCGAGCAAGGTGAACAGTGAGGCTGAGAGCAAGTACGGGATCACGGAGTTAGAATGTTTGGCGGTTGTATGGGCAGTGAAGTTGTTTCGACCGTACCTGTATGGAAGGAAGTTCGTGATCATCACTGATCACTCGGCGTTGAAGTGGCTGATGTCCAGCTCGAATTTGACAGGGAAGCTTCATCGTTGGGATTTAACCCTCCAGGAGTTTAATTTCGAAGAAGAGTACCGGCCGGGTACTACAAACGTGGTGGAAGACGCGCTGTCAAGGGCACCGGCAGTAGCTACTGCGCTAGCGGCAGTTGGTAGGCGGCGAAGGGCGCGCCGACGGGCGAGGACGACGGAGGCGACGACCGGTGCGGCAGCAAACAGTTGCGTGGACAGAGGGCCCCAGGGCGTGGACGATGAACAAACGGACGCGAGTACGGGTTGGTGGACGCGGAAAACGAGCGCTCGTCAGGAAACGAAGATGGCATGCACGTGAGCGGCAACGTGTCAGTAGCAGACGGTTCCCCACGAGTCACCAGGGATCCAGAGCCGGACAGAGTAACGACGAAGAAGTTGCGTGTGAGGGGAAGAGTGGCGACCGACACCGTACGGCCTCGTACGAGAGCCGCTAGACGACAGGAGGAGGAACGGCAATGGCGGGAGGAAGCTATCCGTGTGTTGAACGAATTGGCGACGACTGAGGAAGACGACCGAGTTGCGAACATGGGCGATGAAGCGTCGACGATGGGCGATGAACGTACGGATGGAGGCGCAAGGTTGGCTACACAGTTGGCTCAAACGGACGATAATGAGGAAGTTGTGACAACGGCGATAGCGAGCGACGCAGTACGAATAGAACCGACTAATACGGGAAGCGCAGTACGGCAGGCGGGCGACAGTGAGGACGTGGAGACGGGTAGCGCGACACGGACGAGATTGGGCGAAACGGTACGCACAGCAGGCAACACTGCACCAGAGGACACGAGCAGAAGGAACGATCCAGAGGGAGTAACCGCGAGCAGCACAATTCGTGAGCGATCGGGTCAAGAACGCGAAGGAGCACGCGATGCCGTACGACGACGAGTTGAACAAACTGAGCAGCGACGAGCAAGTGAACAGACACTCCAACTTACGGACGAGGAGATACGCGTGGAGCAGCGCAAGAGTCGCATGGTGAAGAAGTTGCTGGATGCCGGTGTGCACCGCGGACGAAAAATTTCCTAAGGCGTTTGGACTGGCAGTGATCGAGATGGAGGAAGGGCAGCGAGTGATATTACCGCCAGCGTTGTGGCCTTTAGTGTTTAAAGAGCACCATGACTGTGTGGGCAGGACACTTACGAGCTCCGCATACGTACGCAAAGATAGCAGCGATTTATTGGTGGCCAGGGCTGAGCGACGCAGTAAAACGAGGGTGCGAGGTTGCCAGGAGTGTGGCAGTAGGAAGGCGAGACCGAGAGAGGTGATTCCACCACTGAGAAGCTTAAGAGGTGGCGATGTCGGCGACAGATGGGCGTTGGATGTGGCTGGCCCGTTACCAGCGACAGACGGAGGCAACCGGTTTGTGATTGCGATATGTTGTCGCGGCGACTGTGCAGCAGCACACCGCAGAAGTTGTTGCGAAGTTTTTGATGAAGAAGTGGTACTTCGGTTTGGTACATTTCGCGAGTTGCAGACGGATGGAGCCCCAGAGATGGCAGGACGAGCGATCGAGGAGCTAGTGGTGCTTTTGCAGGCTGAGCAGACCACTGCTGTACCACACAAACCGCATTTGATTGGATTAGTTGAGAGGTTCAACAGCGCGTGGAAGGACATGGTGGCCACGTACATGCACGACGACAAGCAGCGCGATTGGGACCAGTGGGTGGACTTTGCTGTGTATTCCTATAATGCAGGCCGACATTCAACAGTAGCGCTGTCGCCTAACGAACTAATGATGGGGAGAAAGTTGAGGAGTCCCAACGAGCTACTACGCGCAACGAGAAGAACCGAGGCGGGGGAGCTGAACGCCTTTCACGAGAAATTGGTGGCGACGTTGAAAAGAAGCCACGAGTGTGCAGAATTGTCGCGAGTTCGTGAGCAGGAACGGCAAGAGAGGTATTATAATCGTAAGGTACGGAGGCGACGAGACTTTGTGGCGGGAGACCGGGTGTGGGTGTACAAACCACCACGCGGTGCTAAGGCGACGAAGCTGGTTCATCAGTGGATGGGGCCGCTAAGAATAGTGGAGCCCGCTGGATATGACAATTTTGTGTTGGAACGAGAAGACGGTGAGGGCAAGAAAGAGAGGATCATCGCGCATGTTTCCTTTTTGGTTTCCTACTACTATCCGGCAGACTTCTTAAAAGCGGCGGCAGAAGACATAGATAGAGAGATTGAATACGAGGAAGACCGTGTGAATGAACCGACGGCATACGAAACTGTTGTCACAACGGCGGCGGCAGTACAGGCGGCAACGGCTGCACGAGGCAAGAAGAGAGGTCGACGAGCAGTTCCAGGTGCGGACAAGAGGCCACGACAGGACGAGCTCCTGGTGGAACTCCGAAGGAGAAGGAGACGGAACGCTGATGGACAGTAAGTGCTGGAGTACAAATTACAGCCCGAGCGAGTTTGGCGAAGACTACAGAATGGGAACATGGCAAACTCCAACGATGACGAGAAGTACTGGGCTTCTATTGAGGAGTACAAGAGATTGTTTAGATCGGGGAGAATCGTGGAAGAGTCTCCAAGTGGGGAAGGCGTGTAACAGGAGGACGCAGATGCTGGACACTCACAAGACGGACAGACGGGGAGGACGCTTGGAGAACCGTGGGGTACGGACGAAGAGCGGCAGCACCTGTGG
>JAUMGV010000054.1:198684-213816 GCA_032432875.1 Phytophthora meadii | reverse complement strand
CTGCTACCAAATTCCCCGTTTTCGCAGCAGATTGTATCACAAGCTTCAAACTCTGCTGACTTGGAGGTTTATGTGACCGTAGCCATTGCACTGCATCGTCATGACCGTAGTCCAGTGCTCCACACATCTCGAGTCTACTCCAGTAAACCCGTTCGTGGTGAACCGTGTACAACCACTCGAGAATCTCCACATTTCCTTTAGATGCAGCAGCGACCACAACTGAGCCCACCAATTCGTCAGGTAGATAAATCTCCATTAACCACTGAAGAGCTGGTAAATCTCCTTGGAGTGCAATAAACCACGCGGTAGAATTAAGCACCCAACCACGGTAGAACGGGTCCAGAGTATTAGCTGGTCGTCGAGCAGCAATATACTGCAATAGACGAAGACTTCGCTTCCGTTTGTAGCAACGAGCAAGGGTCCAATTGGATGAAAAATCGTCTAGAAATGCGTCCAGTAGCTGTGCAATATGTGGCAGTTCCCCATCGGCTAGACAGAAGCGAGTTACGACTGTAGCGGCCGTGAGAAGAGGAAGATCATCACTAGTTGATACAATCATTAGTCTTCGCAGCTTTAGGCGTTTTCATTTAGGCGTTTTCATCTAGGTGTTGGTTGAACCCATTTGTTTAGGGTAAATATCACAATAATGTTCGGGCGCTGTGATTGGCCACCAAAATGCAACTTTACGCTTAAAAGGTTTTGTGTAAGTATTGGCCCGTCTCAACGAAATAGTCTGGACCCAGTTTTCACCTTTTGATTGAGACAGGGAGCACTTAGCACTCTTAATTAAGAGTACGTCATAGCGTAAAAAAGGGTGTGGACCCACTGTAAAAAACCGGTTGAGACGAGGTTTCGAAGTAAAGCCAATATTGCAATAGCAGGCTCGAAAACGTGGACGCGGTATAGACGGAAACCGGTACTTCTCCGGTCCACCGCCCATTAGGTTTTTTGGTGAGCCACACAAAATTGTTAGCAGTATTTGATTGGTAAAAAAATAACTTGTCTTGCTGTTTTTGTTTGGCGCCTAATCTGAAGCTTTGGCATGCATAACTTTTCGCGCGCTTTCACTGTCGCCAACCACTGCTGTCGGCGTTGCCGCCAACACTAAACTCAATTCACTATTCCTTTCACCCTGGACTTCACAAACAACGCCAGCATGCCTCGCCGTCGAAACCAGACCGACCTTACCCCACACGTCAAGGTGGCCGTAGCGCTATATCTTGCGCAGCAATCGGTTGGTGGCTGCCTCCCACGTGGCAGTATTGCCGCAGCTGCCGCAGGCTTTGGCCTACACCGTCACACAATCCGCAAGGTGTGGCAGCAAAGCCACGCCATTGCTGAGCTGCTACATGATCGACAGCAGCGCCCGCCACCACCCCGCCACCTCATTGATGACGAGGTAGTTGAGCGGGTTCGCGAAATTCCTCTATGCCAACGACAGAGCTTGCGCTCGCTAGCTGCAGCTACAGGTATACCTAAAACAACGCTGTTGCGCTACTTGAAGCGCAGCGTGATTCGCAAAAAGATTACCCGTGTCAGACCTACGCTGTCAGCTCTGCACAAGACACGACGGCTGTCATGGGCTCTGGGCCACGTTGAGTGCCACATAGGTAAGTCATTCATTTGGCTTTTATTATTTAAACGATTTTATGCTGACCAAGGATTTTATTTTGCTATGAGAGAAGACGTTTCGTGCCCATCACATGTACGATACCGTACAACTTGATGAGAAGTGGTTCAACCTCTACAAGGCCAATACAAAGTATTACCTGGCGAAGGACGAGGATGTACCGTACCGCTCGTGTCCGAACAAAAGGTACATAGGAAAGGTAATGTTTCTGGCTGCCGTCGCCAGACCTCGCTACGACTTTGGAAAAAAGCGCTACTTCGATGGTAAAATAGGCATTTGGCCTATTGTAGAGGAGACCGTGGCCAAGCGAAAGTCGAAGAGCCGAGAGAAAGGAGATCCAATCACCAAAAACATCTCTATGACACGAGAAGTCTACATTAAGCTACTGCGCGAGAAAGTGTTCCCTGCAATTAGGGAAAAATGGCCCGGTAAGTGAAGTTGAAGCTATTATGTTGCTACTATGTTGCAGGATGAGCTAATGTCACTCCTATGTTGCTCTTGTTGCTGGGATGTTGCTGGAATGTTGCAGGTAGAAAGACAAGAACAATTAAGGTGCAGCAAGACAACGCTGGTCCACATGTACGAGTTGACAGCGCCGACATCGTCGAGGCAGGCCAGGCAGAGGGCTGGGATATCGAAATGGTCTGTCAGCCTCCCCGGTCACCCGACATGAACGTACTAGACCTCAGTTTTTTTCATTCACTACAATCCTTGCAGTACAAGACCCCCACGTTCGATACCAACGGCCTAATTGCTGCCGTGAAGGCCTCATTTGCTAAGGTAAGCTACCATACTTTAGATAAGTGCTTTTTGACATTACAAAAAGTACTAGGTTTGGTCATTGGGTGCAAGGGGGGCAATGACTACAGCCTACCACGCGTGCAGAAGTTTCACATGCGCAACGGAACGTCACCGATTGCGTTGCCAGTTGCAGACAGCATAGTTGCTAATGGCTACCGTCACTTATGCCAATCACAGCTTACAGTCTAATTTGAGGGTTCAAAAAAATAAATCGCCGTCTTATTCTTCACTTCGCGATGATTGGCGTATTTTATTCCGCTGGCTTGGTAACTAGGTGCCATGCTGCAATAAAACCTCGCTGGCGCGCGATCAATTTTTAGCCCATTGAAGCGTTTACAGACAATATCGGTTTGCCAGGACGGAGTCAATTAGCTCCTACCGCTCGTGTAAAAGTGCGATTGATTATCGCTAAAAATTGACCGAATTACGAAATTTAACCTTACGGCTCCTCTCAGACGCAAGACAAAAGTTATTCTACCATTCAAACGAAGGCTCCGTTTCAGCAGGAAGTCCGGGAGCACATACCTTGCGCCTTCAGCTTTCTAATGGTGTGCGCCATGCTTGCTAACTCTAAAATCTTTTTCCGCTATGCCCACTTTTTAGAAATGGCGATAGTACGGTGGACCGGAGAAGTACTCCAGTGTTTGTGAAGATGAGGCCGGGCAACGAGTTCCCGAAGATCGTGGTCGAGCTTCGGCAATGAGCTGCTGGGTGGCTTGAATGAGATTCCGTTCGAGAATGGCGTCTGCCTGTACTTGTGGTGTCTGCACTTCGACCAGCGCCACCGCAGCCTCGGGATCATCCCGAAGCCGTCGTAATTCCTCCATTGGGTCTTCACCTTGTCTGACCAGCATAGCACGCCGGCGGTGGCTCTCTCTGCGGAGGTTCTGGCGAAGGGCCATGCGTTGTTCTCGTATTTGCTGTGCGCGAAGAAGATCAGCAGCAGAAACTTCCTCCCTAGCCGCTTGTCGCCCGTTCTCAAGCGCATCAATGAATCTCTCGTACATATCCGATTGTGCGTTACCTGTTCGATCAGTGAACACGAGCTCGAGCAGCTCAGAAAACGGACGAGCGTTCCCGTTTCCGAGGGCATGCCATCGTGCGCGCACTCCCCGTCTCTCTAGGTAGTTCCTCAGAGCTTGCTCCATTCTCCTTAGCATGTATCCAGGGATCCCGATGATTGCCATCTCGAACACCAGAACCATATCTGTAACGGGGTTACACGGCGCTGCGCGCCTTGGCTACAGTTGGTGTGGTATACACCATCCAGGGCACAAGTCACAGATCTGTGTACTACACATAGTGTTTCTCACACGTCACATATGTAGCCAGTTGCTGGCTGTTAGCTCAGAGCCACACATTGCATTTTGATTAGGATTTAGGATTAGGGCAATAAAGTCTATAAAAATCAGTTTTGCATTTTACATAATTAGTGTTAGTTCCTTTATTATAGGGACACTGATTGTGTGAGTCCCGTATTTAGTGGACTACTTGGTTCTTGTAAAGAACCGAAGGCTAGCGCCTTGCAAGCAGGACTCTACGAGTCGACTAAACTTCCTCTGTGCCGTGCACACTTACGCAGCCCCGCTGCATTGGCGGTCAGCGAGCTTGTATGCGCGACGTAGTCGGCCTCATAGTCGGGGTGCTTGTCCCTCAAGTGGCTAATGAGGTTACAGTAGCCACTTGAGGGTTGTTAGCGACGCACAGTACCGCAGTACTTGCACTTGAAGTAGTTGTCAGGTAAGGAAGCGTAGAGAACGCGGCAGATGTCGGAGTTCTTGGTCATCGCGCACAGTAGAAGAGGGAGGACAGAGGGTCGGAGTTACAAGTCGAGTTGAAAAGTGAACTACAGGGGTAGAGGGGCTGTTGTGCGGAATACAGAGCTCCACAGCTAAGTGTTCTGGATGACTCGACGGTAGGATAGCAATGAAATATACTTGAGGGGTTTTACTCGAATTAAGAATGCAAAACTTGCCAATAAATTCATGGGAGAAGATTAATACTGGTCAGTTACAAATAACAATAATATTTATTTTGATAGAAAAATACTATTATTATTTATAATAATATTTTTTTTCCAAGCACGCCTGAGGATTCTGTGCATTACGAGGGTGTAGAAGAGCTCTTGGCCTAATGAAGTGGAAAACAGTGTACCGTTGTAGGCATTCACGAGCTTCCTCAGAATTATCATGTGCATCCATGAGTACAGGAGGAGCCTCCATATTGTTGTGTCCGGCAGCTCAAGTTTGGTTGTGAGGATATCTCCAGCTGTCTTAGGACACTTAGCTGGCGTACATGGGTTCCACTTCTATAGAACCTTGAAGGCGTCCATCAACTGACTGGAAACAAGTCGTGCGCAATGGGAAGACATGAGGAGACGAACGAGCTCCTGCGACTACGAGAGAAGCAACGTGGATATGTTAAAGACAGTGAAGTGTCTGATGACGAAGGATATGGAGGCATTGGAGGCTTTAAGCGTCGTACGTGGGTGCTCAGCATCATGGGAGGTCTCATCTACGGCTACAACGCCATTTCTAGTTGAAGATCGTGATGTATTAACTTGCGCAGCTCCGACATGTCATACAGTAACATAACAGTCAATACATAGCTCCTTTTACACAAGAACTCTCTAATGAGCTTTTCGTTTCATGTGATCATGCCGTCATGTGCCGATAGTGCAACACTAATGGCTCTTTCTGGTTCTGATGCTGCCAGATTGTCCGCAGGATGAAATTTGCCGAAAGCTCTGGCCCCACTGTGGTGCCCATGCACGCCATTTCTAGTTGAAGATCGTCTGATAACTTGAGACGTTTGTGAATTAACTTGCGCAGCTCCGACATCTACATGGCATACAGTAATACAGCAGTCAATACATGGCTCCTTTTACACTAGAACTCTATAAACGTACCTTCAGATTGCCGCTCACTTGCATAAATGGGAATTTTAACGTAGACAGCGTGTTGGCATTTCTACAACAAACGACACAAATTACTCACCGAATACACAGCAACACTTCACAGCATTTACTTACGTTTGCTGTGGATAAACTTCAATCGTCAGCTGGCGGGTGCTGCTTCCGTTGTTGCTTGGTTTGGTGCTTTGTTTCATAGAAGCCGAGTTCTTTGATCGACCACGAGAGGATGAAGTCTTAGGTGAAGATGATGGCCTATTGGGTCCATCCTGATGTTCTGTTGCACTCTCGTCCTTGAGTTTAAACTTGTTCTTGGCGTAAAACTCCTTCTCTTGTATCACTTCTTGCTCCTTAAACTCCGGGAAAATGCGATCCACCACTTCCTGCAACTTCTGATCCGCTCTACCATCAATAACACATTTTTAGTTAAATAAAATAGAGCTAGAGATGCCTTAAAACCACTCACATCAACGTAGTAATTGGTCGTGAACTCAGCGTTTTGTTGCATTTTGGGCATATGCAACTTCCTTTCACGAGAAAATGTCGATAGATGCAGTTCTTACAGACTACAAAGCAAAACAATTTGTTAAAATGATAACACAATAGTTATTTACCATAGCAAACATACACGAATGAAGACAATCAGGGATGGTGTGCGCGTCTCGCAAAATGCCACGGCATATTGCGCACCCCAAATGCTCTGTGAGCTCCGCCAGCTTCACTGTTACCTGCAGATCCAAATGTAGGGAACATATTATCATTATACAGAGCTGTAGACCTTCATAGACGTTCGTTCTCTTTACCATACGCCCATCTAGTGCCATCGCGCCAATTTGCTAAATGTCCGTCAATCAAAATTTAGTCGGACTAGTTTTAGTCCATATCAATTTTAGTTTGGGATCTGGAACGCAATGATAAAGGGACTATTCTATAGCGAGTTCGACAACGTCGCGGGGCCTGTGATCCTCTTCCAGGCGCCGGACAAGTACGTTCTGAAGCTCTACAGTATGTTAATATTGTATTTGTGACTGTGAACTTTGTTTGTTGGTGTGTAGTGTGCTCAGTAACGAGGTATTCGACAGTGTGTCGGGTTATATCATCATTGACAAGGCCTTGTGCGGGAAGATCATCACGGGTGGGCACCCACCCGACTGAATAAAGTATTCGAATGTGTATTTATATTTACTATTGGTGGTGGCAGTCCGAGCGCAGCAGATGAAGATCGTAGGGTATCCAGTGTGTATCGAAGATGACAAGTATCATCGAAATGCTCTGCTATTCAATATTGGTACGTCTACATTTACCTAGTTATTTGAAATTGGAGGCTTTGCTGAGTTTTGTATCTGCTGCAGGCTTTGTGTTCGATGAGCATGTGGAGACGGCGCCGTACCGACCGATTTTACGGAAGGTTAGGAGTATATATTTTTTTTTTTTCAGAATTGTTTTACGGATTTGAGGTTTTACCTGTGCAGTTGGGAGCATTGGTGGAAGGAATGGAGAAAGAAAGTGGATTTTTATATAATTCGGACAAGAAGGAGCTGCTGGGGACTATTCTTCCGCAGGTTTTGAGGGATTTGACGTTGCATGGGGAATGTACCATTCCAGTGGACACAGCCAACGTTATCAATTTGAAACTCTTCCCGACGCTACAAGATCCTGCTGCAGTGTTTGAGTATCAAGTGCCAGTTGCAATTCGAGATCTACGTGCTCTACTCGAGAACAGTGGTGCGTAATGTACTATGAAGTAGTTTATCACCAAAGAACTCAAATTGGTATTCCTTTTGTGTACAACAGCGGAATGGGACTTGGCGCTGCAGCAAGTTGTGCCTTTCATCGACGGTGTCCGGTATGTGAAGCGTATTAGTCTGGAGGCTGACGTGGAGATTGCAATTGTGAAGAAATGTGTCCGACAGCTTCTGTACTACGGTTGCGTCACACTCATCGATATCTTCCTGCACTCGAACATATACGCCAACACCCCGAAGATTTCAGTACTGGCAAATGACCCCAAGTTACAAGCCGAGTGTGCTGTGTACATCGCGAAATCAGGCCATGCACCTCCATCTTTTGCACGGATCTTCGCGTTGTACTGTTCCGTTCAGCCGAGCTTGCGTATGAGTGACTTTTGCGTCGTGTACTCTGAATCGCTGGCACTTATCGATGTGCGACGATTTATCACTTTTGGACTGATTCACGGGTTCCTCAGGCGCGTGCATCGCTATCCGATCTGTATCGACCGCAACTTGCCTGGTTCCAGTCCTCCTCAGCAACAGCAGCAGCAACCCGCTCAGCAAGCTCAGCAACAGCAAGGTGTTCAGCAAAAGGGTCGCCCCTATGCATTGTCCACAAATTCTCCTTCATTGTCAGGAATGAACCCGATTAACGCTGTGCCTTCGTCTACCCAGCAAGGAGGTGGAGGAAATGGTGCAGTCAATGGGAACGGCTCTGGAGGCTCGAATGGAAATGGGAACGTGGCTTCTTTGACGTCCTCTAAACGCGTGCTGGTTTCCAAAGCCAATCAGCTGGAGAAGGACGTGCTGCGAATGATGGATGGCGGCCACCACACTGACGAGATATGTAGTAAGTTTCTGCTGCGCTACACTGACGTCGAGTCTACGATTCAGATGACGCCGAACTGCTTCGCAGTACACAAGTGAGGAAACTGTACGATAATACACTTGGAAAAAGCTAGCAACGTGAAAGATTGACATCATATTTAAATTTTCCCACACGCAAACAGATATTTACTCCATCCAGAAACCCGAAATCTCCATATTCATCACGAGCGTCAGATAGTTGAGCATCTCCTCCTTGGTGTGGTAGAGCGGCAGGTCGATTCGGTTGAAACATGTGTGGCCCTTCGGCATGAGACCGGTAGGTGGTGCCCCACGCTGCACGAACTGAATAGTAAATCTCCTGACACGACCATCGCTGCTCATAAGAGCCTTAAAACCCTGAACAGGGACACGAGACGTGCCCGTTGCGAACTGCAGCAGACGTGCGCGCTCCTCACTTGTGAACTCACGCATACATTCCCAGAACCACCTGAGTACACGGTGCTCAACTGGAGTCGGCTTCTCGAGCTTCACCCAACGCACCTCACTGTGTGTGTGCCAGTCGTTCACGTCGAGCTCCGGCACACCAGACAATAAGAGATCAAACTCTTGATAGTCGAAGACTGTAATCAAGAACTGCGGCATCACGTCGTAGAAGCCCATAAGCAGCGCACCAAGTTGCTCCGAGATGCTCTCAAACATGTAGTGCTTCAAAAGCAGTTCCAAGTACTCCTTCTTGTTCTCATCCGTCACGTCGCGGTCCGCACCACCTGGTACAAGCTCTACTGTCTGGGATTTTCCCTCAGACGTGATCACTTGCACCGTGAAGTCGATAGCAAGCAACTCAGCATGATCGTTTTGCTTCATCCACATGGCATTCTTGTACAGATCTTCATCCAAGAACTCCAGGTCTGAAAAAGAAATCGGAACACCGAGAATGTGTTTGATAAGCGGTAGTGCGAGAGACATCTTCATGTTGTAGCCTTCAATCAACGCCTTCGCCAACAATCGACCGACGAACTCGTAGTATTCCAAGTGGTTTGGCACCTTTGACGCCGACGCTGGGTTGATCCAATAGCCCATGTTCTCGCCCTTCGTCGCGATAAAGAGCCCGAAATCATCGTTGAACAGTGAGTCACTCAAAATCTCGTACCATTCGCGGATCAAACCACCAGCATCCAAACCAGGTTCGTTCTCGAAGTAGATACGAAGGCGTTCCCAGAATCGACTAGGAGGACACTTGAGCATCTGTTCAAGCGAATCACTCACCACGTGCTCTCGCCTTACAACGAACTGGATGTGACCCTCTTCGTAACTTCGCCAGCGCTTCTGCACCTGCTCAAGGAACCAGCGATTCTTGTCGTGGAACGTCAGCGACGCAATCTCCTCCAGATCATCTTCACAATCCATTCGACGACTAGTATCCGTAAAAGCAATCACCGTTCCAGCAGGAGTCCACTCGTAACCGCCTTCACCATCCTCATGTCGAACGTAGCCGGTAGAAACATTGGACATAGCTGAATCATTAAAGCGACGGTTGTCAACGCCATCAGGGCCATCAGCTCTGCCAATGTCAGGGATTGGACCTCCACCCATTGTGCCTTCCCTGTCTTCACTGATCTGGTTCAAACCACGAGAGCTGGCTAGACCACGAGTACTCGCGAACGGGTTCACCGTACTACCTGAAAAGGGATTCCTGCTGCTTCCATTGGGGTTGAAATTGTTCACACCGCTATTAGCTGGGTTGAATGGGTTCTGCTGCGAGTAGAACGCCATTGTCGGTCGTTCTTCCGCTTCTTCCAGGCGTTTCAGTGCCGTTGCACGTAGTGGCTGGAAGGACGGACGCCCCAAGTCGTTGTTCAAGAATGAATTATCCGGATGACGCCCTTCCCCTTCGGAAGAAACTCCAAAGTCTCTCAATGCTAATGCAATGTGCTCGTTGTCTTCTCTCAATGACGACGATGACGACACGCGACTGGCGTTTGACGTCCGTGGGAACTCGTCTCCTCCCAGAATGGCAGTGCCATTAGGAGGCGTACTGAGTCCACTATACAACGTCTCACTCCTGTTCTCCTTGTTCTCTATCTCTTCTTCTTCATGGTCATTTGCATGTTGTGCATCGATACGCACCCACCGCATCACTCCGTCTTTTCCCTTCTTCCTCTTCCAGAGATGACGTCGCACCGCTGCCTTCTGCCTGGACGTCAGATCCATCTGTTTGAGTCTTCTAACGTGGAAACTACGCACTCTTGACTGCTGGTTGAGCATACTCTGGCTGAAATCCTGTTTGTGCAGCCCTGAAGCTCGTGCCAAGTTCGACGGGGTCGTAGCTGTGACGATCCGTGGAGTGCCACACATCACACAGCTCGTCTTGTCCGGGTGGTTGTCATGGAAACAGATAGAGCAGGGCCATTCCTCCTCTCCACGCTGCAGGAAGCTGTCCACGAGGTGATGCCGCATCATGTTGTTGTTCTGGTTGTCTCTAGCCAGGAATCGCTCAATTTTGCGTGCATAACTCCAGTAGTACCAGATAGAACCGCATAAAACCAGTAGAGCGAGTACCAGAAACACATACACCAATGCTGCCATACCGGGGCTCAGTTCCTGCCCGAAGATGGCCGTCATAGTGTCCCTCCCTGACCCAAAATTGCCGAATGGGAAGACAGGCGAGCTCTTTCGATGATAGAGAATGGACGCCTACCCGTACTGACTCTTGGGATCGAAGGGGTTTTAACCAATCGGAATCGACTACAAAATGTTTTTGACCACTGATAAAGAGCTGTTCTGGCGTCAAACAATTGATGTAACACACGTAACAGAGCTGAGCAAGAATCCAATGCTTGTACACAGGTCGTTTCCGAGTTCTCTGGACTGCGGCCGTTTAAATGATGGTAGTTCAGTGCAGGAAGCGTCCGTCCTATTAATACCGGTAGCGCGAAGGAAAATTGTGGCCGGGACGATGGGGGAACGCCGTCACGCTCCTGTAGATTAGGATTTCGCCACCATGTCGATTTGCTTTGGCGTTTTATGCTCCAGCAGCGTGTGCAACCAGGCAAACATTGAAGCGTGCAACCTGAAGTTAGGTATTGACCGATTTTTTCCGCTGCAGACATGTCCGTTCAATTCACATGCGTGAACTGAACAGGGCTGTGAACTTTACAGCGTAAAGTTATGCAGCTAAAACTTACAGGCGTGGTGAAGAGTTCACCGTGACGTACATGAATGAAGGAAGCGTTCAGCTTGATTGGCAAAGGAGTTGAAAGAAGATCCATGTATCTGGGATCGTGACAAGCAGCTCGTCTTTTCTGGCAGCGATTATTATACCGACTCGGTAATACCGAGTCACTCTTGCAATTGCAGCTACAGTACCTGGACGGTTTGCACATGCAGTAAGCTCCATGCAAATACAGTGCGCATTGGTGCTGTGTCTTGCTTGTACTTCGAAGTACAGTCGATTCCAGCAAACTCGTCCGTTCTATGAACCAAATTTCGCGTCGTTCCACCACACCACTCTTACACTAAATATCGAATTTCAAGGGTTTTCATAAGGTGTGGCGCAGTGTCACCACCGAGTATCCTCATGACGATCGTCCGCCGTCTGCAGGCGCGTGCGCAGCGGTGGCACCTCCTAGGACGCTATTACGTGAACAAATGGCACTACGACGGCTCGAAGTGGGCGGAGCGTGTATGGTACGGCCAGGGGAGCACTGGCAACGGACCTCAAGTGGCCTCCGTGGCTTTCATGATCACTCGCAACATGCGTCAGCAGCTTCTGGATGCTGGTTTCCCTCCCTCAGCTATTTCCACACTGCAACCAGCAATGGCTCAGAAAATAATTGCAGACAAAATTACGTTTGTGCAGTTTGAGGAGCAGCAGAAGCAGGAGGTGGAGCAGGCGGGCGAGAGAGCCAAGCACGCGCTGAAACAGGAACAGGCAAAGCTAAGCGAGCTGGAGAAAGTTGATATTAATAAGGAGGACCCAGCAGCCGAGTCAGCAGCGCTTGTTGTACAGCAGACAGTGGACGACGAAGAGGTGAAGAAGATGCAGAGCTGATCAAGTTTGTCAATGTGAGCATAATAACGTAACAACAAGACGGACGCCCTTCACGGCTAGTTTACAGATCCTTCAGCCCGCCATCTATTACAATTCTTCGCTCTTCACCACTTAATCATCGCCTTGATCTTGGTCAGCATTTCATCGGCGGGGGTCAGAGCGACGACCATTGCCAACTGAACACCCCACCACAGCACACAGAAGAAAGTCCCATACACGACACGAGCTCCTCCCCTTTCCGTGAAGTAGATCCAAAGAACGGAGCTCATTAAGTAGAGCAGTGTGAGTAGCCAATAGCCGCGGTAGAAATCTCGGCGCAGATCTTCATACTGCGATTCCTTGTGCCACTTGGAGCGATGCATCGAAGCCAGTACGCCGTGTTCCAGCGCCTGCGTCGTCATGGCCAGCGTTAACACGATGGCAATGAAGGCAGCAAGAACTGCAGCCGTCGGCGCAAGGTGTAGCGCCAGCGCTAGCGCCTGGACGGAGACCCACACGCCCAGCCGAACCACAGACCACAGCAGTGTCATTTTGGTTGGTCTTACCTATAGTGCAGTATACCAGTAGTATTATTACCAGCGTAGTATATTATAATGCACTAGCAACAATGATTTGATACAAAAGCAGATATAATGGATCGAAAAGCCCTTCCCTTGTCGGTTCAAGCCGACGCACCGCAAGTAGACAATGATTTCGCCGAGTCGATGGGTTTAGTGACGACATACCTACGAGCAGTCGAGAGTTTTCGAGATGACTGTATCATTAGTGATCCGTTTGCGGAACCTCTGACCAAAAAATACAAACTGAAGATCCAAGAATCTATGCGAGGACTCGAACGTAAAAGCCAATTGCATTCTCGACCGGAAGACTTCATCGCATTCCGTACGCGTTATTTGGACGAAGCATTGGACCACCGCAACTCGGAAATCCTCCAAATTGTGATTCTTGGAGCTGGTATGGACGCTCGAGCCTACAGATTAGAATCACTTCGAGGTTGCCACATCTTCGAAGTAGACCAAGCAGGGGCTGTATTCAACCACAAGTTAGTGGTATTTAATGAGCTGAAAGCACCTTTGGTTGCTGATAAAGTGGATTATATTGTATCGGATCTGGCTGAGAACGGACTGGGGGAGAAGCTGGTTAAGCACGGATTTAATCCAAATCTCCCGACTTTCTGGGCTATGGAGGGGTTGATCCCGTATATTGAACAGTCCGGAGTTGTGGAGCTGCTAAGAGTTGTGGATTCTCTTTCGGCTCTTGGGAGCGAGTTATGGGTGGATATACCGGGTCAGTGTGTTACAGATACTGACGAATGGGGGAAGCGTGCCATGAAATACGGGGAGGATGATCCGCTGAAAGGTGTTTTCAGCCAGATCCTGTGGAGACTGGAGGTGCAAGTATCGTTGGGGGCCGTTGGAGAGCATTTTGGCCGGCCATGGGTGCCGATGCTATCCCCTAAGTCAAAGCACGAAGTTCCCTTCTTCTGTGTTATTGGCAGGAAGCCCAATTCAGCGTAAAAAAACAGCAGACCAGGTAATGCTTACTGCTTATTACTTTTTCAACGTTGTGGGCCAATTCGGGTGTGGTAATCTATACTGGATTGTGTTTGATTACTAGAGTGAAAAGCTCACAAACGCGTAGTAAACAACGATTTGAGCGGGACGAACGCATATTACTTTCTCCTTCCAGTCGTCCCGCACTAACCAGGTTTGTAATGGCTGAGGAATCAAGGATTTCTTCACAACGAAGGAGCTCGTGTGCCACAGATATCATTTCGGAGATCTTGTTGCCAATGTCACCCCAGTTGATGCGCGTTGCAGCGAACAGTGTGGTAGATTCGTCAATGACGAGACATAGCCTCGAGTTTGATAGCAATGATCTCCTGGATTTTGTTGGGGATTTTGAATTCGAGAAACTATTCGAGGAGATGCCAGTCTCCATCACGACACCACACGAGTCTCAGCCCATGACTGAGGCGGGCCGTTTAGCCGTGCAACAGCCGATCAAACGAAAAGGCCGTAAGCAACAGATCGAAGAACTTCGAGAAACAGTCCTGAGGCTATCCCAACAGTTGAATTCTCTTAAAACTACCCACTGTGCGAGTAGTTCGCCTTCACAGCACCAAGGCCATCAACTCCAACGATCATTATGGGAAAGAATTGCTGCTCGACAGCGCCAGCTTCTACACAACGCAGAGAAGGAGAACACGAAACTTCAAAGGCTTATGACACTTCAACGACGCGATGTGAGGAATATCAAGCGCTTGTTCAGGCGGCGAATTGATGTTGAGGTACGTTTTCGTGGCTGATACGTGGGTTTGTTTACCTCATGTGTACTGCTTGCTGTTGTCTTGTAGATAATGGGAAAAACTCTCTCGTTACGACGTCCAAAACACATTCAAGACCTTGTAGATAACTCAAAGCTATTCTCCAAATTGCTGGACGGGTGCAACACGCTGTATTCTACATTCGATGTAGTTTTCTCGAAGAATGGAGGCCCTGACCGGACGTGCCAAGTCCACCACAATGTAGATAATGGAGTGTTCGTTGAGTTTTGGGATAAGCACACCGTCCCGTTTAGTGCAACGGAAGCAGCAAAAGCGGTTTGGCAGACTTTAGGACGTCGGAAAATCCCCAGTGCTGATCATATTTACGGAGAGGTAGGAGCGTATTGGCGGGTAAAGGGTATTGCTTTCTCACTTTTTCCCGTTATAGGAGTATCAGCAGACTCAAAACACAACCACCACCTTCATCAGTTTCGTTTGCAGTGTTGGCGGTACTACTGCGTACGTCCAGGAGCACGGAGCAGCACGGAAGTTTGTCGAGGAACAACGGACATTAATTGTCAGCCAAGTACTTTCGGAACCGGCAGGCAACAAACCAGGATTCTTTGGTGGCTTGAAATTCCATGAAACTATGCGGGTAGTGGTGAAGAGCGGACTACCGTTGTCTTCAAGACAGGAGACAGCCATCATTGAGACGCATCTTGCGGTATCTCGAATTGACGATGACAGCAAGGATTCAATGGCATTTCGAGCACCAAATGTCGTCAACCTTGCAGTGCAAGGCTGGGAGTACAAGCTCGAGTTGCGGAAACAAGAAATCGAGAATTCACTGTTTGCGAACTCGTTGTCGACAGAAGCTTAAGCCGTGAATGTAGCTTTTGTAATTGATGATTTCGT